>QEPC01011552.1:227681-251083 GCA_003113815.1 Sphenodon punctatus
CATCTTCATGAATGTTAGACCCCTTGTCTCTCCCTCTGTTCCCCTTCCTAAGTCTCTCCCCCAGCTCCTGTCTCTCAGATTGTAAGCCCTAGGGGCAGGGACCCTGTCTATTTTATTACTTTGTAAAGTGCCAGGTACACTGCTGGCGCTATATAAATATTTGTTAATAATAATAAATAAATTAGAAGAGGCTGTCAGAACAGCAAGGTTGTTTCCTCAGAGTCTAGAGACATTTTCCCCATCTGGGAGCCGATAATTAGAATGCACGTGTTGTTTTATCTAGTCGGGTCGATCCCAAATCTTGCAGATAACCGAGTATAGCACATGTGAAGTGCACACTCAACCAGCGTTCAAACCATGCCATCACGTGGAACTCGTGCACACATGCCTAAGCCATGCACACTGCACATGGGTTTTGACTCGCACCCAGTGTCAGGGCTATGCATGTGCAGATTGGCCCTGGTGGCCATTTTGCAGATGTACGGTGATTTTGTCATTGTTATTGTTTTGTTTGATTTGTTTGATTTTATTTTTAATAAAAAATGAAAATGAAAAATTTCTTTACGGAAACCCCCCGAAAACAAAGGATTTTTATAAACAAAAACAAATATGAAAATGAATGCTGAATAGCTGGACACCCCTAAAAGCTATTGAACTAGCTAGAATCACAGGTTCTATCATTGTCAGACATTGGGGCTTATGTCCCGTGCCGCCGAGTCCATGCCCACCCCCGAGCAGAACCATGAACACCTCCATTGTGGGCTCAAGGTGCTGCACAGGCAGGGGTGTGTGCGGGTTCTGCGGGCCTGAGAGGAGGTGAACAAGGCCAGTAGCATAGCTTTTTAAAAAAAGGATTGGATAAAGACTTGGAGGGTAGGTTCATTAATGGCTATTAGTCACGTAGGTTGGGGGATGTAATTGACTGTCTGAAGTACAGACGAAACGAGAATCAATTTGATTCTTGTGAGAATCTTGTGACAATTGTGGAAAAACTAGTGAAATCTTGTCTGGTTCTCACTGATGTTTTGAGATTCTTATGAAATTCTCACTAACAAAACCAACTGCAGATGCACAAAATGGCCACCGGGCCAATCTGCACCGGCGCAGCCTTTTCCAAAAGAAGCAGCCATTCTGCATAGGGACAAAAAGGCCGTTGTGAATTCGGGCAGTGACCCCGCCCCCAGCACCATTTTGGAAAAGGGCTAGACAGGCACAGAATGACCCTGGGGGTCGTTTTCCACATGTCCGGTTCTTTTTTGTTGGTTATTGTTTGAATTGAGAAAAAAAATTGATAAGAAATTGTTGAGATTGGAGCTTTTTGCAATTCTCAATTTTATTCTTGATTCTCAATGAGAAGCTTAATTCTATTATTATTATTATTATTATTATTAAAAATCCTTATTTTAATACCAATCAGATGATGTTTGGTTATCTGCAACTTTTCTTTTTAAAATTTGGTGTTGATAACCTTATATGTTCCAAACTCTGTTATTTTTATCCACAACTTTATCTCTCTGATATTTTCATCGCAGGCAAGATCTGTTATATCTTGTGTTTGAGATTCAATGGATGTTTGGATCCCAGCTGCAGATGATGTGATGCACAATGTGGAAACCTCTGGTTTTTGCGGTGCCTAACACAGACTATTTGTAAATGAACCCAGCTGGAGAGGGACTCCGTGTGCGCTGAGTCAGATGGCTGCAGACTTCTCTCACATACATGCACATTGTAGCCTTCCCCGGCATGGAGCAGTCCAGATTTTTCTCCAATACTCCGTGCGTGGCCGTGAGTGGGTGGTACATGGCTCGCGCGAGCACGCATTAGATGCCTATTTAGATGCCTGTGCGATGGCTGGACTTGTGTGGTAGCAGCGTCTCATTTAAAAAAGGTCACAATGTTAAATGTTAATAATAATATGAAAGTGATCATCCACTGTAGACTCTGTACTTCCCAAACAAAAAATGATTCAAACTTGATTTGAACAGAACCAAAGGTATCATTTCCTGTTTGCATTAAAGCTTTTATTTCAGTCCCTGAATTAGCACTACACCTCTTCTTTAGAGCTGACCCAGTTAAAGCGTATGGGTGCAATCCTAGGCAGAGGGTACATGCAGTCGCACACGCAACGTTGCACAAGTAAAGGGCGTTTGCCAAATCCAAAGAGCCCACCAGTGCATGCGCCACTGTGCCTGTGTCCAACTATGCTGTCCACACTGTGTGCATATGCATCTATGGAGTGTGCATTTGCTGCGCATGCGTATTGTGTACACTGTGTATGTGAATGCTGCATGCATTGCATAAGAGTGCACCCTATGACTAAGGCCGCTTTGAAACGAGGCGCTGAAAAGTGCCTTTTGAGCACCGCGCTGCCGGAAGTGCCATGCTCTCCGCTGTTGGCAGCGGCGGCAGGTGGAGGTGCAGTGCTTTGAAGAGGCGCGTTCTGAAAGCCAGAAAAGTGAGGCTTTTGGAATGCGCCTCTTCAAAGCACTGTATCTCCAGCCGCCGCCGCTGCCGACAAAGAGCAGCACATCACTTCTGGCAGCGCAGGGAGCATGGAAACACGCCTCACCCAGCTTTTCTCTCAACGCAGGGCTCAGCAGGTGCTTTTCAGCACCTCGTTTAAAATCTTCCTAAGATATTAAACTTGCCACACCAGGTATCTTTTGGTATCTTTTGACTCACTCACATTATTAAAAGTTGGTATTGATGCAAATGGGATCTGTAAGCTCCCCACCCCCAAGATTGATCTAGAGCATCCTGTCCCCTGACTTCTGATTTGGGAGTTGTTACGACTCTGATATGAGCTGGCTAACTGTATCCTGCACAAAGTTCTACATACCTTTTGACACACTCACATTCTTAAAGGTTGGTATTGATTAGGGGTAAAATGAGATCTTACAAAAGCAAGAAATCTCACTGAAATTCCGGGATATCTTCACTAAGTTCTTGGGAAGAAAATAAAAATCACTACACATGCGCAAATAGCCATTGCCCTTAACCAAAATGGTGGAGATAGCGTCGCCGCCATTTTAGTTAAGGGTAGTGGCAATTTTGCATGTGTAATCTGTTGCCCTTAACCAAAACGGTGATGAAGATATTGCTTCCATTTTGGTTAAGGGTGACAGTCATTTTGCAACTTTGCATAACAGCCTGGTGGCCTGAAGCGAGTGCCTCCATTTTGGTTAAGGGTGACAGCCAATTTGCAAATTTTCATAACAGCCTGGTGGCCTATTTATGGGAATTTCAGTTTAACCCAAAAATGCCTTTTGGGGGCACTTTCCATTTCTGGCAAAACCAGAACCATTCCCTACTGTCCAGGCAAGATGTCTGTATAGGTGAGGTGCTTCACAGCTACTGCTTTAATACAATGTTCATCCCAAATGCCTTGTGTTTGCCTTGTGTTTACCCAGGCCTTTGGGGAGGAGGAGGGGAGGGTGGGTTAGGGTTTTATCTTTCTCCTTTTCCCTTTATTTTTACTTGTTTATCCCGACCCTGTTTTGGTTTTAAATTGCTGGATTTTTAATTTAATTTGTTTAAATGCTGTTTTTATTGAATTGTACGCCGCTCCGGGATGCCATTGGCATGGGGGGGGGGGGCGGCTAATAAATGTATTAAATAAATACACTTGAAATCAAACTCTGAGAGAGTGAGAGAGCCTCCCTCGGATTAATGACATATTTATTGTGGGTATGTCCCGTGTTGTAGGCCGGGAAGGACTGGAATAGGGCTGAGACTCTATCTTGCTTTTGCGGCTTGATGTCTATGAGAATTAAGTGATGAGAAAAGCTCCGGTTCTCGGTCCTTTCTTGATTGAGATTTTTTTTCTCGCTTTACTTATCAGAGCCATGTATGGACTATATCCCGCACTGAGTCTTGTGCCCTATGTCTCTCTGTCTGTTTATCTCTCTCTTTTCTCCATTTCTCCAACCACCAAGTCCACACTGGGGGAAAAAAAGAAAGAAAAAGAACTTCTCATGCGCAAAATGACCACTTGGCCGTTCTGTGCATGCGCAGCCCTTTTCCAAAATGGTGGTGACAGTCCTCGTGCCACTTTGGAAAGGGGCCGCGCATATGGTGGCCATTTGCGCGTGCTCAGTTTGCTTTTCCTTCTTACTCAAGATTCTCACGAGAATCTCGCACTGTTAGTGAGATCTCCCTAAGGGTTCTTGATTCTGGCCTGATTCTTGTGAGAACAAAATTGATTTTCCTTTCAGCCCTAGATTGGAGTGTTGTGCTTCACAGACTGAATAAAAAATGAGAAGAAATTATTTATTTTTTTGCCTTTGGGAACCTGTTCCATAAAACGGTGCCCAAAAGGTCATGACAAGATTTCATCAGAACATCAACAGATTGCCTTTATTAATTATGATTTCACTCCTCAGCTGCCGGTTATTCATTACCTATGGTTTCATTCATTGTGCAGTGAATTTTAATTAAGTAATCTGCTCAAGAAAGCCCATATATTTGTGGGAAATTGGGAATGCTCCCAAAAGAGGTATTTTTTTACGGTGACTTTTATTGATTTCATTTTCAGGCATCGTCAACCTGCGGAGTCAGTTAACAACGGATCCAAAAGTCCAGCTCATTCGTTGGTGGTGAGGACAACTGAAAAGCTGAGCTTCCTTCTGGAAAGAAATTCAGTGAAATGAACAGAGATTAGCCCCTAAGGGCAAACTCCATGGAGCAAACATGTCTCCGCTTCTGTGCAGCGGAAGCTATTAAAAAAACCCTCTTCAGACCACCGAATTTCATTTTTCCACATCATGTTGCATGAAATGACACAATAGAGATTCTAGCTCTGTAGAGGTCCAGAGGCGTACCCTCTGCTGGTGTAAAGAGGTGAAGAAGACCTCTTGACTCTCCATGCTGTGACATAGCCAGGGGAGCTGTGTTGAGCTGCTGAAGCTGAAAATCTGGTTCTATAAACATAGGCAAAGCTCCAGCCTGGCATGTCTTACTATTTATTTATTTATTTAAACTTATGTGCCACCCTTTCCAGAGGATCAGGGTTGCTTACAATAAAAAAGCACATTAAAATACAAAACCCTCTCAACCCTACAACAACCCTCCACAAACCTACCCAATACTACCACCCCCTTCCCAAACCCCCAAAACAATCCCGATCCCCTATCCCCACCCACCAAATGCCTTCTCAAATAAAAAGACCCCAGGGCCCCAGTGCGACCAATTCAAGCCCAGGTTCTTACAAGTCTTTGTGGGGGTGGTTCCAAAGTCTTTAGTAATAATTATTTTAATTTTTATATAACGCCCCCCTGCCAAGGCACTCAGAGCACTTTACAGATAACTAGGGGTGCACAGAATAGGTGCTCCAAGTACTCAGAAGGATTTCCGAGGTTCCAAGTACCAGGTCCACGTTCTCAGCCGTTACTCAGAATGTTTTCTGAGGACTTGGAAATCGGACTACGGAACTTGTATCTAAGCAATACTTGGGAATTCTGAGGGCGGTGGCCAAGGAGGGGGCCAGGGGGTTGGGGGGAGGTAATGGGCCAGGGAAGAGGGGGTGGGCAGCTAGCAGGGACTGAGGGACTCACCCTATGGAGGGGCTCTGCTTGGCATACTCAGAAGGGCCATCTTGGAAAGGGCTGCGCATGCTCAGAAACGGCCCTTCTGCCCTTCTGAGTATGCCCAGCTTCTTCTTTTTCTTTTAAACTCAACTGGTACAGCGTAAGCCATGTGTCACCAGAGCCCCTCCCTAAGGTGATTACTCTACCCCTGAGCCCCTGTTAGCCCCCCCTCTTTCCTGACCCCTTCTGGCCTATTCTCTCCCTGGCCAGCAGGGGTCAGAAAAGGGGGAGAAGGGGCCTAGTACCGGCCTCTGGCCTCCTTCCCTATACTTGGCCAAGAATTTTCTGATGTCTGAAGTTTTGGGGACCAAACACAACTCAATTTTCTGAGTTCTGAAAAGTACTTCAATCCTCAGTGTTTTACAAAGAACGCTGAGGAGGACCAAGTTTCAGCACTACATATAGCTAATAAACACAACTTTTAATCCTCACACCAAATAAACGTCTCAGTGACCCAGGCCAGGGTGGGGGTGGAAAGAGGGTGGGACAACTTGCGGACTTGGTCCACAACAACCCTGCCCCAGTGCTTCTGAGCATGGCCCACCCACTTGGGCAACCGCAACAGCCTATGAAGTGATGGCGTGCACCCAGACAGCCCTGGACCCAGACTAGGGGCAGGCTTCCTGTTGCTGAACTTACCATCTTCAGCGGCAGTGGCTGCAGAGCGGGCTCCGGGCAGGGTCTTTGGTGGGAGAAGAACACCTGTGGGACAGAAAAGATCTTGTAAGTGGCTGCGGCTGCTGGCATCCCCCCTCCCACTGGGACACACCCTCCTCAGCCGCCTCAAAGGCAAAGCGCCGTCGGCTGCGGGGCCATCGGCTGCGAGCCGAAGGATCGAAACTTCGGGTACAGTCAGGGATGGAGGGGTTTGATTACTGTGATCAGGTGGGAGGGAGTGGTTGGAGTATGGAGAACTGTTTATTGATTAATGTTGAGTGTTTAATGCTATTTTCAGGGGCCTGCCTTGGCTTGTGTTGGGACCAAGGTGGGCTTTTTTGTTGTATTGAAGAGGGTATTGTATGGACAAGGAAGCTGAGATGACTGACTCCCCTTCAGGGAAAGAGGGGGGGGAGCCAGCTGTATACCCAGGTGGCAGCAGGGTAGGGGTGGTGGGAGTGATGGGACCATTTTGCCTGATGTGTAGGCATGGTCAGATTAGATAATAGTTGGGGGTTGTTTCTCATATGTATATTGTTTATATTGTGTATGCTGCGTCCCCTGTGTGGGAATGAATCCCAGGAATATGTTTACTATAATGTTGAACGCTGCCTCGAGTCTCCAGAGAGAGGCGGGATATAAATGAAAATGCGATGCGAGGTAGAGCAGGTCATTAAACATGACAGCCTGCTTTACATCGGTCTGGAGATTACTTCCCCAGGCCACGACAACACTTAGCCTGGGCTATGACTCAGCGATGGGCCCGACCAACAGGCCAAGCTGAAAATGATTATGACCTGGGGGAACCCTGGATCTGATCTAGGGAAATGTCTGGCTGGCTGGTTTTGACGTGAGAGCCCTTAAAGTGACCACATGGGTCAATGCATTGCCACCCATGGTTGAATCACGTTTGAAAATATCCTGAGTAACTTTATGGAATTAGCAATACTACTTTATTTACACTACTTTATTTACCCTCTAGTTACCGGCCGGTCTCCCTCCTTCCCTTTGCTTCGAAGCTCCTGGAACGTGTCGTCTACTCCCGCTGCCTGAACCTCCTCTCTGCCAACTCCTCCCTCGACCCTCTCCAGTCCGGCTTCCGCCCCCTCCACTCTACTGAAACTGCCCTGGCCAAGATCACCAATGATCTACTTGTCGCTAAATCGAAGCGCCACTACTCCGTTCTTGTCCTCCTTGACCTCTCTGCTGCCTTTGACACTGTCGACCACTCGCTCCTCTTGGACTCGCTTTACTCTTTGGGCTTCCGTGGCTCTGTCTTTGACTGGTTCTCCTCCTACCTCTCTGACCGCTCCTTTAATGTCTCCCTCCCCGAGTCGACCTCCCCCTCCCTTCCCCTCTCGGTTGGGGTTCCCCAAGGTTCTGTCCTTGGCCCTCTCCTCTTCTCTATCTACACCCGGTCCCTTGGCGAAATTATTGCCTCCCACGGATTCCAATACCATCTCTATGCTGATGACACCCAACTCTATCTCTCTACCCCCTCTCTCTCCTCCTCTATCCGCTCACGCCTCGTCGACTGCCTCTCTGATATCTCCGCCTGGATGTCCCGACGCCAACTCAAACTGAACATGGCCAAGACTGAACTCCTCATTTTTCCTCCATCCCCCTCCTCTCCCTCTGACCTGACCATCTGCATTGATGGGGTCACCATCCGTCCTGTTCTCCGTGCCCGCAGCTTGGGCTTCATTTTTGACACGCACCTCTCCTTTAAACCTTACATTGACTCTGTGGCCAAATCCTGCCGATTCGCTCTCCTCAACATTGCCCGCATACGCCCCTTTCTATCTGTCTCCTCGGCCAAAATCCTTGTTCATGCCATGGTTATCTCTCGCCTCGACTACTGCAACCTCCTCCTTGCTGGCCTCCCTCGCTCCCACCTGTCCCCCCTTGTGGCGATCCAAAACTCTGCCGCCAAGGTCATTCACTCTGCCCGTCGCTTCGACCATGTGACGCCTCTCCTCCTCTCCCTTCACTGGCTCCCCCTTCCTGAACGTATCCTGTTCAAACTCCTGGTTTTCACGTTCAAATCGCTCCATGACCAAGCTCCCCCTTACCTCTCGGACCTAATCGCCCTACGCGCTCCTGCGCGCGCTCTCCGCTCTTCCGCTGTCCCCTCCCTCGCTCTCCCTCGCTTCTCCTGCTCGCCCAACCGCCTTCGTCCCTTCTCCCTCGCTGCCCCGCATGCCTGGAACTCCCTCCCTGCCGACGTCCGCCTCGCCTCCTCCCTCCGCTCCTTCAAATCCCTCCTCAAGACCCACCTTTTCCATGCTGCCTTTCCCAATGCCCTCTAGTCTTTCCCCTTGCTCTTACTGTCAGCCCTCCTCTGCTGACTGCTGCTACCGACCACCTTGTAACCAAGCCAAGTACACGCACCTGAGACTTCGCATCCGCCTGAATGTTTGTTTGTCTTCTCCCATGTCTCTCCCGCTGTCCCCTCTCCTTGTCTCCCCCTCCTTGTCTTTTAGATTGTAAGCCACAGGTAGGGACCGCAGCTGATTATATGTTCTGTACAGCGCCAGGTTGTTACTGGCGCTTTATAAATGTTTAATAATAATAATAATAATAACATGTATAGTCCATGTACTCTGTCTCCACCATATACACAAGTCTTTATACTGAATCCAAGCTGAGCCAGGGAGCAATCCTCTGGAAGAGGCTTTCATTCAATTTGCTCTTCTGTGGCTCTCCAGTTATCCAGCAGAGATGTGTCTCCTTCTGTGTCCAGGCAGCAACTGACACTCTTCTGGTTCTTCCTCTTTTTATATCCAGGTGTGGGCGTGGCTACCTCCCCACTCTGCAACTCTTAAAGGGCCCACAGTCCTACTGGATCTCCACTCTGCCATACAGCCATTTTTGAAAAGGGCAGCTGGTCTTTCCATGCACAAATGGCCACTGCACATGTGGAGACTGGCTGTCCTTTTCCAAGAATGACTGCGATGCTGCGGCCTCCATTTTGAAATAGGGTGTGCATGCTCAGAATGGTCTGGTGACCATTTTACGCATGCACCGTAGTTATGATTTTAAAAAAATTTTTAGAACCAAACCAAAACAGGCGTGTTCTTGTGCTGTTCTGGTTTGGTTTGGATTAATTTGTAACAGCCAATTCTTAGCTGTTATGGATTAATCCAAATCTGAACTTCCTACCCCTATTCTTTAGTGATGTGTCACAGAGCTGACAGACTTACCTGCAAAAGTGGGTATTCCCATCAAAATGGCGGCACCCAAACTGTCTCAAACATAGTGCCTGATGTGTTACATGCAGCACAGAGTTACCATTTTCCGTTTTGCACAATTTGACTGAGTTACCCATTTACCATGTTCCAACTCAGCCTTACCACAGGCCAACCTGGGATGACTGCCCCAGGCCCCACTCTTTCCAGGGCAGGATGAAGGGACTGAAACATGACCACTATCAGGGCACCAGGGAGGGGGACCCTAAGGCAGTGGGGCCACCAGGGTCACCAGCTTCTTTGCCCTGGGCCCTGTTGGTTTTCATTCATTCACTGATGGTTTCATAGCCCCTCATGTCCTGTGTGTGCAGGATGATGGAAATGTAAAAAATCTGGAAATTTGGAAAGACGCTAAAAACATAACAAAGAATATCAAAATGAGTTGGATTAATGGGAAGTCGGTTAAAATGGGTGTTTTTACACACACATTTCTCCTGCATGTTTACTGTTGCATCCTGAACTTTCTGTGTGTCTAAATCACTCACCCAGATCTTAAACATCTGGCTCTTTGAACTTCTGCATAGACTTCTCACAGAACTTTTGTGTGTAAAAGTTTCTCCAGGTAAACTGCTTTGCTCCAGGCAGCTGTGGTCACTTGGTTTCTATGGCAGCCTGTCACGTCTACAGCTGCAGCTATTTTAAGCTATTTAAGTGTTTGTGTGAAGAATGCATCTAGTAACTGCCTCAGGGCAGTGTGTCTGTGAAAAATGAATCTGGAACTTTCTTGTGGAGTTGTAAACCCAGAAGATTGAAAAATCCAGAAAATTAAGGTGTATGTAAAAATGCCCACTCTCGTGGTAATACACATTGCCCATCTTGGTATGTAGATTCGAATTGGCTGCCATGCTACCTGAGAGAGCAGGTATTACTGGCAGTTACAATCCTAAACCATTTAAAATAAATAAATAAATAAATAAATAATCCCTCCATGTAGGAATTCAACATTACAACTTTACATTCTCAGACTAGGATGGCACAGAATGCAGATGTCAAAATAGTCACATTTCCAATGGTATGGATATTCTACTTTTCAGCTAGCTGCATAAAATTACTTCCAGTAACAGGACCCACCCCTGCCGCAAGCAGCAGGAAATCGAGTTCCTAACTCAAATATTGTACAATGAACCATCAGATCAGGCTTATCTACTATGAGAATGTGTAGTTTAATATAAATTTACTGGGAAACAAACAGACAAAGAAAGAAAGAAATCTCTTACACAGCAACTTCTATGAGAAACTTAAATCATGGAATTTTAAATCCCTGTAAATACGGCCTTGCCATGTTGGTTGGGTTTTAATGCCACATGTTGTACATTGCTCTACAGCTTTCATTCATACTGTCCAGCCAATTTTTCTTACAGTGCAGAAAGATAAATATTTGCAGTGCTTCTTACTCTCCACAAGTCTGAGTGAGAGCTATTTACGGAGGCTGCCCCCCATTTTCCATGATTGTCCATTCGCTTTGCAATGTTAAATGGTATCGCTTCTTCTGCAATCACATCTCTTTAGCCTTTGTTTGCTGTTAATTATTTATTCATGTAATTAGTGATTAGTGCTTTGAGTTGACAACAATTATAGCTCCTTTGACATCCAACTGAAAACAGACAGAATAAATTGTATCAAGGCTTCGTCGCCGTGATCAGGTAGGGAAAATATATCCCTATATCTTTCATATTCTGTACATTATATAACTGCTTTAATAACCAGCATCTGTATGGAGAAATCAAGATTTTCCATTTTTGTAGGAACAAGGCCACTCTTTAACGTTTCACATTTGTGCAGTGCTCTCCTTTCCTTTCTAGACAGAAAGGTTTAACTATTGCCATGGCTGCAAAATATGAAATGGAGAAATTTCTTTTGCAGGCATGTCACAGAAAGGTCTGCTGTTGACAAAGCAAAGCATTTCCTTTAGTGACAGGCACAGAAATCCAAATCTCCTATCGTACCCAGAGGATAGGAAGAAAGGAGAAGCAATAGGTAGCTGTGATAGGTCAGCAGTCGGTATTCGCAACGGGAAATGAAACTGGAGACCGTGAATTTGGGTTAATGAATAGCACAATGAACAATACAAGTTCCCTTGGGTAGAAAACATTAATGAAAGGCATTTCCTTTGATTTTTAGTATTTAATTTTACATTTCAGTAAACAGGTGCACTGACAGACTTCAGTTGTGGATTTTGCGATAAAACAAAACCAATACAAGAATATTAATATTCAATAAAATATTGCTTTAGGAATATTTTAAATGAACTTTTAGTGTTAATTTTGCACTTCAATGGACATAAATCTGTGGAATGGGATTCACCTGTTACAATAAAAGTTGATCTGTGAGTTATTTTATTGTAGCTGAAGAAAGAGAAGTTCCCAAATTTATTTTACCTTCCATTTCTCATTTGTTTTTTAGCCACTTTGGGCTAACTCCATGAATTACTCATGGAACATTAGCTGCTTGTCTAAATACAATTTCTAGGATCTGGTCCCTTCTTGTACAGGCCATGTTTATTTAAACCCTCCAATTCTCCTTGTGCCAAGCACAAGTTTCACACAACATGGGAACAGCACAATCTCCTGAGGGAATAGCATTGGCTCTAGCATGTAAGCGACCAGAGCTTGAACTCATAGAGTCAGCGAGTGACAGGCTGGAGGGGACATCAAGGTTCATATCTACTGAAACTGCTCTCTCTAAGATCACCAATTATCTTCTTGTGGCTAAATCTAATTGCCTCTACTCCATTCTTGTCCTTGACATCTCTGCCGCATTCAATACTGTTGATCATTCAGTCTTGTTGGACTCACTTCACTCCCTTGGCTTGTGCAGCTCCATCCTTGATTGGTTTTCCTTCTACCTCTCTGACCGCTCCTTCAATGTCTCTCTTGCCAACTGCACCTCCTCCTCCCTTCCCATCTTGGTTGGTGTCCTCCAAGGCTCTGTCCTTGGCCCTCACCTCTTCTCTATCTACACCCTGTCCCAAGGAAAACTCATTGCCTCCCATGGCTTCCAATATCACCTCTACGCTGATGACACTCAACTGTTTCACTCTACTCCCCCTCTCTCTCTCCATCTGTTCAAGCTCGCCTCACCAGCTGTCTTTCTGACATCTCTACCTGGATGTCTCAACATCAACTCAAACTCATCATGGCTAAAACTGAACTCCTTATCTTCCCCCCTCATTATTAATTATTAATTATTATTTATTTATTTATTTATTATTATAATAATAAGCATTTGTATAGCGCCAGCTATGTACCTGGTGCTTTACAGAACAATAAGTTGTCGACGCACCCCCCTCCAAAGAAGACGAGGACACAATATATGGGTTTGAACGGCTGCACTCTTTATTAATTATCCCAAAAAAGGGGGAAGAGGTAACCCTTCCACTTCCCCCTTTGAACTGGGGTCCTATCAATCTCTTATCCCTAACTGTTAACCTTCCCAACAGGAGGTTCCCCTATTGTGCCAGGCGTTGTCCTGTTTGCCTGGTGCCCTCCTCTACCGTCTTCGGGTTAAGCCCTAGGGGAATCCTCCTGTGCCCTATCTTAACCAACTTTTCCAACTTACACCCTACCCCTACTACCGGTTTAACCGGGCAAGGGCGGGTTGTTCGCACCTATCCCCTCGCCCACCGAGGCGGGGGGTTTAAACAACAAGTATGAGGACACCGTAACCTCCTGTTTGGTGCATGATCCGCTCAGCAGGTTCAGCCAGTCATCTCTCACCCTTGGGCTGGCCATGCAGTGGGCCGCACTGAGCAGCTATGTCTGGCCAATACCCATCTCTTAAGGAGATGTTGCTACCCTATGCTATGATAACCATTTCAACTTTTAACCGTTGGCCTGAACTCAGCCTACCGCCAAGAGTGTGACATTTCGGCCTAGCACCAGCAAATTTGCCTCTTCATCCTCTATTCCAATTAGGTTTATCACTCCGGGAAAGGCGAAAAACCCCTCGCTGTTATGCCAATTTGGTTCAGGGAAAATTCCTTTTCGGTCCTAATTTGCAACAAGTAATTACTCGGAGTGTTGCCCATAAGAGGGATGGGTGGGTGGGTGCACGTCCTGTCTCCCCGCTCCCGCCTGGCCGAATGAGGCAGCAAAGTGGGAATTTCTAAGATGGCGCCCGGAACTTCCGACTCTCGCGAGAGTCCCGGGCGCGCTCCTCACATGGTTGCCAGGGGCAACCAAGGCCTAACTCCCCGCCCCACCCTGCAGCGGCCACTCCTTCCTCGCCTCCTTTGGCTGGGAGGGGAAAGGGGTGCCGCCAAACCCCCGCCGCGGCGATCGCAGAGGGGACATAGACGCGGTCCCTGCCTATGGCTTACAATCTAATAGACATGGAGGGGGAAGACAAGGAGAGGGGACATAGGGAGAGACATGGGATAAATAGCATTCAGCAGATGCGAAGTCTCAGATGCACATGCTTGACTTGGTTGCATTTAGGAGTCTGTGGGGAGGGCAGACAGTAAATATTGAAGGAAAGTTCTAGCAGGTGTTGGGAAAGGCGGCAAGGAAGAGGTGGGTTTTGAGGAGGTATTTGAAGGTGCGGAGGGAGGGGGTAAGGTGGATGTGGGGAGGGAGTGAGTTCCAGGGATGGGGGGGCAGCAAGGTAGAAGGGACAAAGGTGGTTAGGGGTGATGAGGGAGAGCGAGGAAGGGAGGGGGCAGAGGAGGAGTGAAGTGTGCGTACAAGAGTGTGTAAGGAGACTAGGGCTGAGAGGTAAGATGGAGCCAGGTTGTATAGGGATTTGTATGTCAACACCAGGAGTTTGTGAAGGATGCGTTCTGGAAGGGGGAGCCAGTGAAGTGAAGAGAGGAGAGGTTGCATGTGGTCAAAGCGACGGGCTGAGTGGATAACCCTAGCAGAAGATATGTGAGAGCAGGGGAGGCCAGTAAGGAGGAGGTTACAGTAGTCAAAGTGAGAGATGACCATGGCATGAACAAGGGTTTGGGCTGAGGAGACGTGAGAAAGGGGCAAATCCAAGCAATGTTGTGCAGGGTGAAGTGACAGGACTTGGCAACAGAGTCGATGTAAGATTTAAAGGAAAGGTGAGTATCAAAGACAAAGACCAAGCTATGGGCTTGGGGAATATTTTAAAAATTTATTTATTCAAAACTTATATTCCACCCCTCCTGCCCAAAGGCAGCTTGGGGTGGCGAACAACATGCACACAAAAAATAAATATATTCAACAATAAAACATTTTAAAATAAATCTATAAATTTTAAAACAAGTAATAAAAACACACCCTCCCTCCCAAACCCCACCTCCCCCACCCTACCCCACCCCCACCCCCTCGCCAAAAGCCTGGCGGAACAGCCAGGTCTTCACAAATGCCAAAATGACAGGAGGATGCGGGACAACCGAGCCTCCTCTGGGAGTGAATTCCACAGCATGGGGGCAGCCACCAAAAAAGATCTAACATCAGTGGCCACCCGTCTCACCTGGGGAACCTCCAAAAAGGCCCCCACAGATGATCTCAGGGGTCACATGGGGACTGAGGCGATCCCACCAATAGGAATGAGATGGATGGGGACCCTGTCTATAAGGATGGACAGGGAAGAGGGAGAGGAAGGCTAGAGAGGAAAGATAAGTTCAGTTGACCATGTTGAACTTGAACTGACATTGGAACATCCAGGCGGAGATATCAGAGAGACAGTTGATGAGGCGAGCTTGGACAGACAGGGAGAGAGGGGGTGGAGAGATAGAGTTGAGTGTCATCAGCATAAAGGTGGTATTGGAAGCCATGGGAGGCAATGAGTTTGCCAAGGGACAAGGTGTAGATAGAGAAGAGGAGTGGGCCCAGGACAGAGCCTTGGGGAACCCGAACCAAGAGGGGAAGGGAGGAGGATTTGGAATTGGGAAGAGACACATTAAAGGAGCGGTCAGAGAGGTAGGAGGAGAACCAGTCAAGGACAGAGCTGCAGAAGCCTATGGAGCGAAGGGAGTCTAGTACTAGTGTGTGGTCGACCGTGTCAAAGGCAGCAGAGAGGTCAAGGGGGACAAGAATGGAGTAAAGGCGCATAGATTTAGTGACAAATAGATCATTAGTGATCTTGGCAAGGGCAGTTTTAATGGAGTGAAGGGCATGGAAGTCAGATTGGAGAGGGTCCAGGGAGGAGTTGTCCAAGAGGAGATCCAGGCAGCGAGAGTAGACAACAAGTTCCAGAAGCTTAGTGGTGAAGGGTAGAAGGTAGACCTACCGGTAACTAGAGGAGTCAGAAGGGTCAAGGGTAGAGTTTTTGAGGATGGGAGAGACCGTGGCGTGGTTGAAGGTGGAGGGGAAGAAGCCAGTGAAGAGGGAGAGATTCATGACATGTAAAAGGGGTTGGGGGCAACAGTGGGAGCAATGGAGGTCAGGAGGTGGGAGGGGATTGGGTCGAGAGGGCAGGTGGAGGGGTTGGAGGAAGAGACCAAAGAGGAGATTTCCTCAAGAGAGGCCGGAGGGAAGGAGGAGAGGAGAGAGGGGGGAGGGAGGGAGCGGGGAGAGGAGACGGGTGGGAAGCAATGTCCTGGCAGATCTTGTCAATCTTTGAAGTGAAGAATGATGCAAGATCCTGAGCAGAAAGGGAAGAGGGTGGAGGAGAGCTTGAGAAGGGAGTCAAAGGTGGAGATGAGGCGGTGGCGCGTCACAAGAGTAGGATTCAATCTGGGAGGCATTGTAGTGTTGCCTCGCCAGGGAGATAGCAGAAGAGAGGGTGGAGAGGGAAAATTTATAGTGGAGGAAGTCAGGGTGGAAGCGGGATTTGCGCCAGAGGTGTTCAGCAGCCCGGGCACAGGAGTGGAGGTAGCGGATAGTAGGGGTGAGCCAAAGATGGGGGTTTCGGGGCCAAATGGGGCATAAGGAGAGGGGGGCAAGAGAGTTGAGGGTTGTTGTGAGAGAGGAATTGGCAGTGTCAGGGGAAGAGGAGAAGAGAGGAGGAAGAAGAGGGGAAAGGGAGCAGGCAAAATCTAAAGGCTTAACAGCCTGCAAATCACAGAAGGGGCGTGGAGTCAGGGACAAAGATGGGAGTTGATGGGAGAGGTTGAAGGCAGCGAGGTAATGGTTCCTCTTCCCTGTTGTTCCTTATCAATGGGGTCACCACCCTTCACATCCCCCAAGCCTAGGGGTGAAAACAGACATGACGCTAACCACCCTTTAACCACGCTTGGTGGTTATTTATGCATGCTGCAGGGCTGTATTGGTGCCCTATGCAGCCCTGAAACATGCATAAATGACCACCAAGGCTGGTTAAAGGGTGGTTAGCGTCATGTCTGTTTTCACCCTAGGCTTCATCTTTGACCCACCCCTTTCTTTTAAACCCTACATCGACTCTGTTGCCAAATCCTGTTGCTTCGCCCTCCATAACATTGCTAAGATTCGCCCTTTTCTCTCTGGGCGTCTTTAGACATAATAAAGATTGAGTGTCAAAACCCCGAAGCACGTGTTTGGCCGTTATGTGTGTAAGCACCATAACAATCCCAACACCAGTTTGGCCACCCGTTGAACACGCAATACATCACAAGGACAATTTGCATGTTTTGACTGAACACGTGACCAACATTGTGTCTAATGCTATTGCGTGGCGTGTTAGCAGGTACAGCATTGGGAATAAGGCAACAGCACTTGTGTGTGATGTTCCCCTTCCTTCATCCCCCCCCTGTCTCTCAGATTGTAAGGTCTAGGCCAGGGGCCATGTTTATTCCATTACTTTGTAAAGCACCAGGTACATTGATGGTGCTATATAAATGCTTGCTTGCTGATAATAATAATAATAATAATCTAGTCCAGCTCTCTGCCCCACTGTAGCACCTGCCACACCCCAACCATTTGCACAGAGAAATCCCAACAATCACTACAAGTAGAGACTGGGATCAACCAGAGCACACTGATGCATGAAATAACAGGAAACAATTTTAAGAAAAAGAAGGATCCAGATGGCTCCCTTAGAGCCCTGGAGGACGGGACTGGCTCCTCAGTGCCACTGGCTTATTCCTAGGGGTGTGCCATTTATTTTGTTTTGTGTAGTTAGTAAAAAAAATGGAGCACCATTCGTTTTAGTAACTAAGGAAATGAAAATGGATGAATAAGCAAACAATGTTTGCTCGCATTCATTTTTAAAATTAAAAATAATAATTAAAACATTAAAAAAATCACTGTGCATGAGCAAAATGGCCACCAGACTATTCTGCACCTGTCTACCCTTTTCCAAAATGGTAGCGGCAGTGTCCGTGTCATTTTGGAAACAGGCATCTATTCTGGGCATGTGTAAAATGGCCACTGCACAGACGTGGGCTGGTTGCCCTTTTCCAAAATGGCGGCGATGCTTCTGACATCATTTTTGAAAAGGGTGCATGTGTGGNTTGGGAAGAGACACATTAAAGGAGCGGTCAGAGAGGTAGGAGGAGAACCAGTCAAGGACAGAGCTGCAGAAGCCTAAGGAGCAAAGGGAGTCAAGTAAAAGTGTGTGGTCGACCGTGTCAAAGGCAGCAGAGAGGTCAAGGGGGACAAGAATGGAGTAAAGGCGCATAGATTTAGTGACAAATAGATCATTAGTGATCTTGGCAAGGGCAGTTTTAATGGAGTGAAGGGCATGGAAGTCAGATTGGAGAGGGTCCAGGGAGGAGTTGTCCAAGAGGAGATCCAGGCAGCGAGAGTAGACAACAAGTTCCAGAAGCTTAGTGGTGAAGGGTAGAAGGTAGACCTACCGGTAACTAGAGGAGTCAGAAGGGTCAAGGGTAGAGTTTTTGAGGATGGGAGAGACCGTGGCGTGGTTGAAGGTGGAGGGGAAGAAGCCAGTGAAGAGGGAGAGATTCATGACATGTAAAAGGGGTTGGGGGCAACAGTGGGAGCAATGGAGGTCAGGAGGTGGGAGGGGATTGGGTCGAGAGGGCAGGTGGAGGGGTTGGAGGAAGAGACCAAAGAGGAGATTTCCTCAAGAGAGGCCGGAGGGAAGGAGGAGAGGAGAGAGGGGGGAGGGAGGGAGCGGGGAGAGGAGACGGGTGGGAAGCAATGTCCTGGCAGATCTTGTCAATCTTTGAAGTGAAGAATGATGCAAGATCCTGAGCAGAAAGGGAAGAGGGTGGAGGAGAGCTTGAGAAGGGAGTCAAAGGTGGAGATGAGGCGGTGGCGCGTCACAAGAGTAGGATTCAATCTGGGAGGCATTGTAGTGTTGCCTCGCCAGGGAGATAGCAGAAGAGAGGGTGGAGAGGGAAAATTTATAGTGGAGGAAGTCAGGGTGGAAGCGGGATTTGCGCCAGAGGTGTTCAGCAGCCCGGGCACAGGAGTGGAGGTAGCGGATAGTAGGGGTGAGCCAAAGATGGGGGTTTCGGGGCCAAATGGGGCATAAGGAGAGGGGGGCAAGAGAGTTGAGGGTTGTTGTGAGAGAGGAATTGGCAGTGTCAGGGGAAGAGGAGAAGAGAGGAGGAAGAAGAGGGGAAAGGGAGCAGGCAAAATCTAAAGGCTTAACAGCCTGCAAATCACAGAAGGGGCGTGGAGTCAGGGACAAAGATGGGAGTTGATGGGAGAGGTTGAAGGCAGCGAGGTAATGGTTCCTCTTCCCTGTTGTTCCTTATCAATGGGGTCACCACCCTTCACATCCCCCAAGCCTAGGGGTGAAAACAGACATGACGCTAACCACCCTTTAACCACGCTTGGTGGTTATTTATGCATGCTGCAGGGCTGTATTGGTGCCCTATGCAGCCCTGAAACATGCATAAATGACCACCAAGGCTGGTTAAAGGGTGGTTAGCGTCATGTCTGTTTTCACCCTAGGCTTCATCTTTGACCCACCCCTTTCTTTTAAACCCTACATCGACTCTGTTGCCAAATCCTGTTGCTTCGCCCTCCATAACATTGCTAAGATTCGCCCTTTTCTCTCTGGGCGTCTTTAGACATAATAAAGATTGAGTGTCAAAACCCCGAAGCACGTGTTTGGCCGTTATGTGTGTAAGCACCATAACAATCCCAACACCAGTTTGGCCACCCGTTGAACACGCAATACATCACAAGGACAATTTGCATGTTTTGACTGAACACGTGACCAACATTGTGTCTAATGCTATTGCGTGGCGTGTTAGCAGGTACAGCATTGGGAATAAGGCAACAGCACTTGTGTGTGATGTTCCCCTTCCTTCATCCCCCCCCTGTCTCTCAGATTGTAAGGTCTAGGCCAGGGGCCATGTTTATTCCATTACTTTGTAAAGCACCAGGTACATTGATGGTGCTATATAAATGCTTGCTTGCTGATAATAATAATAATAATAATCTAGTCCAGCTCTCTGCCCCACTGTAGCACCTGCCACACCCCAACCATTTGCACAGAGAAATCCCAACAATCACTACAAGTAGAGACTGGGATCAACCAGAGCACACTGATGCATGAAATAACAGGAAACAATTTTAAGAAAAAGAAGGATCCAGATGGCTCCCTTAGAGACCTGGAGGACGGGACTGGCTCCTCAGTGCCACTGGCTTATTCCTAGGGGTGTGCCATTTATTTTGTTTTGTGTAGTTAGTAAAAAAAATGGAGCACCATTCGTTTTAGTAACTAAGGAAATGAAAATGGATGAATAAGCAAACAATGTTTGCTCGCATTCATTTTTAAAATTAAAAATAATAATTAAAACATTAAAAAAATCACTGTGCATGAGCAAAATGGCCACCAGACTATTCTGCACCTGTCTACCCTTTTCCAAAATGGTAGCGGCAGTGTCCGTGTCATTTTGGAAACAGGCATCTATTCTGGGCATGTGTAAAATGGCCACTGCACAGACGTGGGCTGGTTGCCCTTTTCCAAAATGGCGGCGATGCTTCTGACATCATTTTTGAAAAGGGTGCATGTGTGGAATGGTCCAGTGGCCATTTTGTTCATGTGCAATGTTTTTTTAAAATTAGTATTATCTTCTAAATAAGTTTAAAAACAAAACAAAACAAAATATGAAAATGGATGGGTTTAATGAACAGGGTGTTTTCTACACATGCCTAATTACTCATGCCACAGTTTTTACTAAAGGTCCTCCTAGGGCTGATCAGGGCACTCCCTTCAATTTGCCCCATCCTGAGTTTCCAGTTTTATGAAAGCATCAGGACTGGGCCCTGAGTTCTTTGGGGTCGTGTAGCAGTGGCTATGCCTGCTATGCTACTATCTCAGCTTCCAACAGCCTGCCCATTGCTCTGTGGATCTCTGTGTTTGCCTTGTTACCTACAACTGGCCCCTGGTGCAGCCCCTAGCTCCTCCTTCTGATTACTGATTGGCTTCCAGCAGGCATAAAGCCCGATGGGAAGAATCAGTTGGTGGTGGAACAGCTGTTGCCTTCCCTGGTATGGAAGGAGCCTGACCGCCTGGTGTTCTTGGGTGGTGCATCTGCTTTGGTAAAGTTACCTTCCTGTTGTTGTCCACTATAGGTCCTGTCCCATAGATACCCCCACACACACATTGGAAGTCTAGAGTGGCCAGCTATGCACGTTGGAGATAATATTTAATGAGAGATACAGGTTGCAGGGCTGCATTGGTGCCAACACAGCCCTGTAACCTGTATTTCTCATTGTGTCCTCTCAAACTTGTCTAGCTGACCACCCAACTTAAGTCCCACTTCTACGCTTTGGTTTGCTGCCTCATCCCCTGACACCCCTTGGTGATGTATGACCCCTGGCCTCACTCTTGTATCCTTGTGTGGAGTTCCCTCCTGTTGTCTCTGTATCTTGTTAGTGGATCCCTGGGTCTTGTGAAGTGCATTTTCCCTTGAAGCCTGCCTTCTCCCCAATGGCCAGGGCTGGACTTAGGAATTGTGTGCCCCTAGCCCCTTCTCAGGCTGCTGCCCCCAAGCTAAGCCCCCCCCACCAACTCAAGCCTCGCAGGTCCCCCATCCCAGTCAAGAAGCCCATCCCACCCAGGGCAACCCCTTCCCACCAGTGACCCAGACAGGTTGACTGGTCTGGGCACCCACCCAAGTCACCCCCGCCCCAGGAGGCAGGCCCCAGCCCTGGCCTTACCAGTCCTAGTGGTCCAGATCCCTGGCTTGCCACACACCATCCAGGCCTGCAGACTCCACCCACCGCCAGCAGTGCCATGAGAGTCTCCACGTGGGCTGCCACACAAAGCCACCTCATTGGGCCACTCCCCTCAGCAGCAGCAGCATCCCCAACCCAAGCTGCCTCCTCCTCCAGGTGACCACTGACCCCCACCCTACAGGCAGCCTCTAGCTGTCAGCTAGGGCAGGCCCCCTCAGCTACCAGGCAGCAGAGTAGAGCGGTCTGCATAAGGAGGAGGCGGAAGGGTGGGGTGTGTTGGGCAGGTTCAGGTAGGAGGGACAGGGCCATGGGGGCTCCCAGTTCAAGTCTTCGACTGTGGATGGCAGCCTCCAGCCTCTCTCTCTCAAAAAAAGGAACGAGGAGGAGCCAGAATGGCCTAGATTGCTGCCCCCACGGAAATGCCACTCCAGGCCTAGGGGGGCCTGACCCCTAAGTCCGTGCCTGCTTCTGGCCCAAGCCTCCCTTGTTGTCTCTGAACCCTGTGTGATGCTAAACCTTCTTGCCTCTAGGCCTCCACCTGATCCCTGTGGATTGTTGTGCCTGGCAGGGCTGAAGGTCTGCCACCTAACTCCTGCCTAGGCCTTATGTGATTCTCATAAAGGCTTGCTGTCTCTGAAGCCTGAATTCTGTTTTCTGCTGCCTCAGCCCTTGCTGTACCCCTGCTAAGCCTGGGGTATTCCTCCTTTCTTACCTCTCTCTACACCCAGCTGGCTACACTCCTCTTTCTCTGCTATCCTCCTGCGAAGCCGGCTTTCTCACTCCAGCTTGTAGTCCTCCCTTTGCTTGTCTCCCTCCATACTCTACTGACTAGCCTCTCCCTTCCCCTCAGAGCCTGTTCCCCTCCAAGCCTTGCTCTCTCCCAGGAGCCTACCTCTCTCCCAACTTACTGGTTGCAATCGTACCTCCTTCAAGGTCAGTCTCTTTCCACTCCTTGCACCAGGGCTGGCCTTAGGATTTGCTTGGCGTGCATGTGTTCTGTGTGCGCTAACTCTAGATGTAGTGTGTTTTTGCGTACACCTTGGATTGCTCCCAAGGAGCTTTAAGGGTTTACCCAAAATATTTGGAGGAGGAGCCTATTCAAGATGGGAGACGTTCAGAGAGGCCAGTAGAGCTGACCTCTACCCCAAGCAACCCCTGTCAAGGACAAGGTTAAGTTTTATCAGGGCCAGGTTGGGAGATCTTGAACCATGTGACCTTATTTCAACCCCAGAGGGAAGATGACCGGACTTCACCGGGGCTGGCACCAATGCAGGTTGGTATTTAGTGTAGTGTTGGTGTGTTACCCATCAGTGTATCAGCAGCAGCAGGGGCGGATTGCCCATTGAACCCACCGGGATGATTCCCAGTGGGCTGGGCTGGGCTAGACTGGAGGGTCGGTCCTGCTGTCTTTTTTTAAAAAAAAAAATTATTTCTAAAAAACAATTGTTGGTCCCCACCTGTGTCGGGCCAGGTGGGGGGAGGTCTCACCTGCCTCTCCCTCCTAAGAGCACAGCAGGAGCTGCAGCAGCAGTGCGGACACTTGATCGGGCTGGGAGATAAGGCTGTTTACAAACACAGCTCCTCCTCCTCTCCCCACGTGCTGATCAGAAGGCTGCTACTTTGTAGAGAAGGTTCTTCGAGATGGCTCCCAACATTCTCTCAACTCAACTGGGTTGTGCACGCTCACTATAGGCCAATAATAGATCACGTGATGTGGTCTTGAGCTCCTCAAGGCAGAGGAGGACGGAGCTTCAGCCCTGGGGCAGCAGTTAGGGCCTACTTTGGGGGGGGTTGGTTGGTCTCTTTTAGGCTGGGGGGCCTGCTGGGACCTGGCCTGGTGGGGCTTCTGGCCTGGTGGGGCTTCTGGGAGGGGAGCTGGGGGCCACTGGGAGAGGAGGGGGCTGTTGGACTGGGCTGGGGAGGGGGGG
>QEPC01011552.1:253588-289213 GCA_003113815.1 Sphenodon punctatus
CTGTAGGATGCATAGCAAGGGACAGAGTGATTTTGGGTTGGGGGCCATTGAGCACTAAAATGGAGTGATTTGGGGAGCCAGAGCACTGAAATGAGGGCCAGTACCCCCACCAGTGGCTCTCCCCCCTGCCAGCCCCCCATAACCTCCCACTCACCCCTGCCAGGCTTCTGAGGATCTGAGTCTGGGGACTCAGCTCTGCTAGGCCCCAAATCTGGTGCACTCTGCCCACCCCAAGCCACGCCCCAAACCACGCCCCCTTGGTCTGTTTCCGGCACGACGGTGGCTTTGCCGCTGGCACAGGGCCACTAAGACTATATTTTCCTGGGCCACTTTGATTTCCCAATCCGCCCCTGAGCAGCAGAATGGTTTGGCACCAAACAGCTTATCCCCCTCCCCAAATTCCCAGAGAGATCTATATGAGGGATTCTCATGGGACCAAAAATGGGGGTGCATGCAGGTCCCACAAGCAGGACTGAGAAGAGAAACACTCCATGGGGCACAAACGTATGTATCTCAGGGCTGACCTCACCACAGGTCGACATGGGTCGGCTGCCCTGGGCCCCACTCCTTCTGAGGGCCCCACAGTGGTCTCTGTTTTCACCAGGACAGTGATTGGGGCCAGGGAACCAGTCCCTCTCAGTGGGACCCCAAACATGACCCTCTTCTAGGTGCCACAGAGGTTGCTCTCAATTTGGAGGGGCCACACGGACCTCCACATTTTATCTTTGCCCTGGGATCTGCAGTCTGGACATCCTTCCCTTCACCTGCCCAGAGAGAGAGAGAAAGAAAGAGGCTTGTGATTTGTGCACGTGTGTGTTTGTGTGTTGCTTCTGCTTTGGTTTTGCGGCAACAAAATGTCCTGAAAACTAAAAATTGTTGGTTTTTAAATGTATTTATTCTTATACACATTTATATCCTGCTCCCTCCTGTCAACAGACGGCTCGAGGCGGCTCACAACAACTACATTTTAAGATAATAAAACAATAAATACAATAAAAAACATAGACAAAGTACTAAAACCAATTAAATAATGTAAAAGCAGTCAACTAACCCCCTCTTCTCCCTCACCCCTACCCACTCCCTTCCCCGAAGGCCTGGATGAACAGTCAGATTTTGCAGACCCGGATGAAGACCAGCAGACCTGGGGCCAGTTGAGCTCCTCCGGGGGTGAGTTCCACAGCCGTGGTGTGGCCAACGAGAAAGCCCCCTCCATTGTGCCTCCCCCAGCTAACCCAGGGGACCACCAAGAAGGCATCCCTGGTGGATTCGAAGGATCACCCAAGGAGTGAGGCAGTCTCTCAGATAGGAGAGGCCCAAGCCGTGTAGGGCTTTAAAGGTTAAAACCAGCACCTTGAATCAGACTTGGAATACTATAGGCAACCAGTGTTGAGCTCGGAGCACTGATGTTATGTGCTCCCTACGTCCCGTCCCCGTCAGAAGACGGACCGCCGCATTCTGCACCAGCTGCAGCTTCCGAACCATCACCAGGGGCAACCCAACATAGCACATGTTGCAATAATTCAGCTTTTATTATTATTATTAACAAACATTTATATAGCGCCAGCAGTGTACCTGGCACTTTACAAAGTAATAAAATGGACATGGTCCCTGCCCCTAAGGCTTACAATCTGAGAGACAGGAGCTGGGGGAGAGACTTAGGAAGGGGAACAGAGGGAGAGACAAGGGGTCTAACATTCATGAAGATGCGAGGTCTCAAGTGCACGTACTTGGCTTAGTTACGATGAGAATGACAGCAGGCAGGTCCATGTTGCAAGGATAAGGGTAAACCGATCGTCGGTATAGGAATAGTGGCTCAGCAGGATAAAGAGTCAGACAGAGCAGAGTGAAAGAGGTGAGTTTTAAGGAGAGATTTGAAGGTATGAAGGGAGGGGGCAAGGCGGATGTGGACAGGGAGGGAGTTCCAGGCATGGGGGGCAGCAAGTGAGAAGGGACGAAGGTGCTTAGGGGAGCAGGGAAGGTGTGGAAGGGTGAGAGAAGGGACAGAGGAGGAGCGAAGTGCACGGGCTGGAGTATGGAGGGCGATAAGTGCAGAGAGGTAGCGGGGAGCGAGGTTGGGAAGAGCTTTATAGGTGAAGACTAGGAGCTTGTGCAGGATTCGTTCAGGAAGGGGAAGCCAGTGAAGCGAAGAGAGGAGGGGCTGCACATGGTCGAAGCGACTGGCAAGGTAGATGACCCTGGCAGCAGAGTTTTGAACAGAGATAAGGGGAGAAAGGTGAGACCGGGGAAGGCCAGTGAGAAGGAGGTTACAGTAATCGAGGCGAGAGATGACCAGAGCATGAACAAGAGTTTTGGCAGACGAGACAGAGAGAAAAGGGTGAATCTTAGCAATGTTATGGAGGGAGAAGCGACAGGATTTAGCAACAGAGTCAATGTAGGGTTTAAAAGAAAGGGGTGAGTCAAAGATGAAGCCTAGGCTACGGGCTTGGGGGACAGGCAGGATGGTGACTCCATCAATAGTTATTGACAGTGAGGAAGGAGAGGAAGGATGAGGGGGGAAGATAAGGAGTTCAGTTTTAGCCATGTTGAGTTTGAGTTGACGTTGAGACATCCAGGTAGAGATGGCAGAGAGACAGTTGATGAGACGAGCTTGAACAGAGGGAGAGAGAGAGGGAGTAGAGAGAGTAGCTTTTAACAATTGATTTTTTTTTTTGTATTCCCACCCTCCCCACTTTTCAGTTGAGAAGAATATTTGGATGTTGACAACATCCAATGGGATACATATATGTTTTGTAAGTTTTGTTTAAAAACAATATCGACCATCTCTAAATATAATCTCAGTCATGATACAGACCACTTAGCCAGCCATGCTGGAGTGAAAAAAGCCAGGGGCTCTTTAGAGTGATCTGTTTTTCTCAATTTATAGCTCAGTACTTGAGCTGAGTATCCGTCTGAACTGCAGATGATCACAAGCAAAGAGCAATTTTGCAGAGCACTGTAGCCTTCAGAAAATTACAGAGAAGTCAATAGTACAGCTATATTTAAGGGTTATTTGTTTTTTCTTTTTCTTACAAACCCTTTTCATCATGGGCATGTGGTGCAGCATGGCAAAGGTTTTTGGACCTAATTCTTCTCTTGGTTTCACAGGAGGACTATGTGTATTTGGAGTATCCTCGCTGACACTGGTGGGGGGTGGTGTTCTAGATTTGAATGAGTCTGAGGACAGAATTGAGCCCTTTCTCTCCTCCTACCGCCCATTTCCAAGTGTACGAAGCAGAAAGAAAAGCTCTAGAGAACTTGCCAGCCACAGTGTGATGATTTTGGGTTGGCTTCTTTCTTTTACTGAAGCAAGAAAGAAGGAAAAGTTTGAAAGCCACTAAAGCTGTTTCCCGAGCCCTGTGGATATAAGCCCTCCAGGATCAGCTTGATAGCTATTTGGCAACGTTCCAAGGTGTGTGTGTGTGTGTGTGTGTGTGTGTGTGTGTGTGGAGGGGGGAGGACTATACTGAGATGCAGTCTGCTGGCACGTCTACCACACACACACACACAGGCCGCTTTTAAACGAGGCGCTTAACAGTGCCTCCTGAGCCCTGCATTCAGAGGAAAGCCGCATGGGGTGTGTTTACACAACCGCGCTACCGGAAGTGACGTGCTGCCCATTGGCGGCAGCTAGAAACACGGTGTTTTGAAGAGGCGCATTCTGAAAGCCTCACTTTGCAGGATTTCAGAACGTGCCTCTTCAAAGCCCCGCATGCACCACTACCGACAATGAACTAGATCCGTACCCCTCCTGGTTGGTTCTCAATGCCTGGTTGGTTCTCAACCTCCTGGTTGGTTTTCAATGCGGGGATTCTCAATGCCTCCCTTCAGGAGTGGAGGGTTCCAAGTTCCCTGAAGGAGGCTGTGGTTCAGCCCCTTCTCAAAATGCCATCACTTTGACGTTGATGCCTGATGCCCCGACCAGCTGCCAACATTTATAGGGAAGGTTATTGAATGGGTCATGGCTTGTCCGCTCCAGGTGCATTTGGATGGCATCAGTTTTCGTGATCCCAGGCAGTCTGGTTTTTGCCCGGGTTACGACACAGAGACAGCGCTTGTGGCCTTGGTTGGTGACCTCCTCGTGGAATTGGACAAGGGTCGTATGACCTTTTTGGTCCTATTAGTGTGTCTGATGAGAGTCTTCGTCCTGGGTGGCCATGGGGTGTAGCATCTAATTTTAAAAAAACCTGCAGTATCCTCCTCTACCCCCTTTCTCTCTACTAGATTATTTTCCAGGACTATTTTCCAGAAGACATATTAGCAAATCTGTAAACCAGTACAAGAAAATAGTAACAAACAGAAGAGATACTTGGAAAATTGGCAGGAAACTGGATGGTATTTGGGGACAGGAAGTCGAGAATAATTTCCCAGGAAGTTGACCAAAATATCATCAGCCTTTCCACAAAATTGGAATATCTGTTTTGAACCAGCCCTGTTGAATGTTGGAACAAACAGTGAAATGACACGAAAGAAAGAAAGAAGCCATGAAATGTCAAATGGAACTAGAGTAATAGATTCTAGGACTGGACAGAAATCGGAGGTCATGTAGTCCAGCCCCTTGCACCAAGGTTCTCTGTAAAGCACCAGGTACATCGCTGGCACTATATAAAAGCTAATAATAATAATAAATAATTAATAATTAATTAATAAGAAGAAATGATAAAACAAATATGTTAATATTGCATACCT
This sequence comes from Sphenodon punctatus, assembly GCA_003113815.1. NCBI lineage: Eukaryota > Metazoa > Chordata > Lepidosauria > Sphenodontia > Sphenodontidae > Sphenodon > Sphenodon punctatus. The sequence goes on from QEPC01011552.1 coordinate 258,275, forward strand.
CAACAAAAGATTATCCAGCTGCTAGGTATTCTCATATATTGACAAATATGAGAATAATCTTCATTGAATACAGAATGACATGCTTATCCCAGCTCTGCTGTTGTTTCTTTTTCACAATTCATCTCCAGTGTAATTCGATAGTGTGAAATACAAAACTGACCAGGGGAAACACTTTCACACAATGGGTAATTAGCCCATGGGACTCACTGCCACAGCAAGGGACAGGGAAGGAAGGAAGGAAGATTTAAAACCTTTATAGATAAGAACATTAGATGTGCCATACTGGGTCAGACAAATGGTCCATCAAGCCCAGCATCCTGTCTACAATCTTTCTCTTGGGAGAAGTCCCCAACAGGTCACAATGGGCAAGCCATTCCCTGTTGTTCCAGCCCCCAACCGTAAGAAGTCACATTCCCAGAACCTACTATGCTAATAGCCATTCATGGAGCTATCCTCCATGAACTTATCCCTTTTTAAAACTATCTACATGACCAGCCGTGACCACTTCCTCTGGCAGTAAATTCCACAAGTTATTTGTGCGTCGAGTGAAAAAACATTTTCTCTTATTAGTTTTAAATCTGCTGCCAGTTAATTTCATGGAGGGCCCTCTTGTTCTAGTACTGTTGGAGAGGGTAAATAACTGCTCCCTGTTTACATGTTCCGCACCACTCATGATTGTGTAAACTTCTATCATATCCCCTCTCAGTTGTCTTTTCTCCAAAATGAAGAGCCCCAACCTATCAAGTCTTTCTTCATGTGGGAGATGATGTGATGATCCAAAGCTTCAAGTTTTTAAGGTGCCAAATTTTCAAGATCAGGATGAAAGATTACAGGGAGCAGATTATCCCATTCTTCATTGTTGCCTTTATTAGATAAACAAAAAACCTACGGTTTTACAAACTTTTAGTTAAGGCAGATTCATACCAAGCAAACTTTAACAAACCTAGAAATTGTGTGTTAAGACTCCCATCTTAACTTGCACAACATGTAAGCAACAGTAAAGATGTTGTATGGCTTCGCATACTGTGCTTGCTTGCAACTTAGGCTCCATGCACCCACACTTTGCCTTGATCTTTCAGCTCCAATCCTCTTCCTTTACAGGTTGGGGGCAACACTAAAGCTGAGCAGAATGCTATGTAAGAGTTTAATAAGAATGTGGGTACATGTTGACATTAAATGCATGGAAAGGCCAATGGAAGGAATGGAGGAAACTTTCATCCTAGTTTGGAATTAAATTATATCTCATTAAGTGTTTCTGAAATAATACAATGGAGATGCATCTTTGGCAGTGGGGGCGCAGGAAGATGAGGTGAAATAACAAGGCAGCAGGGAGAGATGGTGGAATGACAGGAGGAGGATATGAGGATGAAGTAGAGGAGGAAAGAACTTGGTGGAATAATAGGAGGAATGCCATAAGAAATTAGTAGAATCTCGAGATTGTTGGTGATGTAAATGATTGGGAGTATGGGAAACACTACCATGGTTCTATTAAGCACCATAGGCATGCCCTTGTTGTGTTTTTCAACTCCTCTTCTGGGTGGTGTTTTTTTGGGGGGGTGTTGTCATCTCACACAATGTGTCACATTCTCTATTAGAGATGATCTTCATTATATTGGTCAGGAGTCTTGTAATTTTTTGGGGAGGTGATTGAAGTTCATTGGGTAGTCCAAATGTCTGGGTTGTGTGTCATCAGGTTGGAAGGTAGATTAAACTCGGGGTGCGCTGGGGGGTGGAAGCTGAAGTCCGAACTTTTCTAGCTACTAACACTGAAGTCGTGCTTACTGGGTCACAGTCAGTGGGGGCCAAATAAGTAGTGGATTAGAGTAGGTGAGGATCTGAAATAAAAGGAATTTAAATGTACGGACATAACTGGTCCATGTAGTTGTTTGATGATGGCATATATACATGCTTGTGGTCACCTGTGTACTGGGGAGATGTATTTGATCTAGTGCCACAGAATGGAGATGTGAAATATAAATGAAAGAGAAATACTTGCCACGTTGGAAGTACAGTACCGATGTAATACTGGACAGGGAGGATCATACTGTGCTAGCTTTAGTGTTGCCCCCAACCTGCAAAGGAAGAGGATTGGAGCTGAAAGACCAAGGCAAAGTGTGGGTGCAATGAGCCTAAGTTGTAAGCGAGCACAGTATGCGAAGCCATACAACATCTTTGCTGCTTACATGGTGTGCAAGTTGGCTGGAGCCTTAACTCACAATATCTAGGTTTGTTAAAGTTTGCTTGGTATTATTATTATTATTATTGTTATTAACAAACATTTATATAGCGCCAGCAGTGTACCTGGCACTTTACAAAGTAACAAAATAGACACAGTCCCTGCCCTAGGGCTTACAATCTGAGAGACAGGAGCTGGGGGAGAGACATAGGAAGGGGAACAGAGGGAGAGACAAAAGGTCTAACATTCATGAAGATGCGAGGTCTCAGGTGCACGTACTTGGTTACAATGAGAATGACAGCAGACAGGTCCATGTTGCAAGGATAAGGGTAAACAGACCGTAGGTATAGGATATAGTGGCTCAGCAGCGTAAAGGGTCAGACAGAGCAGAGTAAAAGAGGTGAGTTTCAAGGAGAGATTTGAAGGTATGAAGGGAGAAGGCAAGGTAGTTGTGGACAGTGAGGTAGGTATGAAACTGCCTTAACTAAGTTTATAAAACTGTAGGTTTTTTGTTTATCTAATTTGTGTGTTTTTAAAACAGTGGATTGAAAAAGGAATTAGTGATTTGATAGAAGTTGCTGAGACCAAGAGATTGTAGGAAAATGTACATTTTTGTTACTTTCTACCCAGAGCTGCACTCCTGCTTCCTCAGCCCCCTTCCCCCAGATTCCCCTCTTGCTCCACCCTAGAGACTACCCTCCTGTCCCCCCTCCCCCAACAGAGCTCCCTCTCTTGATTCCTCCCCTCTGAGTCCCATCCTGCTCACTCCTCCCACAGAGCCCCTCTAATGCATGCTCAGTCCCCTCTCCCCACAGAGCCCCCTTCTGCTCCCTCAGCCCCCTCCCCCCAACTCTACTCCTGCTCTCCCAGCGCCTTCCCGGTCCTGCTCCGTCAGACCCCGAAAGCCCTCCTGCTCCCCCAGCACCCTCCCCGTGGAGCCCCCTCTGCTGTTCCCCAGAGCCTTCTCCTGTTCCCAAACCCCACATGTCCCTCTTCCCGAGAGCCCCCTCATACTCCCTCAGCCCCTCCCTCCCACAGCCTCCCCTCCTGCTCCCTGAGCCCCATATCACCACAGAGCTCCCCTTCTCCTCCCTCAGCCCCTCCCACCGAGCCACTCCCTTACTCCCTGAGCCCCCTTCCCCCGCAGACCTCCCAGCCCCACCACCTCATCCAGCTTCTCTTCCCTCCTGCTCCCTCAGCATCCTTCACCCCCAAACTCCCATTGTGCTCCCTCAGTCCCCTACCACCACAGAGTCCCCCAGCACTGCTCCCTCATCCAGCCCATCCCCCCTCCTGAGTTCACCCCCCTCTCACTTTGTCACAGATGTTGTCCTTCCCGCCTCAGAGGAGCCCACGTGGTCCCCGGGCCCATGTAACTGTAGGAACCTCCAGGCCCCTCAGTACTGCCATAAAGCCACCAACGTGTGAACCCCTGCCCTACCCCCCTCCTGCTCGCTCAACCCCCTCTCCCCAAAGATCCTGATCCCTGCAGAGCTCATCACCCCAATAGACCCTCTCCACCTTGACTAATGGAGCCACTAGTGTGGCTCCATCATTATTGGTTGTTGTTTTTATAAATTGTCTTTATTATTATTGTTTTATGTTGTGTTCTGTTCCGACATGCCAAAGTGCAGGAGGGTGTGGGATAAAAGGAGGGTGTGGGATAAATGGAGGGGTCATGGCGTATGCATGGCCTTGTAGGGTGGAGAGGGATTGGGGTGGGTTTATGGCCTGGAGGGGTGCAGACTGTAGAGGGATCAGGGTGGATGTGTGGCCTGGAGATAGGCAGGGACAAAGCACGCAGCATCGCTGTCAGACAACAAGCAACAACACAGGCCGGGGAGGGAGATTTAAAGGGCACACGCTGTCAGCAGCAGCAGGGGAACGTGGTGGGATGGAGGGAGGCGTAAAGGACAGGAGACTGAGAACGGTCCGCTGGGCAGTCCTTCTTGGCAGCCGGGGGCCTGTACCCTGGGCCGGGCCACTCCCTGGTGTACGGGCAGCAGCTGCATGCCTGCTGTCATATCACCTCCCACCTATCAGTGTTGGCTGCTGCTGGTTCTCCTCACCTCCTGCTAATTGTATCAGCTGTGCTGTGTGTGCGCTCTGTTCCAGCAGCTGGGCTGGGTCCTCACCCCATGCCTCACTCCTCTGCCATGCCATGCTGCGGCCTGTGCCCTTATTGCTTGGCCTTGGAGCTCCCCCGCTTCCCCTCCGGTCCCTCCAGGGATTGTGGGGCCCCTTATTCCTTGTCTTTAGTCTAATCCACTTGCTGGACCATGGCGAGTCTTGAGTCCTGGTGCTCGCGGGCCACCCCTCCCGGGGCCGCCCATAAATGGAACTACTGGGAGACCATGGCCCTGTGTGTCCTGTGGCATTTCCTGGCCGTGCAATTGCTCCTGAGCTGCTCAGACAGCCTCATGGGTGCCTATGCGAGTATGAGCTCTGGCCTGTGGTACTATGGTTATGAGGTGAGCACCCGCAATTGCCGGCTTCATGCGGAGTCGCTGGGCCTGCATCCCTTTCCCGACAGGCGCATCCCAAAGCTGAGGTGCACGCATGTGGCTTGGATGCTGGAAGAGATGGTGTCTGCCCTCTCTGTGTGCAGCCTGTCTGCCTACATGGCCTGTCTTGTGGAAGGGGGCCATGCCCTGGCTGTTTCCTACTGTGGCAGCGTGCAAGGGGCCTGTGGCTAACAGCGTTCTTGGGGGCCGATCTACCACCGCTGGTTGGAGCTCAGCCATCTTCCGTGACCCCCTGCTGCTGACTATGGCTTGTCTGAGCTCACCGAGGTGGAGCTGGCAGCGCTGGCTGGTGTGTGGTCCCGCTCAGATGTGCAGGTGGGGTTGGCCGTGCAGGATCCCTTCAAGGCATACTACCTGGTTGTCCACCACATGTCTGCACTGGGGTACCATCGGGGCATGCTCAAATTGCTGCACTTCATGCACCTGGCAGACCACCCGGCCCCAGGCCCCTTTGTGGCCCCCTGTAGCTGACTGTGAGGCCCCTTTTGCCTTCTGGGCCCTGGATGCTGTCCCTGCAGTGTGCTCCCGTCTCTGGCCTGACGTCTTGGATCTCTGCCCATTTCCTCCCTGATGTCCCAGGCTCGCTGCTGTGCTGGCTGCTTCGGTTTCCGCAGCCCCTGCCTGTGTCTCTGGGGTGGGCCCCCTCTGTGGACTCCCCCTGTCCACCTTTGGAACTGGCATTCCCCTCCGTGGCAGCTGTCCCCTCCCCAGTGACTGTGTGTGTCCTGCTCTTCGGCCTGGCTCCCGGCACCCCAGGTGCCTCTGTCCTCCTTTGCCCGGATGCCCACCAGCCTCCTGTGCCCGTGCCTCCCCGCCCAGGTTGACTGTGTGCCATTGGGGTTCTGGGCCCCCCCCGGACCGTGCCGTCCTGCATCCCTGCTGTGGATCGCCAGCTTGGATCTCTGGCTCTGGCTCACCTTCATCCTGTTCGTCGCACCCTGGCTGATGTTTGTATATATATATATATGTATGTATTTATATACATAGGTGTATATACAGTTACATTGCTTGTTTTATTCTGAAATAAAAAATGTTTTTTAAAAAAGAGATTTGCACTATTAGTATTCAATTTTTTATTATTATTATTATTTTATTAATAATAATAATAAAAGATCAACAAAGTAAAAGAAGCTTCAACATATATAAGAATATAGAAAAATATTAACTGTTGTATTAATAAAAGATTTTAAAATTCCCATTTTTGGGGGGTGAAAACTATTTACACATATTGCAACTATTACTGATTTTTACAAAATAAAACCTTAATCTGGGATTAAAATTACAAAGGGTTCATTAACCCCCTCCAGGTTTGGAACAGCACTGGACGGCAAGTTGGAATTTGGGGAAGCACTCTCGGCTGGGGGGCGGGGACGGGGAGTGGGGGGGAGGCTTATAGTTCCCTAACTCTTTGAGGGTGTGGGAGTTCACGTTCACTCCGTCCCAACCCTAGTTACGGCAGTTAGCAGTTTAGTGTTAACTTTTAACATAACAAAGAGGTCGGCTTGACAACGGGTGTGTGATGCAGATGAATGTCAATCACTCATCTCATCTTGTGATTGGACTCCGAGGGCTTGGGGGGGGGGGTCATGCTTTCACATGGCCAAAGTGAAATAAAGCCCGCCTCCCTGTGTTAAATGCCTGTGGCTGTCAGTCACAGGGAAGGACTGTGCTTATTGGTGTGTGTCCATTGCTAATTAAATGACCCATGTGGGCGAGGTGGGGCTGATCCATCCGGTTACAGCTTTAAGCTGTCTCTGTCTATATGGTGGGAGCATGGGAGGGGACGGTCTCGGGCAGCGCAGCACACCTCAGTAAAAGCAGTAGAGACGCAGAGTGATCATTCTTGTTTTAAGTTAACAACTAAACAAGAAATAGTAATTGTAGACTGACTCGACATACAAAGCACTGTATGGACTTTGTCATTCAGGTCTCGGAGTGTGACGATATACACAGGTTTATTGCTATAAAAAACAAACAGTCATGGAACACTAAAGAAGGCAAACTTTCAATGATGCAGATGAATGTCATTCACTCAGCTCATCTCTTAGCTGTGCTGTGACTCCGAGTGCCTAGAGGGGGAAGGAGGGGACCCTACTTGTTGTGTCCCAATAACACAACACAGCAATAATTTTATGATTAATATACACTAACAGTAATGTAAAAGTAAAAAAATAAAATAAATTAAAAGTGACACGGAACAGTGGGGATTTGAACCTGTGAAAGGACAGCTTCAAATTGTACAGTAAGTGGGAACCTTAACAACTATGCCATATTGATTTTGCAAGAGGTGTGAAATACAGAGTTCTGACTACTTCTAGACTCAGGAAGTGCACGGAATAAGGATTGTAACAAACTCTTCTGCATGGGCTTCATTCCTTCTACTTTCTGTACCGGTCCGATGATGTAAAAAATGACTCAGTCAGACAATACATAGGTCACCTTAAACTCCCACCAGGAGTTTTGCTCAAAAAACTAGTTTGGAGGTCAATTTACATTTACATAAAAGATCAATTTACTATTAAATAAAAAGACCATTCCTTGAACTCCCACCCAGAATGTGCATGTATGTATTTGAGAAGAATGGGCAATGATTGCGGCACAGAAGGACAATACAACACCAGCAGTCAGCACAGCACACACGTGCGCAGCAGCGCACCAGCGCTGCATACTCCCTTCGTGGAGCCGTGATAAACGCTCATGACTGTCTCTCATATATTAAATTGGCGGAAAAAGGCCGCTGATTGTACGCGACAACGGTGACAATCAGAAAAAGCAATAAAGCACATAAATGCCGCATCTGCGGATTCTTGTAGTGGCAAATGCAAATGCAGAATTCCGCGGGGCGCAACGTTGGATGCTGAGTTTTATGAATGGAATAGCTGTGAGGTAAAAGCTCCTGACGCAACAGCCCTAGTTGTAGCTATATATGCACACGCAAACTGGGGTAAAGGAGGGGAGTGCTGGATGATGGAAGGGATGGGGTGTGCCGACCCCCCAGGGTACAGAAGCTGGATAGGGCAAACACACACAGGGGAACCCAGTTAAGGTGAGAAGGGAGGTAAAGGAGGAGGAGCTCCGCACCTACACTGTGCTTAACCCACAGCACTCACCACAGCTACTTGAGTCCAACTTTCACCAAGGTCAAGGATATCACACATGTTGGGTTCTAAACAACAGAAAGGGGGCCAGTCTCAGAGGCAAAAAAGGCTCTGATCACTGTCAAGGCTAGTGAGACAAAGAGCTGTTTATATCTCCAGCCTCACGCAAGGCACGCAAGCGCTCTGAGCACCATGGCAGCAAGTCTGGGGCTGGCAGTGCATCCTTAGCCCTGCCCCCAGACTCCTAATGTGACCACTGCTCCTGTATTGACAGGAACAGTCCCCACCCTATCCTGTTTGTGTGATGGTGGTACCGGTGGCCACACCAGTGCTGCAGACCCCGGAAGTGGCGTGGCCCCAGCCTGGATGGAGCATACCTCCAGGGTGCCTAGCCCTGCATACCCTCCCATAGCCCCAAGCCCTATACCTACGATCCCTGGAAATGGGTCTGACAGTACCCCCCCACCAGGCTGAGGGAATGTGATGGGTTTTGGCTTAGCAGGGTAACGAGCGTGGAAATGTTGCACAAAACGGGTAGCATGGACATCGGAGGCCTTTTCCCATGATCGATCAGTTTGGCCGTAACCTTTCCAGTCAAATAAGATAATACAGGCATTCCTGCTGGCAGCTGGAGTCTAGACTTTCATGTACCTCATATTCTGGGTTGGTGGACAAAGGGGAGGGATCTGGAATGGTATCCCTGGTGGAGGGGAAGCGCAGGTTTCAGAAGGGAAATATGAAAAGACAGGTGACTATGATAATGCTGAAGTAGTTGAACGGTGTACGCAACATCGTTGATCTTTGGGTAAATGGAAAATTGTCCCATGTATCAATAGTCCAACTTTGCAGATGGTCAGGCAGAAGGATAATGTCACTGATCAATCCATACCCAGTCTCCTGGCTGTTAGTCGGGCGCTTGTTGTCGATGATGATCAGCATACCTTTTATAATGCTATCTGGCTTGGAGGAGCCTTAGCATGGGTCTTAGCATGGGCTTGAGTCTTGTGGATCTGTGTCACCAGCGCACCTTCTACAGGAACCAAAAGAGGAGAAAAATCTGGGGGGCAAATACGAAGATGATAGCCATACTTTACATAAAATGGCGATGTTCCAATAGAAGTGTTTAGGGTGGTGTTGTACACGAATTTAGCAATGGGTAGTAGTTCGTACCAGTTGTCTTGCAGGTAATCAGTTTAACATTGAAGATATTGTTCAAGAGTTTGATTTGGTCTCTCTTCTTGCCCATTGGCCTGGGGATGGTAGGCTGTTGTTAGACAGAGCTTCACTTGTTAAAGCTCTTCACAACCTTGCTCCTCCCTACCTCTCTGCACTTATCGCCCTCCATACTCCAGCCCGTGCACTTCGCTCCTCCTCTGTCCCTTCTCTCACCCTTCCACGCCTTCCCTGCTCCCCTAAGCGCCTTCGTCCCTTCTCACTTGCTGCCCCCCATGCCTGGAACTCCCTCCCTGTCCACATCTGCCTTGCCCCCTTCAAATCTCTCCTTAAAACTCACCTCTTTCGCTCTGCTCTGTCTGACTCTTTATCCTGCTGAGCCACTATTCCTATACCTAAGATCGGTTTACCCTTATCCTTGCAACATGGACCTGCCTGCTGTCATTCTCATCGTAACCAAGCCAAGTACGTGCACTTGAGACCTCGCATCTTCATGAATGTTAGACCCCTTGTCTCTCCCTCTGTTCCCCTTCCTAAGTCTCTCCCCCAGCTCCCCTGTCTCAGATTGTAAGCCCTAGGGGCAGGGACCATGTCTATTTTATTACTTTGTAAAGTGCCAGGTACACTGCTGGTGCTATATAAATGTTTGTTAATAATAATAAACTGGACAAGAGTGCCCTCCAGAGGTGAATTGTGTGCCTCTATCTGAAACTATTTCCAGTGGCACCCCGTGCAATTTAATAACTTGTTCTAGTAACAACTGTGTAGTTTGTGCCACTGTTGGAAGGCCTTGGCACACAACAAAATGCATGGGTTTGGAAAAATGGTCCACGATTACCAGGATAGTGTTACATAACTGTGAAGTGGGTAGTTCTACTATCAAATTAATTCCTATTCTCTGCCACTGACCTTGCGGGAGAGGGGACAAATGTAACAAACTTTGGAGTTTTTGTTGCGGAATCTTAGTGTGAGCACACTTGGTACATGCTTCCATGTATTCTTTCACATTTTTCTTGATCATGGGACACCAAAAATGTCACTGCAGAAGCTCCAAAGTGTGTGTTTGTCCCGGGTGTCCAACCAAAGAAGCATCATGATGACCCCAGAGCACCCGTCATATTGCTTTTGTAGGGACTAATATCTTGACTAAGTGGTAATAGAGACAAGGCTGCTGTTGATAACAAGTGTTCTGTAAAAGTAACGGGTCATGCCTGGATAATTCTTTCAGCTGTGATGAGGAAAGGAGTGTAGCAGCAAAGGTCTTTCATTCCATCAGAAAGTTGCCTCTTTTCTCGGGGGGTTCTCCTGTTTCAGTACATCTGGACAATGCATTGTCCAGTAAATTTTGTTGCCCTGGTCTGTACTGGATGTGAAAACTGAATTGGGCAAAAAATAAGACCCAACGCCCATGCCTAGCATTAAAAATGTGGGTAGATTGCAAATCCATGAGATTTTTATGGCCCATTACACTAACTGGATATTTAGCCCCCTCAAGAAAATGTCTCCATGTGTCAAAGGATGCCTTGATAGTCCATAGTTCTCAGTCCAAGATAGTATAATTCTTCTTGGCACTGAACAGTTGGTGGGAGTAGAACATGCAAGGCAATAATTGATCTCCTTCAGTTTTCGTCTGCGGGAGGACTGCCCCGATTGCTACGCTGGAAGCATCTGTTTCCACCGTAAAAGGTTTCTCAAAGTCCAGATGCTGTAGTATAGGGGCGAGGGTGAATATGACTTTCAATGTAGCAAACTATGATTGCTGTTCTTCCATCCACTTGTATGGTGTCCCTTTCCTAAGCAATTCGGTGAGAGGTTCTGTAAGTCTGGTATAATAGGGAATGCATTGTCTGTAATAATTGGTGGTGCCGAGAAATCCCTGCAAAGCCTTTACTGATGGAGGGGGAACTCATGCTAATATAGCATCTATTTTTTTTAATCCATTTCCGCACCATGAGGGAAAATGACAAATCCTAGAAACATGAAGTGCAAACTTTTCTAGTTTACAAAAGAGACGGTTTTGCCGTAACTTCTGCAAAGCAGTACGAACGTGTAAAATGCTCTGCTTCAGCAACGGAAAAGACAAGAATATCGTCTAAGTAAGTTATTATATATAAATCCAAGCTATTCCAGAAAACATCATTGAGATGTTGGAAGGTGGCCAGAGCATTGGCCAAGCCAAACGACAACACGGGGTATTCAAAATGGTCATACCTGGTTTGGAAGGCTGTCTTCCACTCGTCCCCTTGGCGTACTTGTAGCAAATTGTAGGCTCCATGGAGATCTAGTTTAGTGAAGATCTTGGCTCCCTGAAGCCAATCCAATAACTCCGGAATCAAAGGAAGAGGGTATCTATTCTTAACAGTGATTGCATTAAGACCTCGATAGTCTATACATGGGAGTAAGCCCCCATCTTCCTTGGGGACAAAAACAAGGGAGCCCCTGCAGGGGAGGAGGAATGATGAATGAACCCTATTTGCAAATTTTCATCAATATATTATTTCAAAGTGTTGCGTTCAGGTCCTGAAAGGGTGTAAATACGCCCGTAAGGAGGTTCTGTCTCAGGGAGAAAGTCTATAGGGCAATCATAAGGCCTATGGGGTGGTAAAACTGAAGCCTCCTTCTTATCGAACACATCCATATAGTCCATGTATGTACCATGAGGGATAGCAGTTATGCTAAGCTTCTCCATAGTGGTCAGCAAGTGTTGGTGTCTCGAGGAGTTACAGTGCGTGGCACAGAAGTTATAAAGGAAGGAGACTGTTCCAATTGATGATGGGGTTGTGGCGGTGAAGCCACGGCATTCCCAGGACAATAGAACACATGGGCATAGCCACTACATCAAAGCGCATGTGCTCCGTATGGTTTCCAATGGACACTTGTAGCATTTTGGCCTGTAGCGTGACAGGCCCCGATACTAAGGGTGAGCCATCAATAGAATATACCTGTCCCGGGGGGGATCTTTGTGTGCTGGGGACTGAGTATTTCTAAAGAAACCCCATACCCATAACACTTCCGAAGGCTCCAGAATAAATTAATGCCCAAACTATGTGGCTTTGTGTGGATCCCACCGCTTCCATAATGTGTACTATGGGGCAGGGCAGACCAGGCCTTATACTTCGCTAGAAGGGGTTCTGACGTCAGACCAGGAGACCCTCTATATATCCCGGGGCCTGGCTTTTCCCAACTCACGTTTTGACGAGGGCAGTGACGGACAATTACGAGCAAAGTGTGAGGCTTCACCACAGTAAAAGCACAGGTGGAACCCGGTAAAGTGGGGGTGTGGACCGCCAACCCATGACAAGGATGCCCAGCGATGTTCTCGCTCTGCAACTGAAAGGGGTACCCTGGATGCTCCCAACTGCATGGGTTCCACGTCATCAATCTTACTAGGCTCTGTCTTGCGGGAAAAGGTTAATGGTGTCTTGCTTTTAGGGAATCGAAAAGATTCTTGCCTCTGTTCTCTTTTCCTTTCCGTTAACCGTTCATCTATCTGTAAGGCGAGGATCACAAGCTCTCCCCAGGTGGCGGGTAACACAGTAAAGGAAATCTGATCCTTTGATTAATCTTTTAACCCTCTTCTAAACAACACTCGCAGCACTTGATCGGACCAATTAAATTCTACTGCTAATTGCTGGAATTTTGTAACACACTCCAAGAGAGGGCCTTTACCTTGTTTTAGTCCTACTATGGTGTTTTCGGCATCTCTTACCCGATGAAGGTAGTCGAACAAAAATGTAAACTCTCTAGCCCCCAACTTATTTAATCCCTTCTTCCTTAATCTGTGTTTCTTCCTCTCATAGGCAGATCTCAATTTCCCCAAGTTCTACTGGCCCAACCAGTGTGTCAGGTTTAGTGCTGAAATCAGTAGCAAATTCTGCATCCGTGGGTAATTCCTAAAATTTTAGTGAGCCTATCGGTCGCTCAGTTGGTATCCACATACCGAAATGGGTAACTGTCTGTCCAAGATATCAACTTTCTATTTTACCAATCCATTCCCGCTTAGCATGTTACTGTTTTAGTTCATTCAAAACTTCTGCATTTTTGTCCTCTCTCTCTCTCTCTCTCACTCACACACACACACACACACACACACACACACATATATATATATGGAACCCTCAAGGGATGAATGGACACAGGCAGAAAATAGTAAATTGGTAACTCCGTAAAATGGCGGGGAGCAGGATAACAGTCTCTTGCTAATGGAAAACCAGGAACTTGGTAGTGAACAATGATAATTCAATAATGCATTTGTAGGGGTGAACAGCACTTTCCTTGTTCATTTTCATTTTCTGGGTTAAAAACCCATCCAGTTAAACCGTTAAAATCCGTTAAAAACCCCTTTTGCTTTCATTGCATTTTTCATTTTAAAAATAACAAAAAATTAAAAAATCACTGCACATGCACAAAATGGCTACCAGTGTCTTCTGAGCCTGCGCCCCATTTTCCCCCAAAAGGGCAGTCATTCTCTGCATACATGGTGGCCATTCCGTGCATGTAGAGACCGGCTGCCATTTTGCAAAATGGCATTGTCACTGTGGGTGCCATTTTGGACGAGGGCCAGACATCTGCAACATGACCCCGGTAGTCATACTGCCTATGCACAGGTGTGGTTTTCTGTTTTTGTTTTTAAAAATGATTTATTTTTAAATAAAAATGAATTAAAGCAAACCAAACCTATGTTGTCTGCTTATATATTTGTTTTGGGAATGAGTGCAGCCCAATTTGTGGTAGTAACTAAACCAAATCCCCCAAATAAATGCAGACACTGTAATGGACCATTACCTTCTGAAAACCCAGATCCTGCACCTCCTCTGCGCTTGTCAGGGTCATGGACTGGTTTGGTTGGTATGCCCTGGAGGCTAATGCCGTGGATCGGATTGGCTTTCAAAATTCTCTGGGGGATTCACCTGATGATTTTAGTGACTACTCTATTGATGACCTGAAATGACATCTTGACTATGGCCATTGACATGGTTGCACTCAGGCATCCATTTGATGATGGTGGCTGGACAACGAGGTAAACAGGAGAGGAGAATGCTGCAGCTGCTTAATTTCTGGCTGTGCTAGCCGCGACTCTATGGGGCTGGCGGACCTGGTGCGGGCGAGGCTGTGGGTGAACCTAATAACTGGGAGATGGATGCGTGGGCATGCATTAGCGCCCTGGCTTGCACAGTGAGCCCGCGATGCCCTTGGACAATGGCATGGGGGGGAGTGCATGCGAATGAGTGGGGGCTGCGTGAGGGGTGTAGGCTAACGTCTAGGGAACACCGACGAGACAGGCAGGCGAACACCCACTGGGAAGAGCGAATGCAGACTAGTGTCTGGTTTGAAACCATCCTGTAAGGGCAGTCAGGAAGTAGAACAGGCTGCCCAGAGACACTGCGGACTCTCTGTCACTGGGGGTGATCGAGAGGTGGCTGGATTAGTATGTGCCTGGGATGATTCCGTTTTGACCAGTGCTGCACTGAGCAGGTGACCTTATTGCGACAGGATTCTGTGTGGAAAAGAATGTGTCTCTCTCTCACGTGGACGAACAAACCGAAATCCCTAAAGTGATCCACGGGGGGAACGCATGGTGCGGAAGCAGTTTTTGATTTCGACAGGCAGCCATGATATCCATTTGAGGGAATGTCTTTAGGAAAGAAAATCCCTCCACACCCTTGCAGGGCCTCAAGCGTAATGGGAGGGGGCACCGCTCATTCATAGTCAGGGGGACAGGGTTCCCTCAGGGGCCCCGGGCCTGTGCACATCAAAGTCAGCCAGTCCCCTCTCCCCTCCAGCCCTCGTGTATTTTGGGATTTGCAGTTGAGATGGGCAAGGGAGACAGCTGTTATTTTCACAAAGGTTTCCAGGACTGAATCCTGTCATACCCTGGGCAGGCTGGCAGACAGATGTCCAGGCGAGATACTCCTGAACCTTGGTCTGCCGGTCTACAGCAGCAGCTACTGCTGCTATCCCATGTGCCTCTGGCGTTCTCTCCTTCTGCTGGCGTTAATAGAGTGGGTAGCTCATTGAGGAAAAGCCTTTGAATCTTTAAAATAATTACGCGGTTAATTCTATTTAAAAACATGATTAATTTCTTTTTAGGAAGGATCCCTTAATTGGACTGAAAGCACTCAGGCAGAGGTGCACGTGCACACACAGAGCAACACTTGAGCACTGACATCTGTTAGTCAAACAGATGTCCCCACATAAACTCACACCTTCCCCAATCCTCCCCTTTAGGATGACTCCGTGGTTGTTGGCCATGTGGGTGGGATTTTAAAGTGGCAGCTTGTTTCCTTTTGTGCTTCTGGGATCAATTCCACTTAAATAATTGAACTCATTCTTATTTGTGATCAAAGAACATAAACAATGATATAGTGAGAGAAGAGCAGTTTATGCCGGTGATTAAACTTTATGGGAAATGTATAAAAGACCCCATAACCAACCTTTAACCTGCCATTTGCACAAAAATTCACTCTGGAAAACAAAACACTAAGGAGCCTAATAGGGTTTCGGAGAGTTTCTGTGCAATGTTTGCTTCTGCATGGGACCAGAGAAGGATAAAATAACTTTTATAAGAGGTGCAGGAGCCTTCTGGGAGTCTGTAAATATAGAAATCTAATTGTCGTCTGTGCGCTGTTCATGGGGATGCTACACGCCTTCTAACCCAACACTGAGATTTCCAAATAAGTGCTACAGGCA
Organism: Sphenodon punctatus; assembly: GCA_003113815.1. Lineage (NCBI taxonomy): Eukaryota > Metazoa > Chordata > Lepidosauria > Sphenodontia > Sphenodontidae > Sphenodon > Sphenodon punctatus. The sequence goes on from QEPC01011552.1 coordinate 273,937, forward strand.
GGCTTTGAGAGCCTAGTCTGAGTAAAGAAAGAGAACATGACGATGGCTGAGACATACCTTGGGTGATCTTTTTTTAAAGGAATTCAGATCTGGAGAGAAAATGTACTGAGAGAGGTTTTTGATTTCTTTGTGGATAAAATCGCTCAGATTCACCACAACTTTGATGCTGCACTTAATACAATGGGTGAACCAGAGGTTATGGAAATCCAATCATGTTTGGTTTCATGGGATCAGTTTCAGTGGGTGTCACCCACAAAATAGGGGATGTTCTTGGGGCAGTTCGGGCCATCTTTTGCGAACTTGACCCATGCCTGTCCTGACAGGTTAAGGCCAGCTGCGAGACGTGGGACCATTGCTGGCAGGAGTGGTCAATGTCTCCCTTCAGGATGGTGGAGTGCCTGACTGCTTCAAGAAGTAGGGATGGGGAACAAATTGCGGTTCGGGTTCGGCCATTTGGTTCGGCCATTCAGTTCGGTCGCCACATTCAGGTTCGGCCATTCGGTCTGGTCGTGTTTGGTTCGGGCATTCGGAAAGAGTCTCTCTGTGTGAGGAATTATGGCCCAAGACCCATGCTGGTGGGTCCTGGGGCTAGAGTGTCAGCTTAAATATTTTGGCCACAGCCCTCCCTGCCAGTAACTTGGCCCCAGAACCCTGATGGTAGGTTCTGGGGCTGGATTGACTGTTTCTTGATGCAGTTGAATGATGGCTCTCTCTGAGTGGGATGATGGCCCCAGAACCCATGGCACAGACAGCATTGGTGGTATTGGCGGCAGCAGCAGCAGCAGAAACTGGATTGCCGGGGCGCAGAACCCATGGCAGAGGCAGCAATGGCAGCAGACACTGGATTTCCCAGAGGCAGCATTGGCAACTGGTGTAGACATTGGATTGCCCGGGCACAGGACCCATGGCATGGACAGTGGAGACAGCATTGGCAGGAGCAGCAGCAGACATTGTATTGCCCGGGCACAGAACCCGTGGAACAGCAGAGAGAGCAGCAGCAGGATTGACCTGTATACAGCACCCATGGAGCCAGGATGGTTGGATATGCCAGGGAATAGTTCCCATACAGCAGCAGATGGCAGCAGCAGGATTGTGTGTGTACATTTGGATTGACCAGGTCAGAGCACCCATAGACCAGCAGACAGCAGCGGCAGGATTACCAGTCCATTGGCGCACATCACCCAGGGTTGCCAGGGTTGGCAGACAGGCACTTTGTCATGAGAGGCAGGCAGACTGAGGCAGGCTTTGATCTAGACCACCTGGGCAGGTGGGCGGACTGGCAGGCAGTGCGGCATGAGAGGCAGTAGGGAAGGTGGGCTTGGGCAGGCTTTGAGCTAGGCAACCTGGGTGGGTAGACAGGCACCTTGGCATGGGAGGCAGGAAGGCGGACTGAGGCATACTTCGAGCTTGGCGGCAAGCTGAGTGGGCAGACAGGCAGTGTGGAATAAGAGGCAGTAGGGCAGGCAGGCTGGGACATTGGCAGTAGGGCACTCAGGCTAGCAAAGACTATGCAGCACGAGAGAGCGAGAGCCAGTCAGTGTCACATAGGTGGACTGAGATTGTGTAGCTAGGAATAGGCCAGCTGCCAGGCTTACAGTTTGTTTCCCAATACCACCCTGTGTCATGATGTAAGTCAGATAAGGTGGCCGAGGCCATCTAGTATGAGAGAGAGGCAGAGAGAGAGGTGGGGCTGATGCCAGGCATTAGGAGGGAGGGACAGGACCTCAGCAGCACAGGACCAGTAGCCCTTGCCCAGATTGAGCAGGAGGAGGGGGAGGAGGACGAGCCACATCCCAAGATTGCCCCTGGCTTGTAATGGCATGTGCCACTGCACCATCACTCCTTGTCCAGGGGCAGCTCGAGGAATCCCAGCAGCGGAAGGTTCACCTTCAGGAACAGCAACTGCTCCACCAACTTGGCCCCCAGTCTTAGGCGGTGTGGGGAGCAAATGTCCCCTGCCATGGAGAACATCTGCTCACTGGGGACACTGGTTGGTGGGCAGGACAGGATACCCTTTGCCATTTTCGACAGGGCCGGCCACACATTGGCCTTGCCAGCCCAGTAGGCCAAGGGATCGCTGCTGGGATCAATGTATGGATCCTCTTCCACGTAGGTCTCCACTGCTGCTGAGGTGCCATCATACTCCCTCTGGTAGCTCTGGGTGGGCACCATCTGCCCCACTACCCTCAGCCACACTGCTTGCCCTTTTGTGCTGGGCCCCATGCTCCCCAGAGTGGACTGCACACTGGAGGAGCTGCTGGCACTAGTAGGGATCCTGCTGCTGCTGCTACTGCTGCTCATCCCTCAGTCTTTGTTTGTATTTTGAATTGTAATTGTAGTGAATTTGGGGGGAGGGTTGTATTTTAAGAAAACTCATGTGCATTTAAGGTTTTTTAAACTGTTAAGTTTTTTGTTTTGGTTAATATATTTTATATTGTAAGCCGCCCCGGGCTGCCTTTGGTGGGAGGGGTGGAGTAATATGTTTTTCAAATAAATAAATAAAATCTCTGAAGGGCAGTCATGTAGAAGATGGAGCAGAATTTTTGTTCTCTGTTGCCCCTGAGGGCAAGACTAGAACCAATGGGATGAAATGACAAGAAAGGAAATTTCAGCTAAACATTGGGAAGAACTTCCTAACTGTAAGAGTTGTTGGACAGTGCAACAGACACTGCCTAGGTCTGGGGGGGGGGAGGGCTCTCCTTCGCGGGGGGGTTTTCAGAGAGTGGCTGGGCGGCCCATCTGTCAGGGATCCTATAGCTGTGGATTTCCTGCACTGAGCAGGGGGTGCAACTAGATGACCTATGTGGTTTCTTCCAATTTTAAGAGTGTTGCTTTAGTCAAGCACCACCCCACCTATTACCCACCCAATCCCCGTCACCCATCCACCTGGCCGGACTTAGGAATTTTGCACCCCTAGGCTCTTCTCAGGCTGCTGCTCTCAAGCCAAGCTCTGCCACAAGCCCCGCCCACAAGCCAAGCCCCATCCCCATGCTGCGTATTCATGGGTGGGGGAGCTCCATGTGAATTACACATCGCACGCACCCACAGTGAATGAGGGTGCATGCGTGTGCCCACCTAACGCATCCCCACTCAACCCCCTCTCATTCTCATGCACGGAGCAACCACGGGAAATGGCGGTTGCCGCATGGGTGCAGATGAGTGGGGGGTGAGTGGGGATGCGTGTGCAGACGTTTGCACTCCCCGCCCACGCACCAGCACATCCCTGGACCCCCCCACCTGGTGGAGCTATGTAAAAAGGGCCTGTGAGGAGCCACTCGAAGAAGAACAAAAGGTTGCTGCCTTGTAAATAAGGTTCTTCAAGATGGCATTAAACATTCCCCTTCCAGACCTGCATGGAAATTTTTTCTTAGATTCCTAAAAAGGGTTGGAAGTAATTGTCATTCTGAGGGGGAGAGTCAGTGCTTTTTATACTAGAGGAGCTCAAGACCATCATGTGGTCTATTTGAATAGGGTGAGCATGCACAACCCAGCTTTGAGAATGTTAGACACCATCTCGAAGAACCTTCTTTACAAGGCAACGACCTTCGGATCACTCACATGGGGAGGAGTTGTTTGTAAACAAACCACTTTATCTCCCAGCCGGATTGGTGTCATTGCTGCTGCTGTAATACTACTAGCAGGCAGCGAGAAGACAAAGGCAGGTGAGGGATAGGGACCCAGGCAGCAGGGTTTGCCTGTGGGCAGCAGCCTCCATTCATGCAGGGAGGGGGAAAAAAAACAGAGTGGGTGGTGCCAGCAATTGCCCCCCCCCCAAAAAAAATGCTGCCTAAGGCCCAGGCCTAGGGGGCCTGCCCCTAAGTCCAGGCCTGCCTATCCAACGTGCATGTTGCAGTGTCGCATTGGTGCCTTATGCAGCCCTGCAACATGCACGATAGGTGGGTGTTTGGTGGGTAATGGGTTGGGAGGTGCTTGTGTAAATACACCCCAAGATTCTATGATTCTATGACCACGGTGTGCCGGGACCTGCAAAGAGGAAAGGCTGACCCCAGGGGAGCAAGTTGCTAAGAAGACCCTCAGGTAGAAGGTATCTTTCTTATACCCCAGAAGGGAACTTCTACTCTTAAAGGAGACAGGACATGATACTCACCAAGGTGGGAGGCCCTGGCTGGACTCTGGTGGATCAGGCTGGCTATTGGAAAGGTTGGAGGCCAGACTTATTCAAACATACTCAGGTCTGGGCTAACTGGGAATCATCATAATAAATACTTACCCTAGGATCAGCCTCCCAGTTATGGATTACAGCCCATGGATTATTGTACTGATTCTGCAGTATAACAATAATACCCCCATTACGACTGGTGTGTAACCTGGCTACAAATGCCATTGTATCATTTTTTGTTCTGCATACCCGGTGGTTCCCCCCCCCCCCCCATTCATTGCGTGTTCTATTTCATTGATCATGTACGTGTGAAATGTTAAATTTTCTGATGACCCCTGATGGCCATGCCCCACTACCCTAAATGTCTAGTAACTGGTGCTGTGCCCACCGTTCTGAAGTGTGGGGAAGTTTTGAAGGGCAGTGTCTGAGCAATCCAGCTATTCAGAAGTGCTGAGGCAATGCGTCCCATGCCGTCCCAGCTGAATACAAGATTACTTTCTACAGGTTAAGGGCGAAAGAAATATCACCCCGCTAAGGGACCTTTCTCTGTTACAGTCACAATGTTGGAGGGAAGATCATACTGATGTGGTTACAGTCTGCTCCGATGTCATTGCTCTCCACCTTCAGCTTGATTTATTAAAGGGAATAATTACAGCGATATTATGCTGCTTTTGACTTTGGTGAACCTCACCCGCTGACACTATACATTACTTTTTTTTTTTTTTTTCATTTTGCACTGTAGTTACCAGCAATATATTTCTGAATGCCACCTTGTAGGCCTAATGCACAAAAAAGAATGCCGTTTTAAAATGTTTTGCAACCAGGGCCGAGATTCATTGAGGTCGATCCCATGCCCATGGAGAGTATATTGTGCTGTGCGGGACCCCTGCTGGACCCATGCGGATCCCATGCAGATCCCGCTTGGGGTTGCAGCCATCAAGCCACAAGCCCATAGGACCCCAAACAACAGGCTTTGTGGATCATTGCCAAAATGTATTCAAATATAACATATTTTTATTGAAACTAATACCCGTCAAAACAGACAAACCCATTGATTCCAAATAATCGGGACTGAAACGATCAAAATAGGCACTGATAGGTATCCGACTGCGCTTCATTCAGTTACCTTCCTTTTATCGTTTTGTTGTTAGTTCATTGCATTTGTTTGTTCCATTACAATTCATTCTTCAGTCTGGTTTGAGGTCCAATGGTGATTGTTTTGCATAAGATGCTTAAAGAGAGGTGTTTTTCTCTAAAACTGCTTTTTTAAATAGTTGCAATGCATTGATATGAATGGAGGGTTCCCATTTACTTTGAGATGACTTAATCTTTGAATCTCGTTGCCACCCAAAGTTGAGATGTCCGCTAGTAACTAGGTACAGTGAAAAGACTAGACAAATTAATGGAGGAGACGACCATCAATAGCTATTTTCTGGAATGGTCAGGAGATGCTTAGATCATCTGTTAACCTCTGGAACTGTAGGGAGTTGGGCGTGAGGGACAGAAGGTGGAATATCCATAATTGTGTGGGTTTCTTTTGGTTCACTTCCTCTGGTGATGGCTACTGCCTGTATTAGATGAACGTGATCCACTGGGACAGTTCTAAGTACTTATAGGCCAAAACATAAGCTTCTTCTGATCAAGAGAGTAAGGTCCAATAAACTGGCTAAAAGTGAGTGAGGAGGGTGAACAATATATTCTGTTATGTCTCATTCCCAAACTTAAGATAACCTAAAAATAGTAATGTTGCCTCACTGCAGATATAGATAGAATCAATTAGATAAAAGGGAATATTTTTCATCTGATAATTTAATTTTATTTATTTTATGGAAAGAACAAAAGCTTCCGCCTCTCTTTAAATCCACTTGCTTCTGAACTCACTTTGAATCAGACAATCACTTCTGTCGATGCTTTATCGATATTTCATTCAATCGGGTCTTGTTTAATCCTGCATAGATAACTTGATAAATAATTAATTCAACAATCGTCACATCTTTTAGAGAAATGTCGGAGGAGATCACCTATTTTTGAAACTGTGTTCATTCTTCCAAAGTTGTTTTGATCCAATCATTTCTGCAAACAATCTATGGTCAGGAGATTTCTGTTTGTTGTTCTAGGGGAGGGGGGGAATGGGTGTGAGCTGTTCCTGAAATGTAGATCTTGAGCTGTCATTTGTAGTGCGGAGGCAAGAGCAAGGGTTCCTGTGCCACACTGAAATACCTGCCTCTTGGGAGTACTTGGAATGTCTGTTTGTCAGTATTTCCTCACTACTCACTCATTCTGCACTTTATTTTTAAGATTGGTCCATAACTTTTTGTTAGTCCCTATCATTTTTCATCAAAATCTGGTATTTCCATCAATTTTCATCAATTCCCTGTATTTTTGTCAGTTTATGACATTTACTGTCAATTGTTTTATTTATTTATATTTATTTTTAAACAATTATAACCCACCCCTCCTGCCACAGGCAGCCCGGGTGGCTAACAACAATGATAAAAAATAATACAAATTAACACAGAATTAAAACATCATATAGCATCACCAATAGAAAAAAAGGATTAAAACCCACCACACCACTCCCCACCGCTTACCCACCCTTACCCCTTGCTGCTGGACCTGCAGGGGGACAAAAAAAGACTTGTGAGTGTCAGGGGGGCTGGGGGGAGCACAGAGGCCAGCCGAGAGGACTGACCTATCCCCTCCCCCACCCCGAAGTAGCCGGGGGCTTTAAAGCCCTGTGCCCAGCGGCGCCTGCCACAGGCCGTGAGCCACAGCCAAAGGGCGCAGTGCTTTGGGGCACTTCGGGGTGGCAGGGGGGTATTATTGTTTTTGTGGGTTCTCCTTTGTACAGGGCTAGGGTGGTAGGGTGACGGTGTAGGTGGGGTGGGTAAGGGGGGGGGAGTTGGATTCCAGTGACTGCCCCTGGTGGCAGCAGGGGGAGCACTGGGAGGGTTAGTGGGGGGGTGGCTCAGGTTCTAGTGAGAGAGGGAAGCCGAGGGGTGACAAGGGGGGTATGGTCTCTACCGGCTCCTGGTGGCATCAGGATAGCCGGGGGGGGTGGGGAGGAGGGGGGTGGAGGGTGGAGGGGGGGAAGGGCTACTGGGCGAGCTGCAAGGTTTGAGGGACCAGGATCAGGTGTACGGAGGAGAGGGCGCAGCCATTGGGGTCACACTGGGGCGGGGATGGTATGGTCCATGGGGTCGGATGACGCATGCCCCCAGAGGACCAAGGTGCCTAAGGGAGGTGCAGGTCACCATCCCACCACTGAGGGAGAGGGAGGAACCGGGTCCAAGGTCCGTACATGGGGGCTGCTGCTGTTAAATGCGAGGTCCATTGTGAACAAGGCCCCAATTATCCGGGATTTAATCTCAGATGGGGCCGTGGACCTCGCATGTATCATGGAAACCTGGCTTGATGATCTGGCCGGTCCAACTTTGGCAGATCTTGTTCCGGCTGGGTATGCCGTGCAGCACCAGTCCCGCACGGGCGGCCGGGAAGGTGGTGTAGCTATTGTTTTTAGAGAGGAGTGGCCTGTTAGGAGGTATCCAGTTCGGGAGATTATGGGTATTGAGGTCCTTCACGTGGTGTTCGATTTGGCTGGGGGCAAGCTAGGGATGCTGCTGGTGTACCGGGCCTCTTCCTGTCTGGTGGCATCCCTTACCGCTGTAGCAGAGCTGGCCTCGGAGGTGGCGTTGGGCTCCTCCAGGACTTTGGTTCTGGGGGACTTCAACATCCATGCCGATGCTGGCCTTGTTGGGGCGGAGCGGGAATTCATGGCTGCCATGGCAACCAGGGATTTGCCCCAGGAGGTTATCTGCCCGACCCACGTGGCGGGACATACCCTCGACCTGATATTCGGTTCTGGCCTTGAGGCAGGGGGTCTGGTTGTGGGGGAGGTTACAGCAGTGCCCTTGTCATGGACGGACCATTATCTCCTTCAGGCCAGTCTTCTAGCGCACCCCCTGCAGAAAGGGAAAGGACCAGTTAGGATGGTCTGCCCGCGGAGGCTGATGGAACCCCAATGGTTCCAAGAGGTCCTGAGGGAGTTAACCTTGGACTTTGATGGCCACTCTGTGGATGAGCTAGTCCAGCATTGGAACAGCTTGCTGGAGGAGGCCATTGACAGGGTGGCTCCGAGATGCCCTCTGCCTCGGTCTTGTCACCGCAGGACCCCTTGGTTTACTGAGAGGCTGCAGTGTATGAAGCATGTAGGCAGGAGGCTAGAGCGACGCTGACGTCGGACTCGATCTTACTCCGATCGAGATCCAGGTGGAGCTCCGCATCGAGGAGCACTCCCACGTTCCGCACCTGGGACGTCAGTGGAGGATAGATCCCATCAATTGAGGGAGCCATCACATCCACTAACTTACCCATAGCATCACCTCCATCTTGTCAGGATTCAATCGCATTCAGTTAGCCTCCATCCAGTCCCTCACAGCTGCCAAACACTGGGCAAGCACAGAGACAGCTGGGCTTGGGTCAGTCGAAAATGGGAGATACCTTGAACCCTCTGATAACTTCACCGAGTGGCTGCATATACACTTTGAACAGGAGAGGGGACAGAACAAGAACCCTGCGGGATCCCACACAGGAGGTTTTGGTAAGATGAAAAACAATCACCCGTACCACCCGCTGAATTGTCCCAGTCAGGAATGAGCAGAACCATTCAAGAACAACCCCACCCCCCCTTCACTGTCCCGCAGACATGTCACCAACATCTCATGGTCAACAGTATCAAATGATGCCAAAAGATCTAACAGGACCAAAAAGGTCGATCAACCCCAATCCTTTTCACGGCGGAGATCACCCACCAAATTCACAATTGCTGTTTCAGTGCCATGAACCAGACAAAAGCCAGACTGAGCAAGGTCAAGATGCCCCTGGAGCTGCTGAGCCACTACCTGTTCAATAACCTTCCCTAAAAAGGGAAGGTTAGAGACAGGCCGAGAGCTGGCAGGGGAGTCAGAGTCCAGTGGTGGTTTCTTGAGCAGAGGCCACACCACTGCCTCCTTGAGGCAGGCTGGCACTCTGCCCTCCCGCAGGGAGGCATTGACCACCCCGGCCAGCAATGGCCCCAGCTTCTCCTGGCAGTGCTTAACCAGCCAGGATGGGCATGGTTCTAATTCACAAGAGGTGGCTCGAACTGCCCCAAGCCAGGGACCCGAGTTGACTGCACCAAAAAATCTTAAATTCTGCAACCAGTGAAGCCAAATTCTGAAAATTCACCAAGAGCATTAATATTTGCATAATTAACTTGATTTGCATAACTATGCATGCTGGGAAGCAAATTTGCAATAAGTTTGACATAGAATCACAACTTTGCTAATCAAACACAACTCAAATCCTCTGGAATTTCAGCACCTCCCTCACGCAAACATAGGGCTTTCAGACCCCACCCACCCACAATTCATCTCCCAGGGGCCTATTCCTCAGGTAATGGTCAGGATTGGCTGATTCTGTGAGGATCCTGTGAGGATTGGATGATTCTGTGAAAATCACTGCAAATTGCAGCAACATAGTCAACTCGGGTCCCTGCCCCAAGCACACCCACCACATCAGTGGGTGTCAGGGACTGAAATTGATCCCACAAAATCAGACAAGCCGGGGTTTCTACAACCTCTACATTCTCCACTGTATTAAGTGTGGTATCGAGGTCCTGGTGAATACAAACTATTTTCTCTGCAAAATAACCCGCAAACATGTCACAGAGGGCAGATGATGACTCAATCCCAGGGTTGAGGGAGTCCAGAATGACCAGCCCCTGCACCACCCAGAACAGCTCTGCTGGATGGGATTTTGCGGATGCTATGAGGGCAGCAAAAACTCCCTCTTTGCTGCCTGCATTCCCATGGCATAGGCTTATAAACTAGCTCTATGCCGCAATCTTTCGGCTTCAGCATGAGAACGACACCACCATCGCTCCAACTGTCGCCCCTCTTGCTTCAGCATCCACAGCTCCTCAGAAAACCAAGGAGGTCTGTGGTCCCTTTCTACCCCGCTTTAACCTAACCACGGTGGAGGCAATAGTCGGGACACAGATGACCCGGGGGGGACCTACAGCCAGCTGCATGGGGTGACGAAGGGGGGGTGGGACGGGGTGACCCAACAGATGAACATAGTGGGGTCACTGCAACATGACCCAGTGATACCCCATCTGTGCCATGTGGGGCGCAACAAGATAGTAGGTCTCAAAAGGATTAGGACCGGTGAGCCCAACCTGAACGGGACCACATCTCCAACAGCGCTAAAAGCTCGGGTCTGGTGGGATTGGGCAAGGACTAGTCAGCAGCAGGGGGTCACGACAGTTGTCCAAGTTCCAGCAAGTGGTAGTATGATGCCCCACGGGAACGCTGGTAGCTACGGGTCCCTAGGATGTAGCAGAAGTAGGACACAGCCAGGGCGGGGCCGCCCTCCACCAGACAGGTGTGGAAGCTGGACAAGGCACAGACAGACAGAGCTGACACCATCTCAGGAGCATACCATGACACAATTGATCCCTTCAGCTCCAGAATGCGCCCATCTGGAAAGGGATGGAGGCCCAGCTCGACAGCATGGAGCCGGCCCTCAGAAGCGGTAGCCACATATCCAAAGTGGTGGAGACCCAAGCTTAGACACCGATAGGCATCCAGGAGGGTAGATGGGGAGTCAAGGAACAGTTGAACGCCAGGGGAATGCCACAGGTCAGCTAGAGCCATGGTCTCCCTGGAGGTCCAGCAACGCGGATCAGCCAAGGAACTGCTGAGAGGGAGCTCTGCTGCCGCAGCATCGGCCATACTGTAGCTGGCAGAGGGTCTGGGTATCAATGACAGTGGGGCCCCTCAAACCATGGTAGGCAGGGGGAGGCAACAAGGGGAGCTCCAAGGTCATGCAATAAGAGTAAGGGCAGCACAATGGGATGGCAGGGAAGCAATGCATGGGGAGCGGACACAACACAGCTGCAGGAACCAAGGGCAGAGACGGTCTGCACATGGAGATCAGTGATACACACAACATATATTCAACTTCCTTATGCCACCTACTTTCCGGGGGCACAGTCTTCCCCCTTCCCATGCACCCGAGCACCCAATAGCCATTAGCAAGCGGCACCAGAGGGCACGGGACCTATAGACACAGACCTCCAGTATGGGTGAGTGGCCCCGTGCCACCAGGACCACCCGGTAACGCACAGGCCACAACCAATTGATGTAGCACCTGAGTACAGCATCCAACGGACAGCCGGTGGCATGTGGGCATGTTCTGGCCCCAGACCCCTTATAGCAAGCCACAACCTGAAGCACAGAAATACGAGCATCCTGCTGAGCAGTGTGCCTGACACCACCCGGTACTCCTGGGGCACTTACCAGCTAAGGCCCTCGTAGGTACCTGACATGGATGCGAACCAGCGGGATGCCTGCTGGCTCCTACTGGAGATCATAGATTAATGGTACTGGCAGCACACCGAGCTCCAGTGGGTCAACACAGAACTGCCCGAGATGTACACTGGGGTGTGTAAATGCCTGGCCCAGGTCACTGCAACTGTCCTGTTCTCCCACCACAGGTTCAACCACATGGAGGCCATGCGCACGGCACACTGGCTCTCTGCGATGTACCGCAGGGCCCTGCTGATTGAACGTGCCTATCTGGCTGCCCTTAGGCAAGCTTGGAGAGTACTCTTCCAGATGGACCGGCGTACCCTCCTGCGAGTGGCAGAGCTACTGCGGCCATGGCTGGAGTGGATGCACACCCCCATGCACTCCCCTATCCCAGTTGCACAGCGGGTGACCATAGCTGTCTGGGCCGTGGCCACCCCTGATTCCTGCCATTCCATGGCTCAACACTTCGGAGTGGCCCTCACAACCGTCACCGACATCATCCACAACTACTGTGAGGTTGTGGAGATGGTCCTCCATGACCACGTGATCCAGCTTGTGGCTCATGGGGCTGTGATAGCCGGCTTTGAGGCTACCGGGTTCCCCAACTGCAAACTGCATGGGCGCAATTGATGGTACCCATGTGGAGATCCTCCACCCCCACCCCCCACGATGATGCGGCCGAGTACATCATCAGGTATGGTTACCACTCATTGCAGCTCCAGGCTGTTGTCGATCACTCGGGCTGGTTCACTGACATCTTCACCAGACACTCCGGCTGCAGCCATGATGCCCGGATCCTCACCATCTTCCCCCCCTCTTTGCACGGATGTACAGGGGGGACTTTGCCAACACGCGGATGACCAGGATTGAGGGGGTGTTGATGCCTCCTGCATCATCGAGGACCCGGACTATCCACTGATCCGATGGCTCATGAAGGTCCATCTGGTGGCCAGAACCCAATGGAGGCCTTGTACAACACCTGGCTGTGCACCGCAAGGACCATGGTCAAGAGGGCCTTTGGTGCCCTCAAGTAGAGATGGAGGTGCCTGGCTGGGCACCTGGGCTTCACAGTGGAGACCTCCACCCTGGTAATTGGCACTTGCTGTGTGTTGCACAACATCTGTGAGACCAATGGAGCAGCCCTTGGGTATCCCAGGCCACAGCAGGCAGCTGGCCCCGTTCCACTGTACGTGAACATATATTAGCAAACCCCAGGGAGTACCGCTATACTAAGTGGATCCGAGCAGCATGGACGAGGCACATAGCACAGGTGCCCCAGGCCTGAGACTCCGGGGTCCATGGGGTGGGACCCCTGATATGCCAGTAGCCAGGAGTGATCGAGCCACAGGCACTGAGCTTGGGCTCCCGGCATATGTATCGGGTAGCAATGGGATCGGCAGGGGGTGGGGGAGTGAGGGAGGGGAGGGAAAATATGGAGGTGGAATATGGGGAGTTGAAAGTGGGAGGGGTATGTGGGGAGGAGGTAACCTCTGGAGGAAGGGCAAACAGCCAAGGGGTAGGGGTCAGGATGGAGCAGATGGGGTGGAGAGCAGCCATAGGGGTGGTTGTGGGGTGGGGACGGTATGGTCCGAGGGGATCGGTGACTCATACTCCCAGGGGACCAAGGGTCCTGGTGGAGGTTGAGAGGGTCACCCCTCCACTGAGGGTGAGAGAGGGTCGGGGTCTAGGGTCCGCCTGCAAAGAGTTGCGGCTGTTGATGAATGCAAGGTCCGTGGTGAATAAGGCCCCGATTATCTGGGATTTGATCCTGTACAGGGCAGCGGACCTTGCATGCATTACAGAAACCTGGATGGATGAGGGGATGGGACCTGTTTTGGCGGACCTCATCACGACGGGGTATGCTGTGCAGCACCAGCCCCACACAGGGGGCCGGTGGGGGTGGGGAGGTGTAGCTATTGTTTTTAGAGAGGAATGGCCGGGTAGAAGATATTTGGTTCAGGAGATTCCAGGTATTGAGGCCCTCCATGTGGTGTTTGATTTGGCGGGGGGCAAGCTTGGGGTGCTTCTGGTGTACCGGGCTCCTTCCTGTCTGGCAGCTTCCCTTGCCGCTCTAGCAGAGCTGGCCTCGGAGGTGGCGCAGAACTCCTCCAGGACCTTGGTCCTGGGGGACATCAAGGTCCATGCTGATGCCGGCCTTGTAGGAGCGGAGCATGAGTTCATGGCAACCATGGACTTGTCCCAGGTGGTCAACTGCAAAACGCATGTGGGGGGTATATCCTGAACCTGGTTTTCTGTTCAGGCCTTGAGGAGGGTGGTCCGTTAGTGGGGGATGTGAGAGTCATGGCCTTGTCATGGATGGACCATTATCTCCTACAGGTCAGCCTCTTAGTGCACCCCCTCCAGAAGGGGAATTGACCAGTTAGGTTGGTCTGTCCTCGGAGGCTGATGGAACCACAGCGGTTCTAGCAGACTCTGAGGGAGTTAACCCTAGACACTGACGGCCACTCTGCTGATGTGCTGGTCCAGCATTGATACATCTTGCTGGTGGAGGCCGTTGATAGGGTGGCTCCGAGACGTCCTCTGCCTCCGTCTAGTCACCGCAGGGCCTGTTGGTCTACTGAGGGGCTGCAGTGTATGAAACAGGTAGGCAGGAGACTGGAGCGACACTGTCATTTGGAGAGCAAAGAGTTCTTTGCTGTCCTCATAGCATCTGCAAAGTCGCATCCAGCAGAGCTGTTTTGGGTGGTGTGGGGGTTGGTCAGTCCGGCCTCCCTCTGCCTGGACAGGGACTTGTCCCAGGCCCACTGTGAGGAGTTTGCCATCTACTTTGCCAGCAAGATCGCTCAGATCAGGAGTAACTTTGACACCGGGTTGGAAGCAGGAGGTGAGGGGCACGAGGTTATGGAGGCACCATCTGGTCGATCTTTCTGGGACGAGTTTCGGGAAGTGACGCTGGCCAATGTGGTGGATGTCCTGAGGTCTGTCAGAGCCACTAGTTGTGAATTAGATCCATGCCCGTCCTGTTTGGTGAAAGCGTCCAGGGAGACGTTGGGGACAGTGCTGGCAAGGGTGGTTAACGCATTCCTCCAGCAGGGGAGGTTATCACTCAGTCTCAAGGAGGCTGTGGTGTGCCCCCTGCTGAAGAAGCCATCCTTGGATATGGATGTGCTCGCCAGCTACCGCCCCATCACTAATCTTCCCTCTTTAGGGAAGGTTATTGAACGGGAAGTGGCACTGCAGCTCCAGGCGCATCTGGATAGTATCAGTTTCCTTGACCCTTTTGAGTCTGGGTTCCACCCCGGCTATGACATCGAGACGGTGTTGGTGACCTTGGTGGATGATCTCCACCAGGAGATGGATGCAGGATGTTCAACATTTCTGATCCTGCTAGATCTCTCAGTCACTTTTGACACTGTGGACCATGGGCTGCTGTTGAGACGGCTGTGAGACCTGGAGGGTCTCGACGGGACTGTCCTTGGGTGGTTCCATTCATTCCTCTTGGGGAGAAGGCAGAGGGAGGTGCTGGGGGCTGAAACATCAAGCCCCTGGGCCCTGACCTGCAGCATTCTGCAGGGTTCGATCCTGTCTCCGTTACTATTTAATGTGTATATTCAACTCCAGGGGGTGATCGTGAGAGGGTTTGGGGTGCGATGTCACCAATATGCTATTGATACTCAACTGTACCTCTCATTTTCAACTGACCCAGGTCCTGCTGTCTCAATACTTTCCCAATGTTTGGAGGCCGTGGCGGATTAGATGTGTCAGAGCAGACTGAAACAATCCCGATAAGACGGAGGTGATGGTGGTGGGGAGGGCGAGGGGCGTGCTGGCTCCTCCGGTGGGG
>QEPC01011552.1:292079-302446 GCA_003113815.1 Sphenodon punctatus
TCCCTGCTCCCTTGCTGGGTCTGTGCAGGCCGCTGTGCCTTCCACACCCTGTGCCTTCCTCCAATGTCCTTGTCTGTCTGTGAGACCTCTGTGACTGGATGCTTGATAGGACTCTGCTCAGAGTGCTCCCCACGTGTCCACTGGCTCAGGGTGACCTGTGTGTCATTGTTGGAGCCTGACCCCGAGTGTGGTACTGGGCTCCCCATGCCTGACCGTCATGGGGCCCTACTGGTCCCTGAGGACCTGGGTCGTTCCTCTTGGGGTGCGGGTCCGGCGGTCTCTGTGGGTGCAGCTGGTAGTGCCATGGGGGGTGGGACATCCTCCCACATCTGGCCCTGTGCCATGGCACTTCCTACCAGCCGGGGGGGCACGATGGAATCCTTCATGTGGAGGATCCTGTCTAGGTCATCATAATAGGGCTGCGCGGCGTGACCGGGCTGCTGGTTATTGTCCTTCATGTGCTTGTAGCCCCTCTTTAGCTCCTTGGCCTTGGACTGGCACTGTGCTGCCAACCTCTGGTATCAGTCCTCCCCAATGTCCCACACTATCAGGTTGAGCACATGCTCATTTCGCTTGTTTACCCTGAGCTCCACCTGGTTTTCCAGGGACTCTAGGGATGTGCAAATGTGGTTTGGAAGTTTGGAGTTCGGAGCAAACTCAAATAGTTCGGTCAACCGAACCAAACTTTCAAACCGAACTCAAATTTGACTGAACTGTTCGGTCGAATCCGAACCAGTTCAGAAGGCCAAAAAACCCAGTTTTAAATGTACGAAATCAGTTCGGAAGTTCAGAATTCGACCAAACTCGAATAGTTCAGTCAACCGAACCGAACTTTCGAACCGAACTAAATTTTTGAACTGAACCGAATTTCCGAACTCGGTTCTGTTCGCACATTCCTAAGGGACCCCCAGATCCTGATGAAGTCCTGGGTTTCCTGCACTCCCCACTGATCCCCTCTCTGGTACTTCTGTCTCCGTGCTGGGCCCTCTGGTTCTGTGCCACCACCGCCTCCTCCGGCTCCTCCCTGCTGGTGTGCTGTGGGTGTTCCAGGGCTCAGGCACATTTCCTGGTCTGTTGGGTGGACATGGGGGGCTGGGGTTGTGCCATTCCTGCCCCCAGCCCCCACTCTCCCTCCATGGCTGTCCACTACCCTTGCACCCCCGTCCCCCCCGGCAGTCCCATTGTGGTCTCCTTACCCATTTACGGGGGGCCTCCGTCCCCTGTTCGGTATCCCCCTGTGGGGAGGGTTGCTCCAGCTCCTGCTGCTGCTCCTCACACTCCATCATTGTCCTGTCTCTCCACTCTCTCTTCCTATCTCGCCACTTCATTTAGATGAGACAATATCGCCTTGAACAGTTAAGTTACTAGTTTAATAAAGTTTGATGAAGGAAACAAGCTGTTAGATCATTTCCGAAGGAAAAACAAATCCAACATTTTGTAGAAGGATCTCCTAGACCCGAGTGGTTCAATTATACCTACAAGGGGGAGAGCATTGTCCAGAACATGTTGAGCCTTGCAATGACCAAGGGTATGAAATTACAGTGATGAACTGACAGTCTCATAGAGGTTTCAGTTCCAGGAGCAGACTCCTCTTTAAGTTGACTGAATAACTGTTTTGTTTTTTTGTTCCCCTCCCTGAGATCTACTGATTTCAGTTTTCTACTGTGGCAGACACTTGGATTTCATGGCACGTCCAGTTACCATATCAACAGTGTGAGCCAAATGAGCACTACTGATCCTCTCTTCTCCTGTCCGCAGAGCTTCCATTTGCATTCCTATTTGTGTCAAGCCAAAAATATTGGGGTCCTACAACACATTGGAGAGGAACCAGATCAGAATACCTGGTCTTTGTCCAAGTGTTGGAGCTAGTGCGTACAGCATGGAGAGAGTCTGACAAATGTTAACACCTACCCATTAAACAACCAGGTGTTGCAGCACAGACAACAAACTGGACCAACTTCCATGTTCCATTTGTGTTCATTTATAGGTAGAACAGCAGCAGTATAAAAGCAGGCCTCTTGCCCTGAAGGCGGCGGCCAAAGGACACCAGCCAAAGGGCAGAGTCCATTGATGGCCATTAGTGGGCAGAAGTGGCTGTGGCAGCCAGAATCCCTGTTACCTGTAATCTTCTATTATTCTCTTCCATCCTGGACTAGGGGACTGAAAAGCAGCCTGTAGCCTGGCAGCACCCCAAACAGGCTTCATGGGCTGCGCGCCTAAGGGCCACACCAAAGGGCCCTTAGGTGTGGCTCTTAGCAATACTGGGGGGGAGGGGGAGATTTTGCTGGTCCAGTGGGACACATGATGTTGGGGAGTGAAACAGCAGTGAAAGCTGTGGGTCTTTTTCTCTGGTGGGGCTCAATTAGATACTGGATAGTGGGATTATTTGTTTGGGGGGCTGGATATTAACTTTTGTTTAGTATAGGTTAGTAGGGGGTGCCCTGGTCCCCTGGTGAGATCAGGGGGTGGGGTGGGGGATGGGTTAGAGGGCCTCTGTTCCTGTGTGAGAGAGGGGGCTTGACCCAGTAAGGGGGGGAGGAATACACCTCCTTGTGAGAGGGGGAGGTGTGGTGGTTTTGGGGGAGCAGGGGGAGCCTGGTGACTCAGCCACAGGAAGGGGGAGAATAAGCAGGGGCTGGTCGAGGGGGAATGGTCATAGTGGACAATTATGGTCCTCCTGGCAGACATATACGACCTTGCAGGAGAACAAGGTGTTTAGTGCCTGTCCCCCTCACAACCTCCAGGTCAGGTAGTGAGGTGCTGAGGTTGGAAAGGCCCCTGGTTGTGTCTTGCTGCTGTTAAATGTCTGGTTAGTGGTAAATAAGTCATTCACAATCCGGGACCTGGTCCCGTCCTAGCCAGCCAACCTGGTGTGTATCACGGAGACCTGGCTGGACACTGAGTTTGGGCCTGTTTTGGCTGACTTTATTCCTGCTGGGTTCACTGTGGCCAGAGGGATGAGGTGGGGGCAGGGGGACCCATTGTTTTTAGAGGCACTTGGTCCATTTGGAGAGATCCAGTGCAAACTCCATCTGGAATAGAGGGCCTTTATATCATGGTCGATTTGGCTCATGGAGACAGATTCGGGGTGTGGCTTGTATACCGTGCATCTTCCCGTATGGCAGCATCTCTACTCACTCTGGCCAATCTGGTATCGGAGGTGATATTGCGACGTCTGAGGCTGGTGGTCTTGCACAATTTAAATATTCACACTGATTCCAGTGTTTAGGAGACGGAGTAAGAGTTCATGTCTTCCATGGAAATCATGGGCCTCTCTCAGATAGTATCTGGCCTGACTCACGAGCGGGGAGGGGCATACTCTATGTTTGGTATTTTGCACTGGCCTTGAGGCGGGAGGTCTGTTAATGGGGGAGGTGTTGTCTGTGCCTTTGTCATGGACAGACCAGTCTCCCAACACCTGTCTGTCCCCAACAGAGAGTGGAATCAGTTTGTTTGGTTTGCCCCCAGAGACGTATGGAACTGGAGCGGTTCTAGAATGCTTTCGGGAATATACCTTCTGACCTTGATGGCCAATGGTCTCGTTACTTTCTGGAACACCTTGTTAGCCAAGGCCATCAACTTGAAGGCCCCCAGGAATCCACTCCCTGAGCATAGGCAGTGCAGGGCCTTTTGGTTCATGGAAGACCTGACCTGCATCAGCTGAAGCAGTTGGGGAGACAGAGCAACGGTTTCACCACGCTTGTGCTGAAGCCGACTGATTGCAGCATAGAGCTGCATTAAAAGTCTATGCCCTGGCTATGCCAGCAGCAAAGAGGAGGTGATTTGCTACCATTGTAGCATCCACAAAGTCTCGTCTGGCTGAGCTTTTTCAGGTGCTGAAGGGGCTGGTCAGTCCGGCCTCTCTCCACCTGGAACTGGAATCTTCCATTGCTCACTGTGGCATGTCTATTGACTATTTGACAGATAAAATCACTCATATCTACCATGGATTTGATGCTGCACTTGATGCAGTGGATGTACCCAAAGTTATGGAAGCCCCATCTGGACCTATTTTGTGGAATCAGTTTCAGCAGGTGTTGCCTACTGATGCTGTGAAGATGCTGGAGGCTGTAAGGGCAACTTGTGAATTGGACCCATGCCTGTCCTGGCTGGTGAAAGTCAGTCAGGAGACATTGGGGCCGTTGCTGGCTGGGGTTGTCAATGACTCCCCTGTGGAGGGCAAGTTCACGGGGTGTCTGAAGGAGGCTGTGACCTTTGCTGAAGGAACCATCTCTTAACATTGACACTCTTGCTAGTTATCTCTAACCTTCCCTTTTTAGGAAAGGTTATTGAACGGGAAGTGGCTCAGCAGCTCCGGAAGTATCTGGACTGCATCAGTTTCCTTGATCCCTTGCATTCAGGCTTTCATCCGGGCTATGGCACCGAGACTGAGCTAGTGGCCTTGTTTGACAATTTGAGCTGGGAGTTGGACCAAGGCCAGTCCACATTTCTGATTTTGTTTGATCTGTCAGCAGCTTTTTACATGGTTGACTATGAGATGGTGACTTGCCTGCGGGACTGTGCTGGGGTGGGCGGAGCTGTTCTTAAATGGTTCAGTTCTTTCCTGGTTGGTAGAACACAGCGTGTGGTTCTGGGGGATTTTACATCACCCCCACTCTCCGGGATCCAACATGCGGAGTTCCACAAGTTTCCATTCTGTCCCCTCTTCTGTTCAATATGTACATGCAGCCCTTGGGCAGGATCGTGAAAGGGTTTGAGGTTGGGTGTCATCAGTACGCTGATGACACCCAACTATAACTCTCATTTTCATCTGACCCAGGGCCGGAAGTCTTGGTGTTTACCCGGTGTCCCGCTGTGGGATTGGATGAGGATGAGCCATCTGAAGCTGAGTTCTGATAAGATGGAGGTGATGTTGGTCGGAAGGGGAGAGGAAGTGGAGGCCCCCACCATTGATGGGGTGCATCCCTCCTTAGTCCCTCAGGTTCGGGGTCTGGGAGTGCTCCTTGATGCACAGCTCTGTCCGGATGCCCAGGTGGCAGCTGTGGCGAGGAGTGGAGTGCTTTTTGTAAGTTACACCTGGTTTGTTGTCTTCAGCCATATATCTCAGGTTCTGATCTGGCCACCATCATCCAAGCATACATCACTTCAAGACTGGACTACTGCAATGCACTCTATGTGGGGCTACCCCTGGTGACAACCTGGAGGCTGCAGCTGGTGCAGAACGCGGCAGTCTGCCTCCTGGCAGGGACATGATGCCGAGATCACATAACACTGGTGCTCCATTCTTTGCACTGGCTGCCTATAGACTTCCAGGCCTGATTCAAGGTGTTGGTTATTGCCTTTAAAGCCCTATTTGGCCTGGGCCATGCGAACCTATGGGAACGCCTCACCCCTTTTGTCCTGGATCAGCCTTTGAAATTGGCTGGGCACGTCCTCTTGGAGGTCCCCAGATTCTTCCGAGAACGTCCAGGAGGGCATCCTCGGTGGCCGCACCACGGCTGTGGAACTCCCTCATGGTGGAGATTCAGCTCTCTCTGGATCTTCCCTCCTCCCACAGACAATGTAAGACCTGGATGTTTCATCAGGCATTTGGTTAAGGAGACACATAGTGGGTGGAGGAGAAGGTTCTTTTGGGGGGCGGGAGGTAGTGGGTGTTTATCTGGCCTCATTTGATGGTTTTTGAAAATTGTTTTTATATTGTATTTTGTATTTTTATATTAAGTTTTTGTTGTGTTCTGTACGCTGCCATGAGCTGCCATTTGGCAGGAGGACGTGACTTATAAATTTTGAATAAACTAAAAACAAATATCCCATGCACTCGCAGTCTTGCTACACAGGACACTGGTAATACATGTTGGGGTGGTGAAAGGGAAGACAAAGCAAGAAAAGGGACGCTGCACTCTGCCGTGATAACACTGGTCAATATTAAGCCTTGTGGATTTCTGCGTACTAGCAAAAAGACTGCAGGGAACATGTGTCTTGACTTCTGAAAAGAATAGGCATCCAGAGCTGAAAATGAAACCGAATCTGCATCTTGGAGTGCCTTGCCAGATATTGAACAGGCTACCCAACTGGTGATCAGGTATCTGGATAACCCCCAAAACAGTCATTTCAGATACTGATTTACCAATTTTCCTGATTATGGATTGAAAAGGGGGGATGTAAAACTGAAATGTTGGGAATGGAAGTTGACCTTCCTTGGACATTGGGTACCCAGGTCAGGTTGATAAATGGGTACAGAGATTCCTATAGAATATTTGTTAGTTGATTTGGTGGGTATGCAATTTCATATTGTTTAATTATGAAAATGAATGGGGGAGTGCATTCATTTTCATAATAAAATGAAAATGAATGAATAAAGAAACATTTGTTTGATTTCATTCATGTTTGTTTTAATTTTTTTGTTTTATTTTACTAAAAAGAAATTTAAAACATCTTTTAAAATCACTGTGCATGCGCAAAATAGCTACCAGGGCCGATCGACACATGTGCACCCTTTTCCAAAATGGTGCCAACAGTATTTAGGAAAAGGGTCTGTGTATGGTCTGAAAAATCCCCGGTAGAATCCTTTACAAAAATGAAGGGATTTTTGGAATCAAAAACTGAAATAATGACAAATGTTGTGCTTTTGTTCATCTCTGATATCCATTTTTTGTGGGTATTCATTTCAGCTCTAATCCAAAGTGGAAGTGCCAGCTATTTTAAGCAATTTTTCTCTTTGTGTGGTTTTTTTACTTCCTTTTGATCCCCTAAATATCCAAATAATAAATGGTACTTTTGGCAGGAGCAGCCTGACTGAGCTGCTGCCCATTTCAGATGGCAGAGAATGCTAGCCAGAGGGCTGGGTATGAGAGTGGCACAAACCAGCCCAACTGAAAGCGTTAATGCAGGATGAGAGCTTAATTGAGTGTAGGAGAACGCTGGCTTGAGAAAATGGAGGGTTAGCCCACCCACTCAGAACATATAAGAGGGAGGCAGCCTGCAGACAGGATATCAGTCTGGGTCTGGCAGAAGAAATGAGAGGAGCTTTGCTAGCTCTCCAGAAGGAGCCTTGGCCAAGGTCGTGACGTTCAAGGCTCAACTAGTCTATCCCTCGGACCTCTGCCCTCTCCAGGGTGCTGAGGAGGTGTGACTGAGTAGCCCACCATAGGAACTTCCCTGGTGGAGTTGGGGTACATACCCCAGCCTTATCTAGCCCCAGCTCCACAGGGCAACTTCCTCTGGTGGCCAATCATATTCAGGGTCTGATCCTGCCGTGACTTAACCCTTGTTAATTTACCCTGCTACAACACTGTGTAAGATCTTTTAGGAGAAAATCCATAAAACTGGATGGCCATTCTACATCTAGGGAAAAAAAGTAGCTCTGTGTTCTTGTAGTTCAGAACATATATCATGAGGGATGCCCAAATACTGTTGTTCCCAAATGCATTTCACTTCAACAGCCTAATACACGACAGCTCAAGTGACAGATGAGCCAATGCTAAAAGGACCAAAATAGCTATGTAATGAGACACTTGGAGAGGTTATAGCAGGAGATGGTTGTGGAGAGAGAGAGACCTCAATGAAGCTGGGGTCAGTCTTGCTTTTATTGGCTAACCTCCATATGACCAGAGGTGATAAAACGCTGACCTGTTGTGAGATGTAAGAATTAAACTGTGTCACTGCTGTAGCTCACAAGCTTTGCTTGTCTCGGGAGCAGAAAACTAGATACAAACTTTCTAATAAGGTATTTAAAAATGAGTGTTAAAGCTTCCAACACAGTCTTAGGTCTGCAACATTCCCCACAGCAGTGAAACCATTACTCCCATCTGTAAGAGCAATCACAAGTGAGAAGTCTTGGTGGATGTTTCTGAATGCTGAAGAAAATCCCACAGAAGCACAGGAATCTAACACCAAGAAGCCAAATCCAGATTCAATTAGAGGTGTTCATAACGCATACTTCTATCTTTCTTGGCTAGTGACGCAGTGGAATCCTTCCTGCTTGGAGTAATCGTGCCTTAAACAGGACAAATAATTTATAGGGTCTGGCTTGTTCATAAAAATATTCATAAACTCTGTGAACCCACACTCCTGAAATTAAGACTTTTAAAGTAGAGCTGAAATGAGAGCCCGTTAAAGATTAAACCGGTAGGAGATTTGCCACCCATGGGTAATACCGTGGCTATTTTTGAGTACCATGTCAGGTACTCGTGAGGCATGCTACTCGATTGGGTACCGAGAAACTTGAAAAATCAGTAACTTCCAGTACATATTTTTCAAGTTTCTGATTACCAATCTCTACATCAGGATGGAAACCCAAAAAATCATGATAGAAAACAAACAAACAAACAAACAAAAGTGACCGGAAGTCAATATTCCTGGACTGGAGGTTGACTTTCTAGTCAACCTCCAGTTGACTAGAAACTGAGGGGGGGGGAGGAGGGGGAAGGGGGGAATAGGCATTGAAAGTAGAAAATTGGTACGGAAGTATTAAATAAATAAAATTAAATAAAAAGTCAGTACCTGAAGTTGACATTCTAGGACATTGGGTTTTAGAATTGGGTTGAAATCGGGTAATGATCAGTACCCAGTGTTGTTGGGTTGGTCTGGGCACTGGAAATTTAACAGGGTACAAGGTTTTGCACAGAAAATCCAACTGCTTACGTACAAATGTTAGCGGTGGGGCTTGGCTGCTTAGGAGCTCCTCCTGTGGAGACAGGATCAACTGCAGGATTTGGTCCAGAACAGGACTTTAATTTGCCACCTGCTGGATGAAAGGCAAAGTGCAACCCAAAGCTGAGACCTGGGCATGACTCACCTGGGGTATAAAGATGGCATCAGCTAGGTTATAACCCCCCCCCCCCCCATGACGGGGGCTTCACTAGCATCCCTTGCACTGCACATACCATTCATCTGGTGGTCAGGGATGCTCTGGGATTGGGGGAGAAGGGGATTGGGTCTAGCACCCTTAGCTCCCTGATCAAGTGGGGGAGGAAGCTGGCTGGTTTCTTTAACCGGAGCATGAAGGGCAGCAACGTCCTCTGGGTGGAGCAGGCAGAGCAAGGCTCCCCCATGCACCAGCTGGTGCAGGATGTGTCCACCAGGTGGAATTCCACATTCCTGATGCTCGAGCGGCTTCTCAAGCAGAAAGCCGCCTTGCATCAGGTTCAACTGGTGACAAACAGCGGGGCATCTCCAAGGTACAATGGGGCAGAAAGGGAGATCCTGACTCACACTGTCTTTGTTCTCAGACCATTCCTGGCAGTGATGGAGACACTCAGCTCCTCCACGGCCACCATCAGACCAGGTGACCCCTCTGGTCTAGTGTTAGCCAGGACCCCTGGTCCCTCCCAGAACGGCTGTACCCTCCCCTCCTTTGTGGTGATAGCCAACTAATTTGGACCCGAAGGTCGGCAAAGCCCCCAGGGGTAACCAAGGTCAAGGAGGCTTGGGAAAAGATAGTCTCCCCACACTGGATGCAAGAGGGGGGGCATGGAAAATAAGGATCAGGCCCAACCACCCTGACTCCTAGCCAAAATGGACCACTCATGGAAAAATACCAGCCTAAGGTTGAGAAAAAGACTGGAAGGGAGAGCCCTCAGAGTAAAGAATGGAGTCGTTAAGGAAAGGGGACTCGCCCTGTTGTGACAAAGGACTGGTAGCCATGACTCAGAGCAGCAACATCCTATCTCCGTATTCCCCAAGAGAAACCACACACACTTATTGTACCCTGAAGTCTGTCATTAGCCCTTCCTTCCCTCCCTCCACTTTTTCTTTACAGTTTCCCTATGTGTCAAAGAGATCTTTTGCATATCTTGGAGTCACCTTTGTAATGGAAGCAAAAGTTGTGACTTCTCCCCTCGTTAACCCATTGAGTACCCCCAACGATGCTTCATAGCCCCCCAAAACCCTTTGTTTATTTTATTTATTTATTTATTTTATTTTAATAGATTTTTATACCGCCCCATCCTGCAATACAGCTCGGGGCGGTTTACAACAATAAAAATAATTTAAAATCTTTAAAATACAAATATAAAACATATAAAACAGGGCAACATATAATCATGAGTAAATAAAAGGTGGGGGATTAAAAATCACCCCCCCCTCCCTCCCTCCCAAAGGCCTGGGCAAACAGCCAGGTCTTACAGTTTCGCCAAAATGTCAAAAGGCTTGGGGCCAGGCGAGCTTCCTCCGGAAGGGAGTTCCACAGCCGCGGCCCTACCACCGAGAATGCCCGCTCCATCGTGGCCCCCCGCTTAACACGGGGGATCTCCAGGAGGGCACCCCCGGCAGACCGCAGGAGTCGTTCCAGGGCGCGAAGGGCGAGGCGGTCCCTAAGGTAAGAGGGGCCAAGGCCGTATAGGGCTTTATAGATCATTACTAGGACCTTGAACCTGGCCCGGCACACTATCGGCAGCCAGTGCAGC
>QEPC01011552.1:316011-334266 GCA_003113815.1 Sphenodon punctatus
TTGTCTGCCAAAACTCTTGTTCATGCTCTGGTCATCTCTCGCCTCGATTACTGTAACCTCCTTCTCACTGGCCTTCCCCGGTCTCACCTTTCTCCCCTCATCTCTGTCCAAAACTCTGCTGCCAGGGTCATCTACCTCGCCAGTCACTTCGACCATGTGCAGCCACTCTTCTCTTCGCTTCACTGGCTTCCTCTTCCTGAACGAATCCTGCACAAGCTCCTAGTCTTCACCTATAAAGCTCTTCACAACCTTGCTCCCCGCTACCTCTCTGCACATATCGCCCTCCATACTCCAACCCGTGCACTTCGCTTCTCCTCTGTCCCTTCTCTCACCCTTCCACACCTTCCCTGCTCCCCTAAGCGCCTTCGTCCCTTCTCACTTGCTGCCTCCCATGCCTGGAACTCCCTCCCTGTCCACATCCAGCTTGCCCCCTCCCTTCATACCTTCAAATCTCTCCTTAAAACTCACCTCTTTCGCTCTGCTCTGTCTGACTCTTTTTCCTGCTGAGCCACTATTCCTATACCTACAATCGGTTTACCCTTATCCTTGCAACATGGACCTGCCTGCTGTCATTCTCATCGTAACCAAGCCAAGTATGTGCACTTGAGACCTCGCATCTTCATTAACGTTAGACCCCTTGTCTC
Organism: Sphenodon punctatus; assembly: GCA_003113815.1. NCBI lineage: Eukaryota > Metazoa > Chordata > Lepidosauria > Sphenodontia > Sphenodontidae > Sphenodon > Sphenodon punctatus. Next base: position 316,656 of record QEPC01011552.1, read on the forward strand.
TCCCTCTTTCCCCTTTCTAAGTCTCTCCCCCAGATCCTGTCTCTCAGATTGTAAGCCCTAGGGGCAGGGACCGTGTCTATTTTATTACTTTGTAAAGTGCCGGGTACACTGCTGGCGCTATATAAATATTTGTTAATAATAATAAAATAAATGAAATGAAACCTAAATCAATCAAGTCTTACTCTGAATAAATCCAAAAACAGGGGAAGGGAATCAGGGATGGAATATATAGGGGGAGGAGGGAAGGATTCAATTGAGGGGAGGGAGAAAGAACTCAGGGAGGGGTAAAAAATAAAAATAACCTTAAATCTTTCTAATCTAATCTAAATAAATGAAACTATGGAGGTAAATGTGTGGAAATGGATGAAATTGGAGGCATATGGCAATGGATTAGGAACACAAACTGATGGGAGTGGGAGACTTCTGAAAACACCTGCTGACAGGATCAGTGGTAGCTCAGAAGGTGTTGGAAGGGGGGAGGGCAATGACTTTTGTTACTTGCTGTGCCCACCTCACCACAAGCCCCATTGGCTCTGCAGCCTAACCTGTGGCTAATCACAGACTGCAAAGCCAGTGGTTTGAGGAAAAGAGGGATGGTTATTGAGCAGGCTGGCTGCTAGTCCAAGCCTCTCCACCTCTCCTCAGATGGTACACCCCCCTCGCTGGGCCTGCCAAACAGGTTTTTTCCTGCCCGAATGTGGTCAAACTGTTCGGGGGTATTGGCGTTTGGTTCAGCCGTCCAAACTGGCTGAGTTCAGACTGAACCCTGAACGTCCGAACCGCATTCATACATACCTACCAGGTAGGCATGTTCCATCCTAAAGCCAATTGGTCCATATGTGACTGGTAATAAGGGCTCAGGCAATAGGTGACTGTGAGACCCCATAGTATTTATCAAGACTGGTCATAGGTGCTCAGACAGCAAGTGGCTCGGGAACCCGTAAGTAGTACTGGTGGTGCAGGCTGGCTTATAGGGGAGGTTGGAGGCCAGAGCTCACACCTACCTTAAGACTGATTCTTGTAGTGTAACTGATAGGGACTTAAATCACTTTCACACTACCTCCCCTGCGCATATTTTGGTTCCACGAGAGACTGCGGGAGAGAGAATCTGCACTGCATTTCCTGCACTGTATCTCGGTGTATGTGTTTGCCGGCAAAGCTGTGCTTGGGGGAGGGGGCAGGAGGTACTGTCAGACTGGCCAAACTCCATGGAGATTCTGGCTCCCGCAGTCTCTTGCGGAGCCAAAATATGTGCGGGGGAGGCAGTGTGAAAGCAGTCTCAGTGTGCGCAGTAAACTGTAAACTTGTACCATGAGGAATCAAGTGGAGATTTCATGTGATTAGGGCAGCAGAGCTAATTCCCAAGCACCCTCCACTCCACTCCCCTCCTGCGGTTCTAGAGGACAACCCTCCCATAGATAGAGAGACCCATTATTGAAGGTTCTCTTTACAAAAAAAACATTGAATCTGAATGATCCTGTTGAAATGAACAAAATGAGTATCGAATAGGAGCTGACATGGTTGTTTGATTTTCCATTCTCATCTGTGCATGGCATTCATTCAATTATTATTTATTTATTTTCTATGTATTTTTAGTCCTCACCCTCCTGCCGACAGCAGCTTGGGGAGGCTCACAGCACAATAAAACATCAAATACAATATATTTATAAAACATAAAAAACAAAATATAAATAAATATAAATAATATATAAATAATAAAATTCAACAGTATAGAACATTATAAACATTAGTGGAGCTAAAATTCCCCCTCCCCTTCCCAACCCCATCACTCTCAACCTGTCTCCCTCACCAAAAGATTGGCAGAACAGCCAGGTCTTACACTGGGTATTTTCAGACATTACGAGATCACGCTCAACCACAATCAATACCCTGTGGTGGGGAATGGTCCCGTATCGTCTGTTGGGGAACCGAAAGTTCCCCCCCAGATATTCGTCACGCTCAATCCCCACCGGGAATCACATTCACCACGCGATCGGGTGAATCCGCGTGGTCGGCGCCGATCGCGTGCTGGAGATTCCCAGCGGGGGATGAAGGGGCCCATCATGTCTGGATGGGAATCATGGCCCGGAATCCCCACCGGGATTCCGGCCCATGGTCATTTCGGGTGGGTGCTGCGGCCACATTGGCCGCGGTGCCCAGCCGTCTCCCCAAAGGGTGGGCGGTGAGGGAACCTGAAGGGGGAGGGGCCGTGCAGTCGCATGTTGCGCCGTGCGATCCCGCCCCCTCCCTGATTCCCCGCCAGGATCCCCCAGCATGTCTTTTGGCCATGCCGGAGTGATCCCGGTGGGGAATCTGAGGGTTGTTTCCGTGATGGGGCGAAGCCGCCCCGTCACGTCTGAAAACACCCACTGTTGTCAGAAAGAGGAAAGGTCCAGGGAGAAGCGGACCTCTGTCAGGAGAGAGTTAGGGAGGTGCGAACACGGTTCGGATGTTCGGAGTTCCATCTGAACTCGATCTGTTCGGACATCCAAACTGAACATCCGAACTGAATGTCCAAACCAAACTCGAAAATGGCTGAACAGTTCGGTCAAGTTCAGGTGAGTTTGGATGAGTTCGCGGTCAGGAAAAATGTGACTTTGGGTGGGAAAAATGTGACTGGAAGTGGGAGGCAGCTGAGGAGCAGACTTCCTGACACCAGGGGTGGAGACCAGGGGTGGTCCCAGGGCCAAATGATACTGATACAGAAAAAAAAATCTTTGAATTTGGTATCGATTTCGGTATCAATAGCGCTATTTTCAGATGTTTGGACGAGTTCAGTCGAACCGAACTCCACTGAACTGAACAGCCGGACCCGAACTCGGGTTTCAAACCAAATGACTGAACGTCCTAACATCTGAACTGTGTTCTGTTCGCACATCCCGAGAGAGAGTTTCACAGCCTTGGTGTGGCCACCACGATTACCCTGCTCATAGTGGCCATCTGAGAAACTCAAGGGATCTTGAGACTGGTGCTCCCGGCCAACTTCAGGGGCTGATCTAGCATCTGGGAAGTGAGGCGATCCTGCAGGTAGGTGGGGCTCAGACTGTGTCTGGCTTTATAGGTCAAAACCAACATCTTGAATTGGACCTGGAAGACTATGGGAAGCCAGTGCAAAGAATGGAGCACTGGTGTAATGTGCTCATGATGATTCATCCCTGTAAGGAGATGGGCCACCGCATTCTGCACCAGCTGAAGACTCTGAACTTTCATCAAGGGTAGCCCCACATAGGGCTGAACTGGCAAGCCACTGCGGTAGCTTTTTGAGATGGAATAATTTCTTCCGCAATGAGAGGCATGGTGTGATAGAAATGTTTGTACCGCTACTTTCATTCTGCTACTTCCACCATTCCACTACAGTTATTCTACTACTTCCAGCAGCTGCGAAAATAGTAGAACAGTTTGTTCTGACCATTTCTATCTTCTGCAGTTTCCGCTGGTGCTGTGAAGCAGCAGAACAATGTTTGTTCTGACAGTTTCCAAGGTTGTTCCAACAGTTTCCGAATTAGCGGAATGTCGGCGGAAAAGCTTCAGAAAGTCGCAGGAAATTCTGAAATGGTAGAATGAAACAACAGAGCAGAAAAAGGACTTGCTGCTTCAGCCCTAGTCCCACATAGAGCATGTTACACTAGTTCAGTCTTGAGCTGATGAAAGCATGGATGATAATGGCCAGGTCAGAGCCTGGGACATTCGGAATGGGCGAACGCGGTTCGGAGATTGGACCGGACTTGGTCTGTTCGGACGTCCGAACCAAACGCCCGAACTGAACGCTTGAACAACTGAACAGTTCGGTCGTGTTCGGATGAGTTCGGATGAGTTCAGGGGCAGGAAAAAAGTCTTTCCAGGGCCAAAAATTAGGTTTCGTTTTCGTTTTTGTTTTCGCTGTTTTTGAATGTTTGGCCATGTTTGGCCAATCTGAACTTGGCTGAACCAAACCATCAAACCCAAACTCGGGTTTTAAACCAAACGACTGAACATCCGAACATCCGAACCACGTTCTGTTCACACATCTCTATGGGACATACGCCCGCAGACATCACACTAGATGTAATTGGTGGATTGCACTCCTCACCACAGCTGCCACCTGGACATCCAGGCAGAGCTGCTAATCAAGAAGCACCCTGAGATTCCAAACCTGAGGGACCAACAGGGGGAGAACCCCTTCAATCATGGGAGCCACCACTTCCTCAGCTCCCCCCACCAGCATCACCTCTGTCTTGTCAGAATTCAACTTCAGTTGGCTTGTTCTCATCCAGTCCCCCAGACCAAAAACCGTGTAAGCACAGAGACTTCCAGACCTGGGTCAGCTGAAAATGAGAGGTACAATTGGGTGTCATCAACATATTGATGCAACACACTCCAAACCCCCTCACAACCTCACCCAAGGGCTGCATATACATGTTGAACAGGAGAGGGAACAGAATAGAACCTTGTGGGACTCCACACGAGAAGTCCCAGGGAGATGAAAAACATTCCCCCAGCACCACTCACTGAGTTCTCCCAGCCAGGAAGGAACTGATCCATTCAAGAATAATTCTGTCCACCATGGCTTAGTCCCACAAGTGGACCACCAACAATTTGTGGTCAACGGTTTCATTCAGTCCTTTCATTTTGTTAAGTCATTAATTCATTCATTTTCTTTTGGTCATTCATTTGACCTGTTCACTTATTGTTTTTGACAGAAACACGCCCCCCCCCACACACAAAGACTACCAAAACTGGAAATGAACTAAATTGAAAAACAAACAAAATAAGCAAAATTGAGAGAACATGGTTACTCTAACATCATGATGAATTTCATTTGGGTTGACTCCAGCCTTCCTGAAATTTCCCCAGAACATCCCCAAAGAATTATTCTGATACCCATTTTGGCTCTATTTTAAAGAAGATGCTTTAGCCACGCCCAATTTAATGGACTTGAGGTAGAAATTCTATTAGTAGGTGGAGCACAAGACTGTCAGATTAGAAGGGTGGTGGCATCTCAATGTCTCTATCAACCAATATTTGCTATTTGTTTATGCTATGGGATTGGCTAATTGCATCATATATTATTGTTTCTGAAGACTGGTAGCATTAGAAACACGTCCAACAAGAGAACAAATATTAAATAATTAATGATAAATAACGGAATCATAGCAGAGTCATATAACTAACTCAGGGCAGACATTTTCCCTCCCGGGGGCAGCTTTGAAGATTAATACACACCCTGAAAACTGTGTGGAAGTTGGGGGCGGGGTTGTTTAATGAATTTACTCAGGAACAGCAGGGTCCAGATCAAGGTTCCAAGCTATGGCTCTGTCCCCTCTTCCTGTGTGCATACCCTCATGTCATAGGAACTAGATCCAGGGGCCAGATGCAAGAGTTGAACAAGCGCCACATAAATCCTAGATACAAGACACTTTTGGCCCCCAGTCCTGCGGCTCTCCACACTGGTCTAACTCCACACCCTAAGACAGGATATGGATACATTATCGCTAAACTATCTCTTGCAGATACCCATCCAGTCTTTTCCTGAAAAACTCAATGGAATGAGATTTCCCTAGGTAGTTTATTCCACTCTTGAATTTCTCTAACAGTTGGGAACTCTTTCCCGGTATCTAATTTCAAACTTACCTTCCTACAATTTAAACCCATTGTATCTTGCCCGGTCTTCTTGACATATTGGTGGCAGCCTGTTGGACATTTGAAAACGGCTTTCATGCCCACCCATTTCACAAGAGGGCAAGCTGTGGTCGTAGAGCCACACGCAGCTCTTTGGCCCAATTGTGGTAAATGAGTGTGACTCTTGGGATTAGGAAACTTTGCCCACTGCCTGTGGCCTATCTAATCTTCTTTTCTCATACACCCACATCCCGTCGCCTTTCCTCATTCCAGATACTCGACCATCTTTGTTACTCTTCCTTTCTCTTGTCAAAGGAGCGGTGCCTTGATGATATGTAAAAGGACCTGGAAGCAAGCCAAATCAATGCCATAAAACGATAAACCTTTCTCCCATCTGAGGGCTGGTTTATATTAGGCAATATTCTTATCCCAATGACATTCCACATGGGCTTCTCGGGACCTAGTACATATGAGCCTCACGTGCCAGCATTAATTCCAGGCTTTATCAAGACACACTTAAACCCCTTATTAAATGCAATCAAGTCTGATTTAGAGAGACCAGGAAGGTAAACACTCTTATGAATGCATTGCTTTGAATATAAATGATCTCCCATCCAGCCATTCCAGAACATATTGCAGGAGGATTAACAGCTTTCTTGTATCATTTTTTGTGTGGCAGAGTGGAAAGAGAAAAGGTTTTTCTCCCTCCATCGGATAGCTGCAGCCTTCCCTGGAGGGGGATGTTGTGTCTCCACATATGAGAGTGAGTAGAGCCATTGACTGTGGAAGGCATAGGAAGTGTCATACTTAGACAGACCCATGGTCCACCGAGCCCGGCATCCTGTCTCTGACAGTGGCCAGCTCCAGTAGCTCAAGAGAAATCCAGGTCATGGAGATGTGACCCATCTCTTGTTAACAGCTCCCAACTACTCAGCTCTCAAGCAGGGGTTGAATCCCAAGCGAGTCGGCATTTATGACTCTATCCTCTAAGAATTTATATAGTTTCCGTCTGAAACTAGTTATGGTGCTGTCTTTCCCTGCCTTCTCTGGCAATGAGTTCCACAACTGTATTGTCTGCTGTGTGAAAAAAATCCTTCCTTTTGTCTGTTTTAAATCTGTCACCCTTTAACTTCAGAGACTAGTGTGCCCCCTGGTTCTCTTATTGTGAGACAGGGCAAACAACGGTTCCCTATTGACTTTTTCCACACTGATCATTTTATTTTTATTGATTTTATTTATTTATTGAATTTATACCCTGCCCCTCCTGAATCCAGCTCGGGGCGGATCATGATTTTATAAACTTCTATCATTTCCTCCCTTAATCGCCTCTTCTCTAAGGTAAACAGCCTTGAGCCTCTCCTCCTATGGAAGTCGATCTATCCCTTCTCTCATCCTTGTTGCAATTCTTTGAATTGTTTCTAATTCAATTATACCTTTCCTGAGATGGGGCGACCTGAACAGCACAAAATATTGAAAGGGGCAAGGGTGTGTGTGTGTTGAACTAAAGATGAATATGATATCTTCCCTTCTTATTCGCCATTCCTTTTGCAATAATGCCTTGCATTTGCTTGGCCTTTTTGACTGATGCCACACACTGAGTTGATGTCTCCAAGGAAACTATCCACAATGACTCCAAGACCCTTCTGCTGAGAGGTCCAGATCACAACCTAGCACCATCTATGTAAACTGTGGATTAGTTTTCCTATGTGCATCACCTTGCACTTATAAACATTGAATTCCATTTGCCATTTTATTGCCTATTCTCCTAATCATGTGGGCAGAAATAAAGATTTAAGTCAAGCTGCTTCAAGTCTGCTTTCCTCGGGGAATGATTCAGAGAGACTGAACGAGAAGAGACAACACGCAGCCTCCAATCCACACCAGCTTTTCAAGAGTCTCTCATCCTCTCCGGACTAATTCAAGAGCATTCCTTCCCAACGAGTACAGCATAGGGGTGTGCATCAGACCCCCATGTCATTTTTATTTTTTGTTTTTGTTGTTAAAAAATGTCATTTTCATTATCATTATTTACAACAATGTTGTTTTCGTTATCAGTATCAGTATCATTTCAAACAAAGATTTTATTTTTGGTATCGGTGTTGTTATTGGTATCGATTCCCATGTGCAAACGAAGATCTTGTGATATCGGTAATGATACCAAAAGTGGAAGTTATTTGATAGACTGTGCTGGGTGTGGTGTGGTGTGTGGTTGGCTGTGTGTGTGTGCGTGTGTGTGGCCTAGGATTTGACTGTCTTGTGTGTGTTGTGTGAGCTGAGAGGGTGGCAGGCAGGAAGGCACAGATGAAGAAGGTGAAGGTGGATGTGGAGGAGATCGAGGAGGGTGAGGCATCCAGCGAGGTGGTGGAGGTGGACTTCTCTGCTGAGGAAGAGAAGGGCAGCAAAGGTGCTAGTGCCAGGGTTGTAAAATTTATTTATTTATTTATTTATTTATTTATTTATTATCCCATTGGAATTTGATGAGGGATGGTAGAAGAATACCATCCTCTAAAGCGATCTGGCAGGTGTGCGGTTGGACGGGTTGGCACTTGGCAGCAATCATCAGGCATGGGCGGCAACAACACCCCAAGACATTGCAGGTTCTCAACCTGCAGACAACACACACACACACACACACACACACACACAGAGACAGAGACAGAGACAGAGACAGAGACAGAGACAGAGACAGAAACAGAGAGAGGATGCGGGTGGGAGGCAGACAAAGAGGCAAGGAGGCAGCAGCACCGCACCCATCCAGTTTGATTGAAGAATGGGGTATTGGGCTGGGAGGAAGGACTGAAGACATGACATGATTGCATAATATTATGTAGGTGCTAGATGTTCTTGCTTCAGAGAGGGTGAATCATCAGATGATGGCAGCCAAGACAGGCCAACGAAGAGCAGGCCAAAAAGGCCTGTTGTCTGGGATAATTTCTATCCCCAAAAGAAGAGTACATTCGATGCACAGTAAGCCAGGGGGCAGGAACAACAGGGAATGGATTGGCAGAGTTTGGCTACTGGCCAGCCAGCCACTTGTGGAGAGTGAGAGACAGGATGCAGGCAGGGCTTCATAGACCATTGGTCTGACCCAGTATGGCACTTCTTATGTTTTTTAGATCTATGACAAACAGATAAAAAGAGGGGCCCAGGGGACCACATCAGGGCAGATTGCCCATACAAAGAGCTTTCATGGTGTGGCCCTGGTAATGAAGGCCCAGAAGCAGGGGGCGTCTGCTAGTGCCACCAGCAGCAGCAGTCAGCGAGGGGGGCACCATCAGCATCATTCCCCCTCCAGGTCTGCTATCAACTCCACAAACCGCAAGACATCAGAACAACAGGAGGAGGTGGAGCTCCCTGAAGTGAGGGACTTGCACGACTGCCTCAGGGCGTAGAGGCATCAATTGGAGGAGGAATTCTCCACTGTGTTGCAGAGGACAGCAATATCGCCCGCTAAAGGGCACTGGAGGAAAGGGACCACCAGTCATGGGCTCTTGCCAATTATTTCTCCTCTGAAAATGAGATGTTGGAGTTCTTTCACCAGTCCATGGTGGCATGAAAGGGCATGATGGAGGGGCCCCGTGAAGTGGTGAGGAGACATAGGGAAGAGGTCCCCGATGTCCTCCATCTTGTATCCTGTGGACGGACCTCCCAATCGCCTCCCCATATCCCAGAGGTGTATGAGGAGTAAATTTTGTAAATAGTTATTTCTTTTTTGGTTATCATATTGTTTTGTGTTATCATAGTTTGAATTGTTTGTTTAGTAACTGACTTGTTATATTTTACCAGCCGATTTTGACTTGTTTCTGTGTGGGTGTGCCAAAGAGAGAGAGAGAGTCTCCATAGAAGTGGGTGGCATCGGAGGAACGGGCTGGTGGGTGGCAGCTTGGCACAAGCAGCAGGAGATGGACTGTGGTATCATTGGGATCACCCCAAGTCATGCCCGGGTCTCAACTTAAAGACAGCGCCCCAGGTGGAGTAGCCAGGGCTAGTTTCTGTGTGGGTGTGTCAGAGAAAGAGGGGGGGGGGACACGCTGTGGCAGAGGCAGCAGCGGGTGGTTTTGGAGAAGCGGATGGTGGCAGCTTGGCACACCCAAACCCCAGATACTCCATCGTGGGCTGATGCTGCGACAGTTGCTGTTGTTGCTGCTGCTGATGGGAAGTTCAAGATGGGAACTGCTGCTGCCGTCCCTCCTTCCCCTTGCCATGAGCAGAAGGGGAAGGTCTGCTGCTTCTTGTGCTTGCTCCAGCAGTGAACCCACTCCAGTCCACACTCTCTAATGTCTCTTGGAACAGCAAAGCCCAATGCCAGCTCCTCAGGTGGGAATTCATCCCATTGTTGTGGAGATTCCCCCTCTTATTCCCACGGCGCACTCCCTTCCCACAGTGAAGGCAGGCCACCTGTTTGCTTTACACTTCAAGGAAGTGATCCCACACAGGCCCCCCTGGGGCGCCCTCCTGAACCCCTTGTGCCACCGCTCACTCGGGGCTGCTGCCTTTATCCCCAATGTGGCTATAGGGGAATCGGCATCAACAAGAGTCTCCTCCACCTCCTCTTCACTCCCCTCATTGCTGCCCAGCTCCACACCCCCTTACTGAAGCTGCTGCTGCTTCCACCTTGCAGCATGGGAGGAGAGGATGCCCTGCTGCTATGTGCTGAGGCTGGGCTGCTGCTGCCAAAGTGGGGAAGGATGCCCTCAAATACATCCTCCTCAAAATCCCTGGGGGGCTAGAGGGGTCAGAGGGAGGACCCTGTCCAGGAGATGTGGTTGCCCCTGCACCACTCCCAGCAACAGCACCCACATCATCATCATCGCTGGGGTTTTTCATACTAATTTCTGCTGCTGCCCCAGTGAAAACTCACTGCTGGCCATGCCAGCTGCTGCCGGTGCATCAGGAGGGTGTGTGTGTGTGTGTGTGTGTGTGTGTGTGTGTGTGTAGTGCTGCTGCCGCCGCCGCACACACACCCCTGGCCCTTGGCTCCCTCCCCCTGTGTGTGTGTGTGTATGTATGTATGTGTGCTGTCTCTTATACACATCTAGATGTGTATAAGAGACAGGTGTGTGTGTATGTATGTATGTATGTATAGTGCTGCCGCCGCACACACACCCCTGGCCCTTGGCTCCCTCCCCCAGTGCCACTGCTACTAGTTGAAGGCAGGTTATCCCTGCCTTCCGCATACGCTGTTCCCAATATCTCTGCTGCAGCCTGTTTCCCTGATAAAACCTGCCGCCTGGAGGGGAAAATGTTAGGTCTCTTCAGCTTGGGCGGTGGGCTGCCAGCAGTGGCCAAAGTGGCAGTGGGCTTGCCAGCTCCCCCACTTTCATGCCCATGGCCTCGCCCTCTACCAGGGCCACCTGCCTCAGAGGCTGAACTAGAAGTCCTTCCCTGTCTCATTGTACTACATATGCTGTACAGAAAAGTGCAGTCACAGTCAAATACGCTATGTATATGTGATCTAATTATATATACAAAACCTAACCTATATGTATACAATACACCTATCCTATAATCCTAATATATATAATGAAACAGACTAGCATAAATAACTATATTATATGGCCACAGTTGTGGCTCTATACTTAAGGTGGTAGCAAACTCTCATTGAACAGCACCTATACTATTTAATGGGAGTCAGTAGAGCAAAAACGTTCTGTTGGTGACCATTCTAGCTTTCCTCCAGCAACACATGTGTTCTGTGATTACAATGAAGAGGAGTCTCGGGGCAGGGTGGGGGCTGAAGGTGAGGGGGTACCAATCCCTCACCTGCCTCTGCCTGCTAGTAGTGCTGCAGCAGCGGGACACCGGACTGGGAGATAAAGCTGTTTATTTACAAACAACTCCTTCCCATGGGAGTGATCAGAAGGTTGTTGCCTTGTAAAGAAGGTTCTGCGAGATTGCTCCTAACATTCTCACAACTGGGTTGTGTATGCTCACCCTATTAAAAAAATAGACCACGTGATGGTCTTGAACTCCTCTAGTATCAAAAGCACTCTCCTCCTCAGAATGACAGTTCCTTCCAACCTTTTCTATGAATACAAGAAAAAATTCCATGTGGGGCTGGAAAGGTGGGTGTTGTGAGAATGTTGGAAGTCATCTTGAAGAACCTTATTTACAAGGAAACAACCTTCTGTTCTTCTTTGAGTGGCTCCTTGCAGACTGTTTTTACATGGCTCTGCTGAGTGAGGAGTTCGTGGGCGCGCCCGTGTGTGGACACGGCTACACGCGCATCCCCCACTCATCTGCAGTCATGGAGCAACCACCATTTCCCCTGGTTGCGCTGTACATGGTGATGAATGGGGTGTGAGTGGGGATGCATGTTAGGCGAGCATGTGCAATGCACCCCCACTCACCGTGTGCACTGTGCCATTTACACGGGGTGCCCCCACCCATGAACATGTAGTGTGGGGGTGGGGCAGGTCTTGGGAGCAGGACTTAGCTTGGGGCAGTAGCCTGAGAAGGGTCATGGGGCGTAAAATTGTTTCTTTAGTCTGCCCTGACTGGTGGAGTTTCTAGGACTGGCAAATACAAAGATGCTGCCAGAAGCTTAGAGAGAGAGTGTGGAAAAAGGAAATGTGGTGGCGTGCTAGCTGGAGAAGCTGTCCCAACTGAAGGTGAAGCAGCAGCATGGGTACAGAGCCACCCTGGAATGCCGAGTGACCCACAGGAGAGGCATGGGGGAGCAATCAACACTGGCATGCCAGCAGATTGGTGCCTGGGAACCAGAGTTCTCCTGCAGAGAATCAGAGGGAAGCAAGGCTGCTGGAGCTAGCTAGGAAATTTGAGGGAGCTGCCGGAGGCACCAGAAGAGTGAGTTAGCAGGACCAGAGTGCCCTCACTGAGGCTTCACTTAGGAGAAAGGGCTAAACTCCTGTGAGGACTGTGAAGAAACCCAGTTGGACTACAGGGGTGCAGGAAGCTCCAGGTAGGAGCAAGGACAAAGGGCTAGTGAGCCCAAAAAGGACTAAGGCCAGTCTGTCCACAAAAGACAGGTGGCGAGGGCCTACTTGCCCACAGGGAGGGCCAGTGAGCCATGGTGTAACTATGGGGCCTGCGTACCCACAGGGGGGGCCAGTGAGCCAAGGTGTAACTATGGGGCCTGCATACCCACAGGGGGGGCCAGTGAGCCAAGGTGTAACTATGGGGCCTGCGTACCCACAGGGGGGGCCAGTGAGCCATGGTGTAACTATGGGGCCCGCATACCCCCAGGGCGGGTCAGTGAGCCATGGTGTAACTATGGGGCCCGCGTACCCCCGGGGCGGGTCAGTGAGCCATGGTGTAACTATGGGGCCTGCGTGCCCAGACACTTAAAGAGCATTTGGGGAGCACACTTGGGAAGTGAGGTATAAACAGTGTAAATAAACAAACTGGCAAAGTGCCTGAGTCTTCTGTGTCTGTGTCACCATTCAGCCCCCAAACTGGCCCCGGCAGGATAGAACCTGCTACCCCCAGTTGTCTCCATTCTTAAAAAGTTTAGTCCCTATGACGCACCTGCCGGACAGCCTAACCCTACTCCTAATCCAGCTCAGTTTTGGAATGTCAAATGTTGAAAACAACGACAGCGATAACACATTTTATTTGTAGAGTGTCCGCCAACAAATAGTGATTGGAGCACTTTACAAGATAAATATACAACATACAAAATCCATTTAAAACATAAACGGATGTAAAAATATGTAAAAACAATTTTAAAGGGAAGGAAATGAGGGGCAGGGGGAGGAGAACACACACTACGGGGACATTAATGATAGTCACCAGGAAATTTTAGGCCTGGAAATATTCCCCAAGATAATTGTGCTCCTTATAAAATAATAACCAATACTGTATATTTTACAAAAACAAATACTACTGGAGGTAGAGCTGACTGAGTACCCGTTAAAATGGGTATACCCATCAGATTTCTAGTACCTACCCGAATCAACTCTTAAATGTTGGGCTCAAAACAATACTTGGTCCAGGTACCCATTGTCTTGAAATGTCCCGGGGATATCAACTTCTGATTGAGGAATATTGACTTCTGGTCCTAGTTTTTTCGGTCTTTGTACTGCATTTTTAATTGTTATAGAAAACTACCAATTTTTTCATGTATTTGGATACCTGATCCATCATCGGGTAGTCTGTCAAATACCCAAGATGGTACTCAAAAATCAGGTTTGACCCATGAGTAGCAAGTGAGCTACCCATTTCAGCTCTTGAGCGAGACTTTGAGAAGAACAATGAAGCTAAATTTACCTGATTAGTCATGGTTAATCATTGTGAATTTCTGCCCAGCGCTAATCTTTAAGGACTCTCTATTATGTTGGGTAACAAAGCCAACAAATATCACTTTCTATTAGAGATGCCAAGAAGTTCACAAAGCAATTTCATTGTACAGTACACCAAGTCCTACAATGGGTATATTTCAATTTGTAAATCCCTACCACCTGAAGTTTGTCCGTTTATATTCACATGAATAATGATTAACTCCTTCCAGGGTATTTGTACATGTGGTCACTAGTGTGCCCTTTGGAAGACTGAAAAGAGAAATCAATATAATTGCATGACTGTGGTTTATTGAGCTCAGTAAAGAATAAGAAGAGGTGACGGACCTTTGGTCATCAAGTTACATTTGATGAAGACTGGAATGCTAAATTCCACAATCAGATTGCTCCTCAATAATGTATTTTGCCTTATTGTTTTAGGTTTCTTGGTTACAAAATAGGCAACAGTTGGCAGACGGCAGCGAAGCCAAACAAATTGATTTCCAAGAAAAAAATAAGTTCCTTTCTTGGGTATCTTTTAAAAAAATGTTATTTTCTTGAAAGCTGTTCGATACAAAGTGCTAATCTCGCCTTAATCCGCCATAATGCTGTTTTTCAAAAGTCCTGTTTCCAGGGCTAATTGTATTTTGAGAACTAAAGCCTGACACCTTCAGTCAGCATCATTTTCAAGGGGCCACAACAAGCCTCGGGTTAATCTTGTAAAGCTAATTTTGGGTTCCCTGCTGCTGCCATTTCATTCCTCTTAGCACCTACGTTTTTCTTTCTTTCTTTCATGTAACAAATGACTGCATGTGTAAGCTAATCAGGGAAAGGGTCCTCCTTGGTAATACCGACAAAATATTTCAGCTTATTTGGGGAGGGGTGGAAGGAAAATCCAGACACAGATCGAAATACTGTTTACTGAAACAGGATTCCACAGCAGAAATTCTTTATTTTGTGCATGGACGAATGACCATTTTGTGCCTGCGCTGTGACTCTCTCTCTCTCTTTTTTGTAACAATAAAATAAAACAAAAAAAATTAAAAATGTGCAGGTTTGAAGATGCAGCATTGTAAAAACCTCTAGAGGGGGCTTTACAATGCTGTATCTTCAAATCTGTCATTGATTCTGAAGCCGCTGCTTTAGAATGGGAGCACCGTCACTTCCAGTACCGCAGGGGAACATCTACCCCCACCCCCCGCGCAGGTTTTTCTCTATACATATCTTTGCAAGGTGCTTTTAAGCACCTCATCTAAAAGTGGTCTTAGAGATGCCATTTTGAGTTAGACCTATGGTTCATCTAGCCCCAGTGTTCTGTCTCCAAGAATGGTAGTATCAGATGCTTCAGGAATTACATGTTCTATTTGGACTGTTACTCACTTCTCTGATTCCCGCAGTTAGGGATAGCGACGGGCGAATGCGGTTCGAAAGTTCAGAGTTCGGCCCGAACTCAGCCTGTTTGAATGACCGAACATGAACACGAATTGACCGAACCAAACTCAATTCCGAACGTCGAAATGACCGAACAGTTCGGTCAGTTCGGATCATGATCAAGTAAGTTCAGGTGGCAAAAACATGTCACTGGAAGGCAAAATGTGACAGGGAGGGGGAGTCAGCTGAGGAACAGACTTCCAGGCACCAGGGGTGAAGAGGCTTGGAGTAGCAGCCAGCCTGCCCAATCACCATCCCTTTTCGCCTCAGACCATTGGCTTTGCAGTCTGCGATTGGCCATGGGTTAGGCTGCATGGAGCCAATGGGGTTTGCAGTGAGGCCCCATTGCCAAAACTGATTGCCTCCCCCCTTCCCAACACCTTCTGAGCTAGTCACTGTTCCTGACATCAGGCATTTCAGAAGGCTCCCTCTCTCCCAGCA
Source organism: Sphenodon punctatus (assembly GCA_003113815.1). Taxonomy (NCBI): domain Eukaryota; kingdom Metazoa; phylum Chordata; class Lepidosauria; order Sphenodontia; family Sphenodontidae; genus Sphenodon; species Sphenodon punctatus. The sequence continues at coordinate 332,363 of QEPC01011552.1, forward strand.
GTTTTTGTTCCTTCCATCCAACCCATTTACCTCCATACGAGCTAGTCCAGCATTGGAACAGCTTGCTGGAGGAAGCCATTGACAGGGTGACTCCAAGTTGCCCTCTGCCTCGGTCTCATCACCATAGGGACCCTTGGTTTACTGAGGGGCTGTGGTGTATGAAACAAGCAGGTAGGAGACTGGGGTGACTCTGGGATCGGACTCAATCTGACTCCGACCGACTTCTCCATAGGGCCCATTTGCGGTCCTATGTTGAGACTGTGAGGACAGCAAGGAAAGAGTTCCTTGCTGCCCTCATAGCGTCTGCGAAGTCACACCCGGCGGAGTTGTTTTGAGTGTTGTGGGGGATGGTCAGTCCGGCCTCCCTTCGCCTGGACGGGGACGTGTCCCAGGCCCGCTGTGAGGAGTCTGTCACCTACTTCACAGACAAGATCACTTGGATTCAGAGCGACTTTGACGCTGGGTTGGGGGCACTAGGGGGAGAGTGCGAGGGGGTGGAGGCCCTGTCTGGTCCAACTTTGTGGGGGGAGTTTCAGGAAGTGACACCAGCCGATGAGGTGGATGTCTGGGGGTCTAGAGCCACCAGTTGTTAACTTGATCCGTGCCTGTCCTGCTTGGTGAAAGCCTCCAGGGAGATGTTGGGGACGGTGCTGGTGAGAGTGGTTAATGAGTCCTTGCAGCAGGGGAGATTGTTGCCCAGTGTCAAGGAGGCTGTGGTGCATCCCTTGCTGAAGAAACCATCATTGGATGTGGATGCACTCGCCAGCTACCGACCTGTTGCTAACCTTCCCTTTTTAGGGAAGGTTATTGAGCAGATGGTGGTGATCCAGCTCCAGGCGCATCTAGCTAGCATTGGTTTCCTGGACCCTTTTCAATCTGGTTTCCGCCCCAGCTATGTCACCGAGACAGCATTGGTGGCCTTGGCCACTGGGAGATGGATGCAGGATGTTGGACTTTCTTATCCTGCTAGATCTCTTGACTACTTTTGATACCGTGGGCTAGGGCTCCTGCGGCAGCAGCTGTTACCGCACCGCAATTCCATTCCTCAACCTCGGCATCCCATGTTGCGCCTCGCATAATTCCACGCGGTACCCCGCGATTGTGCGATCGTTCCGCCACAAGAAACCACATCTTCGGCATGTATGTGTTTGACCGATTTGGTGATTGTTAATCTGCAGACTTTTACTGCGTTCTGCCAATTTCATATATATGAGAGACAGGTCAGGCATGATGAGCGTTTATCACGGTTCCATGAAGGGAGTGGAGTTGCCGCTATAGCTAGCTAATATGACTAGGCTGCTTCTGCGCCGCTGTGCTGTGCTGGTGTGTGTCTGTACTCTGTGAGACTGTGAACGGTCACGCTGACACTGACTGCTGGTGCTGTGTGTGTGTGTGTACTGCTCTGTTGTACCGCAGTAACTGCTCCTGGTTCTTCTAAATACATGCATGATGTTTTTATTATATGGCAAATTGATATTGTATGTAAACGTAAATTGATCTCCCAAAAGTAAAGTTTTTGGAACCAAACTTCTGGTTACAGCTTAAAATGACCGTTGTGTTACCGGGGTACGGGCTTCAGGCAAACACACGTCCACTCCCTTACCAGGCGCGTGGTCAGAGCAAGGAACGCTTGGGGACGACTGCCCGTCAGGATAGTGTGTGGGCCCTTCCTTGTGCAAGCACAATTGGAAGTTCAGGCCCCTATCATCATAGGGCGCTGCTGACCACGGACCCACGGTTGCCCCACACACCTTCCCACACTCCACGTACGTCCAAGGATGGGGGTGTAGGGATGTCACCCCTGGGGGTGCAGGGGCCCAGGCCCGGGGAAGGGAACGTAGGACACGGGCACTCACCTCCGAAATACAGGACACCAAGACAGGGACAGGCGGGGCACTCACTCT
>QEPC01011552.1:351884-413686 GCA_003113815.1 Sphenodon punctatus
TCAGGACCCGCCATCAGAGTTCTGGGGCCAAGTTACAGGTAGGGAGGGCTGTGGCCAATACGTACCTAGAAGCTGCCACTCTAGCCCCAGGACCCACCGTCATAGGTCTGGGACTACCATTCCTCGCACGGAGACGATGTCATTCCACCGCATCAAGAAACAGCCGTTCCACCCCCAGGACCCACTATCAGGGTTTTGGGGCCAAGTTACTGGCAGGGAGGGCTGTGGCCAATACCTAGAAGCTGCCACCTTAGCCCCAGAACCCACCATCATGGGTCTGGGGCCATCATTCCTTGCACAGAGAGCCGATTTTCCAAAGCATCAAGAAACAGCCATTCCAGCACCAGGACCTGCCACCAGGGTTCTAGGGCCAAGTTGCTGGCAGGGAGGACTGTGGCCAATACCTAGAAGTTGCCACTCTAGCCCCAGTACCCGCCATCATTCCTCGCACAGAGAGCCTTTTTCCAAACGCCCAAACTGAACAGGACCGAACCGAATGACTGAACCCGAACGCAGCCAACGAACCGAATGGGTGAACCGAATGGTCGAACCCGAACTGCGATCTGTTCGCCCATCCCTAGTTGGGGCCAACACTAACCTGGCTAATTTCCATACCTGAATCTGTTTTCTATGAACTTATGTCATCATTTCTTGAACCCCGCAAGAAAAATATTGCCCTTAGGAACGTTGCTTGGCAACGTATTATATAATGTAACTACGTTTGGTTGGACTATCTTGTTGTTTTCTTTAAACCGACCGCTGGTTAATTTCACTTGGTGTCCTCTGGTTCTGACATTATGAGAATACTGTTTGATCTTGCAAACACTGTGATGTGAGTACATTATCTACTAAACGTTTCTTTACTAAATTATGCACTGTAACAGATCACTGCATTCTAGATAGGAAAAGGTGTCAAAGCCTGCTGGTTCAATCTCCCATAGGTGCATTTTTTATCCAGTTTACTCGTGCACTATTTTAGTAGCAAAGAATGTTTGAGATTGTGACTCTCCCACCCTCTCCATATCACAATCACTCTTACTGAGGGATCCTGAAAAAATACAGGGAAGGCTGCTCAAATCAAATTCCTCTGGCTATGTGTAAAAAAAATAATCAAAGGTCAGCCTATGAGAAATTTTACTTAAGCAGAACTAATTACTTCTGACTCTGAGAGTCTTGTTTGTGCTGAGACACCCACCTCAGATTACACTTGGATGGCCATTGAGGTACATTTTCAAGGAACACTTGTGAAAAATACACACTGCAGACCCTAAGGCGCTAATGCAGGGCCTGAAATGTATTATTTTCATAAGTGTTCCTTAAAAAAAATGCATAGGTGGAAAACTTAGAACTCACACACAACGCTCTGCCTCGTGGCCAGTGTGAGTTTTGGGAGTCTCTACATGAAGTGCAGAGGGCCAGCCTCCTGGTGGACAAGTGCAGCTGCCATCCTATGGGACCAGTGTGGAGAGCCGGGCATAGGAGAACCCCCCCCCCCAAGGGCAGCCAGGCCACTGCTGGAGATCCCGCCACAGTCAGGACAGGCCAAGGGGCTGGCCACACAAGCAGACACATGGTCCTTCCCCACCTCCCTTCCCCAGCTCCACCAACTTCCCACCATGGATGTGATGTGGCAGTGCGACAGCACCCCACCACAGAGCTTCCCCCACAACAAGGCAGAAGGGGTCCCCACACACGACAAGTCTTACCCCATATGGGGTAATGCTGCTACATGATGAGCCCTTTTCCCGAGTGGACACAGTGTGTAGCAGCAGCTCTTCCCGCCCCAGGGAAGGGGGAACACCTGGTGGCAGCCAGTCACACAATTCAAAGCATCACATGGTCCATCTGCCCAACCTGGGTTAAGGCTTCCCAAGGTGTGATAGTCTTTCCAGAGACTGGCTTGACTGGCTGCACACTATACGTCTGGTGAGCTGGATACAGTGAGAACTGATGTTCCATCATAATGCCCATAAACTGCCCTACATGGTGACTCACCCTGCCTTCCTACATGCTACAGGAGTTTAACCATATGCTGCCAAGAAATTGTTAACATACTCAAAAGCTCTGGTATTTTTTGTTTCATGGGTTGACTCTATCCACCTTAAAAATTCAAGTTACCACTACTGATAATAATTTCTCTAGTGCTACTAGACATACACAGTGCTTTCCAGTCGCAGATTGTCAAAGACATGTCTTTGCCCAGTTGGCTTAGTCTAAGATGGACAAGGTTGAAGGGAACACAGGGAGAGACACATTTCCATTTTACAATTGGGGAACGGAGGCTGAGAGGTTGCAACGTGCCCAAGACCATGCAGTGTGTTCGTGGCTAGGGCAGAATTTGAACCCTGGCTTTCCAGCACTTTATCCACTGTACCACTCTGGCTCTCTGAGGGTATCAGGGTCCATGATTCAGTATGAAGACCTCCTGTTCTTCCATGCCCAATTGTAGCCCCTAATATCAGCTGAGAGTGCCTCTTTGTGAGTACCGTCCATCAGCCTAGTTCATAGAACAAAGGCTCACAAGGAGGCGTTGTTGGTTCCTGCCCCAATACTATGGAACACCATTCCCCTGGAGTTTTTCTTGAGCCTGAGCATCTTCTGGAGGCAATGTAAGACCTTTTTTTGTTTGAAAAGACATTTGGTGTGTAGGGAAATGAGATTGGGGTGAGTTTGGGGATATGAGTTTTAAAGTTTTTATGGTTTGTGAGCCGCCCTGGAAAGGGTGGTGTACCAATCTAAATAAATGAGGCCACTTTTTTAGACGAGCATCCAGGGAAACACATTCTGCAATGCATTGGTAGGAAAAGCCATGCAGGGTGTGTTTATGTGCACCAGAAGTGACTGCCTGCCTGCCATAGGAATTGGTGGTGCATGCGACTTCACACGTCCTCTTTGAAGACTCATTCTGGAAACCTCGAAATCGGGTTTTCCAGAATGCGCGTTTAAAGCGGCCATGAGAAGCTGTCAGCACCATTGATTCCTATGGCGGGTGGTAGAGGTGGGACTCCAGCAGAATTATCGGTTACCGGTTTTAGCGGTATTGGATTAATCCAATATCGGATTTATCAGTACCGGTATATTGTTTTTTTAACACTGCTGATTTTCTCGTATCTTTAACATTGTGGCCATTGTTAAATGATGTCAATGTTAAAAATCCAAGAGAAACCAGCAATGTTAAAAACGGATATATCGATATCGACAATTATTGGTATTGGATTAATCTGATATTGACAATTATCAATATTATCGGATTAAACCGATAATGACAGTCCCACCCTACCACTTCCAGTGCATGTAAACGCACCCCGTGCCGCTTTTCCTACTGGTGCGTTGCAGAACATGCTTCCCTGGCCGCTTATCTAAAAGCCGCCTATGTAAATAACCAGATCAAGCGACAATATCACCCAATACACTTGGGACTGGAGGAAACAAATTAATTAGACTTGTCCGTAAATTCAAGCGATGGAAGTTTTACTGAAGTGGATTCCACTGAGCAGAGCTGCTGAAATGATTGCAAACAAGGCACTTAACATTAGCATCATGTAGTACCATGGCAATGTGCTGCTCCCTTTAGTCCAAACGTAAAGGATCCTGAAACAAAGGGAAAACACAGACATCAGAAAGATGGCTTGCGTTACTACGGGCCATGGGGATTCTAACATCCCGCTTGATTCTCACACTCCTCTGAGAGAAGGAGCTCCTCCATTCCAGCTGTTGGTTCCAAGTTCACTGATTTACAGGGGCTGAAGAGTCCAGGTGTTGCGGTTAAGCTCTCTATTGCCAGGACTCATCAGGAGCCAATTTGCATACATTTTGTTTTCAAAGCTGATCCCAACCTGACTGATGAAGTATCAACAGATCAACACACTCCTGTGCCACACAACAAACAAACATCTGTGTGGAACAAACTGCAGGAAATTGTGGCCATGTGTTCTGGTCTCTCCGGGACTCCTCATCATGGACTCTTTGTAGTAATTCTGGATAATGGGTGTGACGTCAGGAATGGAATTATTTGCAGTTCCCTGCATGGATCAAAAGGTGCCCTTCCAAGCTTCTTGTGGACATATGCATCCTTTCCCTTTGCAATTTTCAGAATTCTCAGAAGAGTACATAAACTGGAGTTGGGTACGATTGCAGTCAGATTTGTTATTTATGGAAAAAAGTAACACGTTTTATTTGTTTTGTTTAGGTGACCTCTAGATTACACGGAATTTAAATTTTATTTTAATTTTTGACTACATATGTCCATCTCATAATGGCAGATTTTGTAAAATATTCCCAAGGGCTTGGGTTGTAATTCAGAATCATTAGAATATTTAATATAGTCTTTGTTTTTCTGTGCAAAAAAGTATGCATCAATATGGGCAAATATTTAATGCTAATGCTTTCTAATCTCTCTTGGTCCTTATAACTAGGTCTGAGACGAGAACAATTGTTCCCATTCTGAAGGGAAAGGCCAACCTTCCTGGGGTGCGTGCAAGTGTCCCTCATTACTTCCTGTGTTTCTAGCGATTCCATACGTCCACAAAAAACAAAGTGAAATAGCACATGGCCGCCAAGCTGAATGGCCAAAATAAATATGGATATAATGACGATCTATGTATATAAATATATATGGGCATACAAAAATCAAACAATCAATAAAAACACCCATCACTTTATGGGGCTTTCCATCATTTCCCAGGAATTTGACAACAGTTTTATGGCACTTTTGTGGCACTTTCCCGCACTTCTCTTGCCCTTTGCCAGCACTCTGTCTCCACAGCCCCCGGGGGTGGGCAGGCACATGCAGGGCTTGGGACTGGCCCATAACAGCTCAAATAATGGAAAATGGTTAAACAGAAGGAAAGTCCGAATCACAACATTTGGTTTGGTAATAACAGTTTGATAACCAGGAACGTAGTCTGTTGGCAGAAAAAATAAGTTTTAAATGGATGATATTTTATTTTATTTTATTTTGTGGAATGATGTGCGGCTTCCTGTCTTCTCCCTTCTATAGATCTCGATTCATCAAGAAAATTGTGAGAGCTCTTCCTTGTGAATACCCAGTAGAGGGGCGCACCCACCACGGACCCATCTTGTTATTGGTTTTCATTTTTCATTATTTCAGTAAAGGAATTTGATTTTATAAGCAGTTGAAAAATCTTATTTTACAAAAATCTGCATATACATTCCTGGATGTAATGTCTTTGTCCCCCATCTAATGTGGATGAAACTGGGCAAGTGTATACCCCTCCCCCATGTTTACTATATATGCCAACATTCAGAAGGATTGGACAAAGGGTCCTGGTGGTATAAGGAATTCACTTATAAATGTATTTTTGGCTGTATCATCTTTGTAGTCCAACCAGTGTACATGAAATTAAGCATAGATGTATCTCACACCTCCATGATCATTTCTGCCAAATATCAGAAAGATGTGATAAAAGAATCCCAATTTTATATGCCTGCACAGCATATGCAGAGAAGGAGCCTATGCCAGGGAATCTCTTACGTGTCACTGTGGTATAAGATCGGTTTGTGATGCCAATTGACCAGCAGAAATGTCAACCAATTAACCTCATTCTGTTCTGTGAGTGACCATCCCAACATCTCTCCCCCAGTTGTTACTGGGAAGTCAGAAGCAATTGTTTAGGAAAGAGCCAATAGAGATTCTCTTATGTCCTCTGTCACAGTGCTGCAGGATGGGATCGTGATGATAATTGGCCAGCCTGCATGTGTGAACATAGGGTGTGTTTACACACACATTTCTCCTGCATGTTTTATGTAACATCCTGAACTTTCTGTGTGTCTAAATCACTCATCCAGATCTTAAACATCCAGATCTTTGAACATCTGCATAGAACTTCTGCATAGAACTTGTGTGTGTAAACAGTTCTCCTGGTAAACGGCTTTGCTCCAGGCAGCTGTGGTCACTTGGGCCACTTTTAAACGAGGTGCTGAAAAGTGCCTCCTCAGCCCTGCATTAGGAGAAAAGCCATGTGGGAGTGTTTAGACACGGCCCGCGATGCCGGAAGTGATGTGCTCCCCATTGCGGGGGGTGGCTGGAGATGCGCTGCTTTGAAAAGGCATGTTCTGAAAACCTGAAACGTGAGGCTTCCATGACAGCAGCTCCTGCCTAATGCTGAAGATTGAAAGACCAGCACTTTAAGGTCTATATAAAAACGCCCACTGCTAGGAAGGTTTTTTTCCTGATATTTAACCAAAATCTACCTCCCTGTAGCATGAGCCCATTCATTCTAGGCCTGCTCTTGGTCGCCAGGCAGAACAGTTCTTTGTTCTCTTCCTGGGGCAACCCTTCAGAGATTTTAAGACCAGTATCATGGCTTCTTTTTGCTAGCCTAAACAGACCCAGTTCCTTCCACCATTATTATAAGATTTGTTTCCCAAACCCTTTCTAAACTTTGTCACCTTCCCCTGAAGCCGCTCCAATTGATCAATGTCCTTTATCTTTCTTAAAATGAGGTGCCAAAAACTGGGTGTAATCCCCCACTGGCTTGTGGGTGGCATTGCCGGCTATACTGTTGGGGTTACGTAGCCCAGTGGTGTTAACCATTTTCATCAGATTCCTGGATTTCACTTTCTTCCCCCATTTCGTTAAACATCGATACTCATTTTAATGTGACCAGAAGGTTCAGCGGATGATCAGGACATTCAAGAATGTCGTTGATAATGTAAGATGTTTCAAACTTTTGGGGGAAATGGAATGAACATATACTCCTGTATCGTCATCATCTGTTGCCCAGGGGGCGTGGCTGGGCTGTGTTGGAAGGAAGGCTTGCTGTAGGTTCCTGGGATGCTCCCAACTGGGCTAATTCATTTGCCCCTCCCCCCAGGTAACAACTACAGGATAAAGGGCTATTGCCCATGGTGTGGTGCCCTCTGGGTGGTGGCCAAAGGGTGAACAATCATTGGCGTACAGTTCAAGGGCTGTTGCGGCGGTGGTGGACAGCCCTCTTTGATTGCCAACAACCATCACTGTGCCTCACCTGAAGTCTGGTGCTGCTGTCGCCTGCTGCTGCAGGAGTTGGCGTCGCTGCCACCGCTGCTGCCCCTCTGGGACCCTGGACCTGGCCTCAGTGAGGAGCCATGCTGCCCAGCCCCCCCGGTACTATTTTTCCCCCTCCCCTCTTTGCAGGAGGGGGTGGGGCCAGGGTGCATGGCTAGGATTTCCAGGTCAGGCCCAACCAAGGCAGCATCAGGCAGCACATCCAAGGGCAACAACAAAGTGGCACTTAGTGGGACTGAGGGAGCTTGGGGGGGACACGTTTTTATCTTTGTTTTGGTTTTAAGGGAATTAGGGGGGATGGGGTGTTTCCTCTATGAGGAAGGGGGGAGAAGGGATTGGGTTAAGCAGGGGGCTACCCCCCTCAGTGTGAGGGGGGGAGTCCATGGGGGAGGTTGACTAGATTCCAGTGGCAGAGAAGGGTAGGGGGCATCAGTGGGGGTGTTGGCCTCTTGGTGAGATGGGGGGTCCATCCTGAATAATAGGAAGGGGGGACTCGTGTGAGAAAGGGAGACCCAGGGAGAGGGGATATGGGGAGGGTGGAGGGATATTTTGAGAGAGGGGATAGGGAAGGGGGAAAGGGGAGGGGTATCTCCCTCGCCACCTGGACAGGATGGCCAGGGAGGGGGGAGGGGTCATCCGGGGGTGGGGGTGACTATTGGGGTTGTGATAGGTCAGGGGAGATATGGTCTCAGGGGGAGGGGAATGAGATTAGTGAGGCTGGATAGATGCCTACTGCATGTCCCACTCACCTCTCCCCTAGCAGTAGAGCAGGTAGGACTCAGTCAGGGGGTCCCCAACCCAGTGGTGGTTCTGTTAAATGTAAGGTTGGTGGCAAACAAAGCAATGGCAGTTCAGGGTTAGTCCTGGACTGTGCCACTGATCTCACGTGTATCATGGAAAGCTGGCTGGACAATGAATCGGGGCCTATTTTGACTGATCTTGTTCCAACCAGGTATTCCATGCAGCACCAGCCGAGGTTAGAGGGATGGGGGGGCAGTGTAACTATGATTTTTAAAGAGGGTTGGTCTGTGAGGAGGTATCTACCGCAATCCATAGTGGGCATTGAAAGTATCCATCTTGTGTTCGATTTGGCGGGGGACAGTTTGGGAGTGCTGCTGGTATACCGTGTAGGGATGTGGGAACAGATCGCGGTTCAGGTTCGGTCGTTCAGTTTGGTCCGGTTCAGTCCGGTCATTTAGTTCGGTTATTTGGTTTGGTCACCGAGTTCTGGTTCGGTAGTTCTCTTCGTTGGAGTTCAGTTCAGTTCAGGTGTTTGGAAAAAGGTATCACATGATCGCGTCGGAAACTGGAAATTCGAGTGTGTGTGGAGCTGTGTGGCGAGAGCGTGTGTGTGTTGTGGCTGGGTGTTTGATGTGTTTTGGCTGTGTTTGTGTTGGACTGTGTGTTGGTTTTGGTTTGACTGTTGGTTTGGCTGGTTGGAGAGTGTTGGTGGGTGACTGTTGGTGTTGGCGAGTGATTGTTTAAAAAAAAAAAAAGAAGATGACCATTAAATGCCGGGTGTGGGGGAAGGCCAAGGTGGCAGAGCCAGTGGTAGAGGAAGAGGTTCCTGCAGCTGCTGCTGGACCTTTGGTGGTGGAGGAGGAGCAAGAGCCGGCGGGCACAGGAGGTGGTGCCACTGCTGCCAGGTTTGTAAACTATTTTTTTACTTTGAGGACAAGAAGAATACTATCTGATAGAGCGAGCTCACTGGTGTGTGGGTGGGTGCGTGGGTGGTGGGCATCAGTCAGGCACAAACAGTGGGCATCAGCGGGTGACAGTGGATGTCTGCCATAGAGAGAGAGGGTACTTTAGTGTGGGGGGCTCTTCCAGAAGTCAGGCACGGGCGCAAGCACCCCACCCAAACATGTGCCAGGCTAGCAAGGGTCTCCACTCTCCAATTACCATCCCACGCACCCCCAAACAAGGGCAGGATTTGCACATGCCAGCCAGGGTCTCCCCATTGCCATCCCTCCCCAGCACTCAAAGAAGGGCAGGATTTGCACATGCCAGCCAGCCAGGGTCTCCTCATTGCCATCCCTCCCCAGCACCCAAAGAAGGGCAGGATTTGCACATGCCAGCCTGCCAGGGTCACTGTCTCCAGTTGCCATCCCTAGCACCCGAAGGAGGGAGGACTAGAGGCATCATCATAAATGCATGATATCACTTAGGTGTTGTAAGCTAACTACTTGTTTACGTGTTCCTGTTTCAGAGAGGGTGATGAGGAATCTGTTGCCACCAGTGCCAGGTGCAGGTCATCAAGGCGGAGGTCAGACTCACGAGTCCTACCCCCAGACAGTCGGCGGAGAAGATCTGATGTCTGGAGGTGGTTTGTGAAGGGTGACACATATGCCGTGTGCACGGTAAGGCACATGGGCTGGAACAAATAGGAATGGATTGCCCTATGACCTGTTAGGAACGGAGGTCCCCTGCAGAGAGATTGGACAAATGGCCACCCACCCAATAGTGGAGACAGAATGCAGGCAGGGCTTGACATACTGACACAGTATGGCACTTCTTATGTTCCTAGCTTTTTTATGTTCTTTATATATGCAGCAAAAAAATTCAGACTGGCCAGGGAGGGGACTGGACCACATCCGGCCTAATCTCCCACATCAAGAAGCTGCATGGGGAGAAGGTGAAGCAGCAGAAGTCTGGCGTGGCCGTGGTGGCGCATCAGTGCCAGAGTAAGGGGGGAGAAGGCAACCCAAAAGACATGGCACTGCCATCAAAGCCCTTCGCCCTCCTCCGACTCTGATGTGGAGTCCCCTGGGCCGTGGGAGTCTGCAACAGCGAAGGTCTTTCGGGTTGAAGTGGAGAGGCCTACCCACCACTTTATACAGGGCCTATGACTGCATGCAGCGACAACGGAGAACCGCCTGGTGGAACAGTTCCAGGAGCTCGAACTTGAGAAAAAGCAGGTGGAGGCATACTCCCAGCATGTCTCCGCCGAGATGGAGAAGCTGGAACTGTACCACCGGTCGCTCTCCAGGTGGCATGCAGCCGTGGCAGGGGCCGTGGACTTCGTCTTGGCCCATGAGTACAAAATGCTAGAGCACAGGNGGCCGTGGTGGCGCATCAGTGCCAGAGTAAGGGGGGAGAAGGCAACCCAAAAGACATGGCACTGCCATCAAAGCCCTTCGCCCTCCTCCGGCTCTGATGTGGAGTCCCCTGGGCCGTACCACCGGTCGCTCTCCAGGTGGCATGCAGCCGTGGCAGGGGCCGTGGACTTCAGTACAAAATGCTAGAGCACAGGGTGCCCACCCCTTGGTCCTGTGCTGCGCCCCAGCTTTTGCCTTTTCCCCAAGTTCCGGGGGACAGGCCCGACAAAGACTAGACCCCCAGGTTAAAAGTTAAGTTTCCTTTCTTTTTATATATGTTTGGATTTGGTTTTATACTGTTGTTGAATGTTCATTGTTGTTTATAAGGTTTTATTAAAAGTTATATTGGTTTTGTTGTAACAAAATTTATTTGACCTGATCAATCTTTTATCCCTCTGTGCTGAAGTTCTGGCAGGTGGCAGAATTTGATTGTATATACAGCTTGCCTGTGTACAATCCCTACCTGACAGCAGCAGCAGATGTAGCATTAGCATATTATCCCCAATATATACCAGCAGCAGGGTCTCAACTTGAAGACAGCCCCCCAGGAGGGGCAGGGCTTGTGTCTGTGTGGGTGTGCCAGAGAGAGAGAGAGAGACAGGCTCTTTTGGCAGCAGACATCCATGGGTGGGTGCGTAGGAGTAGGCCATCGATCAGACGGCTCGCAGGCATCCGTTGCCTAGGCGGAGGCTCTTCAGATCTCCTTGGTTTTCCGAGGAGCTGCAGATTCTGAAGCAAGAGGGGTGATAGTTGGAGCGATGGTGGTGACGTTCTCATGCTGAAGCCGAAAGATTGTGGCATAGAGCTAGTTTCCGAGCCTATGCCGTGGGTATGCGGGAAGCAAAGAGGGGGTTCTTTGATACTCTTATAGCATCTGCAAAATCCTGTCCAATGGAGTTGTTCCGAGTTGTGAGGGGGCTGGTCAGTCTGGCCTCCCTTGACCCTGGAGTTGAGTCATCATTAGCCCGCTGTGACATGTTTGCGGATTATTTTGTGGATAAATTCACTCGTATTCACTACAACTTCGATGCCGCACTTAATACAATAGAAGAGGTAGAGGTTGTAGAAACCCAGTAATATCCATTTTTGTGGGATCAATTTCAGTTGTTGACACCCAGTGATGTGGTGGAGATTCTGGTGGCGGTTCGGGCCACCTCTTATGAATTAGATCCTTGCCCGTCCTGGCTAGTTAAGACCTGCTGGGAGACAATGTGGCCATTGCTTGCTGGGGTGGTCAACACCTCCCTTTGGGAGGGCAGAGTGCTGAGCTGCCTGAAGGAGGCGGTGGTGCAGCTCAAGAAACCATTGCTTGAAGTTGACTCGCCTGCCAGCTATTGACCTGTCTCTAACCTTCCCTTTTTAGGGAATGTTATTGAACTGGTAGTGGCCTGACAGCTCCAGGAGCATCTTGACTACATTGATTATCTTGATCCCTTTCAGTCTGGCTTCTGTCCAGGTTATGGCACTGAGACTGCACTTGTGGATTTGGTAGATGATCTCTGCTGTGAGAAGGATCAGGGTCAAATGACCCTATTGATCCTGTTAGATCTTTCAGCAGCATTTGATACAGCTGACCATGAGATGTCGGTGACGTGCCTGCGGGACAGTGCGGGGATGGGTGGGACTGTTTTCGAATGGTTCCGCTAATTCCTGACCGGAAGAAATCAGCGGGTGGTGCTTGGTGATTGTTTTCCATCTTACCGAGACCTCTTGTGTGTGGAGTCCCGCAGGGTTCTGTTTTGTCCCCTCTCATGTTCAATGTGTATATGCAGTCGCTCGGCGAGGTGATTAGAGGGTTCAGGGTGAGGTGTCATCAGTATGCGGATGACACCCAACTGTATCTCTCATTTTCAACAGATCCAGGCCTGGCTGTCTCGGTGCTTACCCGGTGGTTGGCAGCTGTGGGGGATTGGATAAGGGCTAACCGACTGCAGCTGAATCCTGAAAAGACTGAGGTGATGTTAGTGGGTAAGTCAGTGGAAGTGACAGCTCCCATGGTTGATGGGATCTGTCCTCCATTGACTTCTCCGGTATGGAACCTGGGGGTGCTCCTCAATGTGCAGCTCCGCCTGGATCTCCAGGTGGAGTCTGTGGTGAGGAGTGCCTTCCACCAGTTAGATCTGGTGCGGCGGCTTCGGTTGTTGGTTTTGGTTCCTGACCTAGTCACAATCATCCATGCTTTTATCACCTCTCGACTGTACTACTGTAACACGCTCTACGTGGGGCTAACTATGGTGATGGCTCGGAATCTGCAGCTGGTGCAGAATGAGGTGGCCTGGCTCTTAGTGGAATTGAGCTGCCGGGGGCACATTACACCAGTGCTCTGGTCCCTGCACTGGCTGCCAATAGTCTTCTGGGCTCAATTCAAAGTGTTGGTTTTGACCTATAAAAGCCTTAGACGGTCTGGGCCCTGTCTACCTGCGACACCGCCTCACTCCCAGGCTCTTAGACCAACCCCTGTGATCATCTGGGGGTGCCAAAATGGAGGTCCGCTGGATTTTCTGGTGGGAGCCACCCAGAATAGGGTGTTCTCAGTGACCGCCTTTGGAACTCTCTCTCGCCGCGCCTTTGGAACTCTCTTCCGGTGGGGGCCCATCTGGCCCCGGACCTCCTAGCTTTTCAAAGGAGTTGTAAGACCTGGCTATTCCAGCAGGCATTTGGTGAGGAAGAGGAGTGAGGGGTTGGTGAGGGAGGGGGTTGGTTTTTATTCTTTCTTTTTTATTGATGTTTTATTATATTTTATGCTATTGTGTATTTCTGATTTGGTTAGCCATCCTGGGTTGCCTGTGGCAAGAGGGGTGGTGTATATTTTTTTAAAATTAAATATATAAATAAATCATCATCATCATCATCCTCAAGCAGAGAGAATGTTTCTGAAAAAGGAAAGGTAAAACGACTGACTTCAGAGTGAAGACAGGGAATAAAAAAAAACCAAGCACAGCTCAGTTGAGGAGGTGAAATTGGACTGTACAGGCAGGAAAAGAGGTCATATTGTGCTATTAATTTTTAACCAGACTTTGCTGCTGGCTTCAAAAGAACAAGGCATGATAAGACCCCAAACCTTTAATAATGAAGAGGGTCCAGGGATGGAAAGGAAACCAAGGAATTAGTCTAGCGAAACAGACCTCCCTGAGCCAAAAACTAAGAGAGATGGTGGGAGATAGACAGCTACAAGCTACAGCAGAGAGAAATGGAAGAATTAAAAGTCTTGTCTGAAATGCATGCGTGTTTGTACCTAGAGCAGAAGGAGAGGCTTTCCTTACGTGGCACGGCAGAAACTCCATCGGAATTATATTTCCCATTTACATGTACAGCCTGTGTACCGTCCAATTAAACTAAAATGCAGAGGTTCACACAGTGTCTGCACACACATAGGTTAGTGTACACAGCCTCGTCTGGCTGCTTAGAAGAGAAAGCCCCAGCAATCCCAGTACTCTTTTGGGGTCAAGAGTCCAGTCTTTGAGAGGCCGGCACAGGTGAGCATGGGAGCTTAAAGAGAAAGTACAGAGATTATGTCACCGACCCTAAACCCGTGCGCAAGGTTCGAATGGCTTGTGTTGTGCATTCACAAACCATGCAAATCCTGGATAGGGAGAATATGACGCACACAGCTAACATGCACATCCATTGCCATGCGTACACAGTTAGCATCAGCCCGCCATGTGGCAGAGCTGAAGTGAATATCCACAGCAAATATCAAGTCAATCAATTTTTTCAAATTTGAATCCTGTCCATCAAAACCAATAACACCTATTCAATTCCATCTAATTTAAATAAATGACAGACAGATAGATATAAACAGACAGACAGATACATAGATAGACCTTCAATGGATATCAATTTTGAATATTTAAGTTCAGATATTTGACTCTGTTAGCCTGTTATTTTGACACTATGTGTGTTATATTGCACGGGCAGTAACTGAAAAACAACAACAAATACATGTATTTTTGAACCACTGAATAATTGAACGTATGAATAACTGAGCCAAAAATAAGTGACTAAATGTGTATCCAAAATTCATTTCAGTTGATGGCATTATTCTGATATTCTCAGAGCTATGAAAATGTAAAGAATATCCCAAATATAGAATCTACTATTTCCTTTAGCACATTATCTATTTATTATTTATTATTATTGTATTGATATAGTGCCAGAAATGTACCTGGTATTTAAACCCTGCCTCAGGGGGTTGACAGTTTAAGGGAGATGGAGATGGGAGGATGAGGGGTGGGGGCAACCGAGGGAGCAATGAGGAGACATTCATAGAGGTGTAAGGTTGTGGATACAAGTGCTTGGCTTAGTTACACAGGGGGGAAGTGATGCTGGAAATATCAGGAAAGGGTCTAAGGGGGATGAGGAGCTAGGGACAGCCTCATGGAAGAGGTAGGTTTTCAGGAGGGATTTGAAGGTGGGGAGCGAGGGAGAGGAGCAAATGTGTTCAGAGGGAGAGTTCCAGGCCTGGGGGGCAGCAAGGGAGAACGGGCAAACATGCTTTGAGGAGCATGGAAGCCATGAGCAGGCGAGGGCGGTGGAAGAGGGGGAGCATAGCGTAGAGGGGTGGGGCAGCAAGGCTATGAAGAATAGCCTGGTAGGTAAAGACGAGAAGCTTTTGCTGAATGCGTTCAGGTAGAGGGAGCCAGTGGAGATTGGAGAGAAGAGGCTGCATGTCGTCATGAGGTGGCAGGCGAGAACAATCATAGGTTTGAAGACAATGCCGCATCTTCAAGCCTACGCTTGTTCTCGGTGGCCACTGCTCATGGGAGCAATGTCACTTCCGGTAGTGCAGGGAAAAGTCCTATACACACACACACACCCTGCAGGTTTCTCTCTCTGTATATCTTTTTGAGATGCTAAAAGCGGTCTTGGAGTTGGATGGAACATCAGAGGACATCTAGTCCAACCCCCTGCTAAGTGCAGGAAATCCACAGCTACAGCATCTCTGAAAGATGGAGATCCAGTCTCTGTTTGAAAACCACCAGTGAACGAGTGTTCACCCTGAGCTTCGGGGGGGGGGGGGAGACAAGGAGTTCAGTTTCAGCCCTATTAAGTTTGAGGTGACTGAGAAATCCAGGCAGAGATGTCAGAGACAATTTGTAATAATCAGTGCACCTGCAGACGAGAGAATTGACCTTGTAGCCAAGAAATCCCACTGATTTACAGTGTACCCGACCCCAAGTGATTGAGACACACAGAAAGTTACGGATGTAACAGCAAACATGCAGGAGAAATGTGTGTGTAAAAACACCCAGTACGAGCTGTACGGCAATGGAACGAGCTGTCTAGGGAGGACATACAGTCTCCATTGCTTGTTTTTAAAATGTTGTATATTCTATTCTGTGTTTTTATGTTGTACGCTGCCCAGAGCTGCCTTTGGAGGGAGGGAGTGGGATAGGAAATTTTGTAATTTATTTATTTATTTCACTACTTTTCTACCCGCACCCTCCTGTTACTTCCAACTCCAAGACCGCTTTTAGATGAGGTGTTCACAGGAGGGTACGGGGTAGAAATAAATAAATAAAATTCTGAAGTCCAGAAATAGTTTTGTTCCTCAAGCTCTCTTACCCTGAAATAGCACAATGGAGGGAATGTTACAGAGTACTTAAAAATGTCAAGGACTTTGTAGAACTTGGTTCTTTCAGAACCTCTCCTCAGATATTGTTCTACTTTAAACAGTGGCCGGCTTCGTGACCCTAATGAATAGATCTTGAACCAGGGACAATTCATGATACCACTTTCAGGAAGAGCTGAAAGAGGCAGCAGAATATATGTTTATGGGATTTTCCCCACAATTTTGGTTGGCTGTAGGCAACCGAAATGACATTCATCATGATGTTTGGGCAACCAAGTTTTTGTTTTTTCATTTGTTTTCATTTGTTTTTGGTTATTTGTGGATTTGTTTCTCATTTGCAAGAATAAGATGAGAATTGTGCTTCTTGTCGAGAAACATGAGAAACTGAGAACTGAGATTCAGCCCTACAGACTCCCCCCCTCCCGCCTCCCAATCGATCAGCGGGAATGTTTATTCAGTTCCCTATCCTGACCCAGCTGGGACTGTCCCCCTCCCCCCTGGGATGTGTAGTTGACGAACCAGTTGCATTATGAATTCTCTATGAGTGAACCCAACTCCCCTTCCTTTACCTGAGAAAAGCCACTCTGCAGATGTCAAGCAGGATTGTGTGGCAAATGAATGGTTTCCTTATGAAAGGGAAGAAAACAAGGCCTTTCTTGGTTTGCATGAATGCCCACGTTTTGAGGAAGAAATGGCTTAGTTTGCCTAATTATGGCAGGATAATGCAGTGTGGAGAGGTACATGCCAATTAGCTTTATTTAATGCCTGTTATCAATTAACAGCACAAAGGCTGCTGAAGCAGATATGTCGAGAGGCTGTTAGAATGCCAGTCGGTGGGTGACTGCTATCTAGTCTACTGCCATACTGCAGGGGAGCGTGCCAATGACTTCCATTTGTTTACACTTTCCCTGTTGTCAGACGTCTGTCCTGAAAAGCTTCTCTGAGTCCTGCATCACTGAGAGCATTACAGCCGGTGGCTGCTCTCTCCCGTAAACGGCTCTGCTTGACTGCCCCAATGGGTGCCAGCAGCTAAATTCTCCAAAGCGCTCAAGACGTAACGGCGCCTTTCAGGCGGAATTTGGGTTGCCTTAGAGAAATTTTAAAAATGCAATTTTTTTATGTGATCATGGAAGTGTAACATATTGTGGCACAGATTCTGAACCCAAGAATCCCATTAACAAGCTAATTTGCAGCTGCTATAATCCAGGAGAATGAATTATGCTATTATGCTCATGCTCCTTTGATTTCACAATGAAGAATCATTTTGGAAACACAATTACATTTTAATGCCGTACCTATATAAACACATGAATGGAAAATCTTCAAGTAACAGGATTGAATTCCTCTTCCTTTTTATGTACCATGTTTCTGCACAAACGTGTTCGCATGCCCAAATCAGTCTTCTTTGCTAAGGATGGAAACAGCACCTGGGGGAATCCTCCAATGATTAGGGACGTCTCCTTCAAAAGAAGAAGATGCACCTCAAATCAATGGACAGCACCAACATTACGTATTAGGTGTGTGCAATTTTGTATCATTTCATTATTGAAATGATGGCACCCATTTGCTTTTGTAACTAAGGTCATAACAACAAATGAATAAACAAACAACATTAATTTGATTTAATTCACTTTTATTTTTATTTTTTTATTTTATCTAAATCACCAAGCAGGCACAAAATGTCTGCTGGGGCCGTTCTACCCTTTCCCAAACTGGACCCTTCAGCATTTTCCAAAATGGTGACATCAGCACTGGTGCCAAATTTGAACCGCTCTGCAAACCCTCGGAGAATACTTGTATAGTTTTTTAATCACAGGCGCCAGCAACAGCAGAAGTGCGGATTCAATGGATAGTGAGGAAATCCCAACAAACAGTCACAAGCGATCATGAAAGGTACGTATTTCCCAACAGTATGGGAACAGTTGTTTGTGCCTCACTCCTAGAACTTGGGCCTACAGCACCACAAACCAAAATGTTGGGACTGTTTCTGGTCCTCTCCTTTCTCTTGCTGATCCGAGTGGTGTGTGTTGCTTGTATCTCCTCGAAGTGGCATGGAGGGAGCGGCAAACATGTGGGGTAGTTTGTGGCACCACCCCTACATGCACCACTCTAGCCAAAGCATACTCTTTAGAAGTGAAACGAGGACCCACGACAGTGGGTGTACCTGTCAACTTTCAGGTACCTGAATTGACTCAAAAATATTGGGTTCAAATTGGCATCCAATTATGCGCTGATCTGGATACCCAATGCCCAGGAAAATAAACTTCCAGGCTCTATTTTTTCAGTAACTGGAAAATTGGTAATGGAAATTATAATTTTTTTCGGGTATCCAGGTACCCAATCAGTGCTCAGGTAGCCATGGAATATCTGACAGGGTATCATCCATGGAGACCAGATTATAGCCTTTTCACCTCTAAATTGCTTTGCCCTGACTCGCACACAGTGGTCAATGGAGCAAATGCTGTGAAGAGCAGCATTGGCAGAACTAGCCCAACGTCAGCACAATTGACCAAGATGCCAAGAGTGAATAATTGACTGCAGTCTACATTGGCATCCCGGCTGCCCAGGGGCCAGTCTGACCCCTTTAGGGGTACAGACCGACTTATCTTCCTCCAGTTCTCACTATGTCAAACTCACAAAACTGAATTTGGCTAAAAGAAATGTGTCTGCTGTAGCGATGACTGCAGGGGCTGAAGCCATCATTGCATCATCTTTACTAATGATTAGAATAGAAGTGTGCACCAGGGACCCATGTCATTTTTAATTTTCATTATTTAAATCTTTCATTTTCATTTTCATAAATATCAAAATTTTGTTTTTGTTTTTGTTTTTGTTTTTGCTTTCCAGTGGGTTCAATGGAAAACACATATTTTCGGCTGTAACCTCTTTGATTTTCATTATTGGATGGAACTTGGTAATACTGTATCTCCAATGGAAGGCATTAAGTGTACGAAATTTCATAAGAACATAAGAAGTGCCATACTGGGTCAAACCAATGGTCCATCTAGCCCAGCATCCTGTCTTCAACAGTGGCCAATCACGGTGGCTTGGAAGAAGCACCCAACAGGTCACAATGGGAGATCCATTCCCTGTTGTTTTCCCCCAGCTCCCGTCATGTTCCCCAAACCCCAGGAACTTGTCCAAACCTCTTTTAAACCCAGCTATAGTACTGGCCCTTACCACAGCCTCTAGCAGTAGATTCCACAAACCAGTTCTACGCTGAGTGAAAAAATATTTTCTTTTATTTGTTTTAAACTTGCCACCCCTGAGTTTCATGGAGTGTCCCCTAGTTCTAGTACTATCTGAGAGGGTAAATAACTGCTTCTTGTCTAGTTCCACCCCACTCATGAGATTATAGACTTCTAATATATCTCCTCTGAGTCGTCAATTCTCCAAGCTGAAGACCCCAACCTACCAAGCCTCTCCTCATACGGGAGCCCATCCATGCCCATGATCATTTTTGTTGCCCTGCTTTGTACCTTTTCTAGTTCAGCTATGTCTTTTTTGAGATGAGGTGACCAGATCTGCACACAATATTCGAGGTGCAGTCGCACCATTGATTTGTATAGAGGCAAAGAAAGATTGGATAAAGGAATCTGATTTTATAATCAGTTGAATTGTGTTATTTTGCAAAAATCTGAATATACTTTGGTGGCTATAACTTCTTTGTCTTTGTCTTCCAACTAAAATGGATGAAATGTGTAAAATGTATATCCCTCTGCAAGTTTAATTTCTATGTCAATGTTTAGAAGGATCAGATAAAGGGTCCTGGTGGTATAAGCAATTAGCTTGTAAATGTATGTCTGACTGTAACATCTTTATAATCCAATCAGTGCACATGAAAATTGGAGGTGCTGTATCTCTCAATTTCAGGATCATCTCTGCCAAATATCAGAAATATGTGATAAAGGGTCCCAGTTTTATATGCCTGCACAGCATATGCAGAGAAGAAGCCTATGCCACGGATTCTCTTACATGTCACGGTGGTATAAGATCTGTTTGTGATGACAATTGGCCAGGAGAAAGGTCAACCAAATATCCTCATTCTGTTCTGTGACCATCCCAACATCTCTCCCCCACTTGTTACTGGGAAGTTGGAAGCATCTGTTTAGGAAAGAGTCAATAGAGATTCTCTTATGTCCTTTGTCACAGTGCTGCAGGATGTGATTGTGATGATAACTGGCCAGCCTGGATGTGTAAACTATGGGTGTCTTCAGACGTTACGAGATCATGGTGAACCACGGTGAATACCCACCTGTGGTCACCGTGTCTCGAACGTCTGTTTGCGGCGTGCCAGATGTTCGCCACGGTGAATCCCCACATGGGGTCCGTTTGAACCACGCTTCCCGGGCTAGCCGGGGGAAGGTCCCGGGAAGCGTGGTCAAATAAAGTCATGTCTGGAAAAGTCCCCGGCGGGATCCCGGCCCATGACGCTTCCGGCCCGACGCGGCGCCCGCAATGGCCCCGCCGCCCGCCCGTCTCCTCGGAGGGCGGGCGGCGGGGTGCATGGAGGAGGTGGGGCCGTGCGGCCACACGTTGTGCTGCGTGGCCCCGGCCCCTCCCACTTTCCCCGCCGGGATCCCCCCGGCACGTCTGTTGTGCCGTTACAGGGTGACCCCGGCGGGGAACGAAGCCAGTGGTTCCGGTACAGGGCCAAAGGGCCCCGTATCATCTGAAATCACCCTATGTCTCCTGATTTCTGGGATTCTATCCCCAAAATCCCAGTTATGTCCCTTCTATGCCTGCCTGAGGGCTGCCCCCTATGCCCGCCTCGAAGCCACCACCAATTGGTCCTGTAAAGCTGGAAGCAAGCAGTAATTGGCCAGTGAATGTGTCTGTCAGTCTGTTGGGTTGCTCACTATCATCCCTCCTACTGCCTCCCTCCTCCTGCCATGCCAGGTGCCTGCCTCTGACTGGCACTGCATGTGCAGCTATATATCTAAATAATGGTCTTCAAGGGGACAAATTCAATTGCTTGTAATATTGGAACCCTTTTATCAAATTGTCCTTTAGTTTGGAAGTGGTGTCAGGGAATGTGTGGTATAAATTCTGCAAAATGTCTTGTAAACAGGATGGAATATAAAAATGATACCACCAAAAATTCAGTTTCAAGTTAATGGCTTATATCATTGGAACCCTTTATCCAATCTTTATGAAGTTTGGCAGGATTTGTAATCTTAGGAAGGTACATAATAATTCCAGGTTTCATCCAAATCTAAAAGAAGATAAAGAAGTTGTAGCAAGGAATGTGTATGGAGCTTTTCTTCAAATCACAACATTCAATTACTTCTAAAATTGGTTAGCTTTATTTGCCTTTATTTGATCATTTCTAAGTTTGATACACATAGTCCCCTCTGTCAATGGTAAAATCTCGCCAAGTTTCTTCAGAATTGAATTGAAAACAAAAAAGTTAGAGCCCAAAATACTTTTTTCAAATTTTTCACATTATTTCAAAAACTAACATTTGTTTTCATTTTTGTTTTCATTATTATTAGTTCTTGTAGTTTTTGTTATCACAACAATGAAAAAGAAAATCAAAAGTTTGTTTTCATTATTATAATAACAAAAACGAATTGCACACCCCTTCTAATGATGGTTAATCATTATCATTCTTAGAAATAGTGTCTTGTTTCTAATTTGGTTTAATCCAGCTTTACTTCCTGCTACTGGCCATTGTTCTGCCTCCCCAGGCTTCATTAAAGAGCTCTTTAGTGCCCTTTGCTTTCTCACATGACAGCACTTATACACCGCAATCAAGTCACCTCTCGGCTCTCTTTTTTTATAAGCTAAGGAGATGGGCCACTTGCAGATAAACAAATACATAAATAGCACTTTTAAAGCAGTGTTTTACTCCTGGTGGAGGAGATGGAGGAAAAGAGGTTTAGGTGTGGGAACAAAATAGGGCTGAGTAGAATCTTTGCAACAGATTTGATGTTGGATTGAACTAGTCGCTCCAGTTTGGGTCTTGCAAAATTCCAACTGTCTGCGGTTCGGTGGCGATCTGGATCGACTCCAGAGGACAGAGCCACTTTGCTCATGTGCATTAAATGAACTGCCTTTTTGCATGAGCACAAAAAAGCAGTTTGTGTAATGTGCATCATAAAATGGTGCTTTGCTGCAGTTTGTTTCCTGTCGGATCAATTTCCAGACCTACGACACAGGGAAAATCTCCAGAGAAAAGTTCCAAAACCATGAATAAAACTTCTCTTCTGCCCCCCTCTCTGGTAAATCAACTGGAATGTTTATTCAGTTCCCCAATTTGACTTGTCCAGGCGTGGCCATTCATGGGGCATTCACCTAGCATGCCAGCTAGGTGTTTGCTAAAACCCAATGTAAAAAATAGCACTTCAAATCTAGGCTGGATTGACCTCCCCCCCAGTTTTCTTTCCTTCTTATGAACACAGAGATAGCTTTGAAGTCAGGATAATGCGATTGGGGAAAATCAGTGGGAGTGCTTTCCATGCCAAAATATCTAATGCTTGTGTAACTATGAGTATTTTCAGACATTACGAGATCACAGTCAACCACAGTGAACCAATGTCAATCCCGCGGCGGGGCCAAAGTGCCCTGAACATCTGTTCAGCAGCCGCCAGATGTTCACCACAGTCAATATTCACATGGGGTCAAAATCAACCACACTTCCAGACCTCCGGCCCGGACCATCTCTGAAAGCGTGGTGAAAGAGATTCCCAACGGGAAACAAAAAAAAGTAACGTCTGGACAGCAATCACCGGCCGTAATCAAACAAAATGATTCCCAGCCAGGGACAAAGCATGCAACATCTCTGCCAGGCATCCAGCAACAACACAGGCCACGGAGGGAGATTTAAAGGGCACACAGCAGCAGAGGGACGTGGCGGGATGGAGCGAGGCTGGAGGCAGAGGAGAGCGGTGGGTGAGAGTGCGAGGGAGGAGGAGGTGGAGGTACAGGCAGAGGAGGATGTGGTCATGCTGCACATGCAGGAGGTGGAGGAACAGCAGCAGCAGTCAGGACAGGCCAGCCTGGGGACATCGACCGGACCGGGGGAGGAGGTACCCCGGAAATGGGTAAGGAAGACGAAGGGAAGTGGACCTGGCAGCACAGGGGCACCAAGGGGGGGGTGGGAGACTGGCCGGACAGCTGGTCAGTGGGGAGGAAGGAGGAGGGACATGGGACCGGGGCAGACCGGCAACCAGCCACCCACCACCACCACCACCCCCGCTTGTGTCCCACAGACCTCGGAGGACATGGGTCCTGCTCAGGCAGTGGAGGAACAGGAGGAGGAGGAAGAGGAGGAGGAGGAACCAGAGGGGAGAAGGCCCTACCACTGAGGGGGGCAGTGGGGGCTCCGAGAGAACTGGGACTTTATCAACATCTGGGGGACCCTGGAGCATCAGCTGGAGCTCGGGCTCAATCAAAGAAATGAGCACGTGTTCTGGGAGATAGTGCGGGAAATGGAGGCGGCGGGGCATCACCGGACCATCGCACAGTGCTTCTCCAAGGCCAAAGAGCTGAAGAGGGGGTACAAGAAGGCCATACAGGTCAACAACGAGAGGTCCGGACACGGAGCCTGGACTGCCCCTTCTATGATGCCCTGGACAGCGTACTCCATATGAAGGGATCAATAGTCACCCCACGCCTCGTGGGGACTGGAGTGCCGTGGTCCAGGGCAGGGAAAGAGTTGAGGTACCCCCTCCCCTCGCTGCCCCACAAGAAGGCACCCGCTCCAGGGCCCCAGCCCCCCAGAAGCAACATCATGGGACCTTGGAGAACTGCAGTCCCCTCCCCGGACAGCAGCCCGGAGAGCCCCCACCCCCTGGCCAAACAGCCGGACTCTGAGGCCGGCACCCTCATCACCCTCAGCCAGTGATCACAGGGGGAGCACAGCAACACTGAGGGGCTGGTCTAGGAGGGATCGGAGATGGACATTGAGGGTAAGCAAGCGGGTGGGATGGGGGGATGGACCTGGGGTGAGGGGGGTTGGGAACTGCTCGGCCCAGGAGCAGGGCCCATCTAGCCTTCACACCCAAGAACACAGGACAGGGACCAGGGGGTCCACCCGGGCATGCCGGAAGCCCTCCACCAACCACCCCTGCATACCCCCACAGGGCACAGAATGCCAAGGCACCAGAGGCAGGCAGGTGAAGAGGCCGGTGCAGAACAGCCCAGGCAGCAGCCGGAGGACCCAGGTGAGGCACACGGGCAGGGTTGGGGGAGCCTGGGAAGGCTGGGAGGAGGACTTGGGGCATGCGTGACAGGATGGGGGGCCAGGGGGTGGAATGGCCACAGGGGGGTACCTGGCGCCAAGGGGAGAGCAGAGAGCCCTGGGCCCCTCCCAGGCTCAGGGGTGGGTGCCCCGATCAGCAAATGACTAACTGCTTTGTACCCTAGGGGCAGCCAGAGGGGCCACAGCAACCTGGGCCCATTCCCCCAGCCCAGAGGATTAAGGAGTACCGGGAACGGGTATGGCGCCGGAGGGAGGACCAGGCGGAGGACATCTTCCGGACCTCGGCAGAATAAGGGGAGTGGATGATTGCAGCTGTGGACCATAATAGAGGCAGCCATAGAGCGATCCCTGCAACAGGCAGAGGCCAGGGACCAGAGACTCGAAGCAGAGGTGCACCTGGAGCGGGGCCGGGAGTGCCGGGAGCACAGCAGGCAGGTCAAGGCATTCGGATGGCTGTAACAGGCCATCGCGGGGATGGTGTAGGAGCATTCAGCCAAGATGGACAGGTCCCATGACATTGGGACCTTCCTGCTCCTACACACGGGCACTATGTGTGCCTATGTGATGGGAGCTGCCCCGCTGGGCACCCTGCCTGCCCAGGGCTCCTTTCTGGGCCCTTCGGTGCCCCCACCAGCTCCCCACCTTCCCCAGCCACCTCCACACAATTAGGGGCCATGCATCTGACTCTTAGTCCCCGCTGGCCTCTGGAGGGACCAGTTGTCCAGGGGGGCCCCTCCAGTCCTGGGTCCTCCCTCCCTCCCACCAGTGCCTGCCCCTATGGACACTGAGGCCTCTCAGGACACTGCTGGGGACACGGACATGGTGCCCACAGGGCATTAGAGGGGGCACCCTCGGAAACGCGGGGGACGAGGAGGACGACGGAGGACGGTCTGATGGGGGGAAGCACCATGCGCCGTGGGGGGGAAGGGACTGCCGAGGTGGTGATGGTGGAGGCACGTGTCAGCGGGTGATATAATAAATGCATGGAACACACTACCACCTCCTGTGATCTGTTCATGGGCCCAGAGGCGGGGGGGTGGACCACGCTCGGATAGGCGCTCGACCAGGGAACCCACCAGGACTGCACGGGGGTGGGTCAGGCGGCATGCGTTCTCACGCCTCGGCCTCCTGGTTGATGTGCCTGGCCAGGGCGGCACGAATGTTCTTGTCGTAATGGTACTCCCTCGGGTTGTCCGCGTTCACGTACAGAGGCACCGGACCGGGAGGGTGGGTAGGCATGGGGTATTTGAGGGCTGCCCCATTGGTCTCGCACACGTTGTGCAGCACACAGCAGGCACCGATCACCACAGCCGATCACCAGGTACCGACGCATGTCCCAAGTCCTCCTCCCAGCCTCCCCGGGGGCTGCCTCCACCATGTAGTCCAGCCGGCCAGCGAGGCTCCTCCAGCGCTGCTAGAGGGCCCCGAATGCTCACTCAACCACGGTCCAGCTGGAACACAGGCGGGAATTGTACAGCGCCTCCACCAGGGTACGGGCAACCGGGTACACCTTCATCAGCCACTGGGTGAGGGGGTAGGCTGGGTGCAGAAAGCTAAGGGGTGAGGGTGACAGAGAGGGTGCCACAGAGGATTCACCACTGTGGTCACTCGGGACCACGTAACATCTGAAATCACCCTATATCTCTTGCACCGCACTTACCCCCATATACTCTGCTGTCCCATTAACTTTGTTAGCTTCCTGACTCCGGTACTTTGGAAATGATGTATAAAATTAAATAGGGTTGCCCACCCAACGGGGTTGACCATTTTGCGGCATTATTTAGCTTAGGGCAGAAACAGCTAGAAAAATATCACAGGCTCTGAAGTGCCAATGAAATGGGGCTCAGCAGCTTTGGTAACAATAATCTAATACTATTATTAAGGCACCAACTGTGTGTGTGGTTCTGTACAAGCATTAATGAAGATGGAATTCCTGCTCTAAACAACATGGGCTCCCAATAGTCTTCCGGGCCTGAGACCAGATGTTGGTGCTTACCTATATGGCCTGGGCGCCACCTCTCTGGGGGACCGCCTCACTCCCCACTCACCCCCCAGATTCTTTGTATTTATTATAGTTATATTTGATTTGTAGCTTTTATACTTTTTAGCCACTCCAAACTGCTTTGGCAGGAGGGGAGTGGTGGTGGTGGTAAAAATTTGTGAAATAAATGCATTTTCATTTCATTTTTCATTTCATATTTTATTTATATCCCACACTCTCCCAGACTGAAGGCGTCTTGCGGCATCTCACAATCATAAATAAATACAATCAATGGGTTTATCTCACACAGGGACACCCCAAACAATAAAATCAGTACAAAATAACAGCAGCACTGGGATCCATATCCCACACAGGGGATCCAGTACGGCAAAAAACAGCACACACACACCCCTTACCAGTAACACAAGTTTATCCTAATCACCTCCTATCCCCCTCAGCTGTTATCAAGTCTAACATTCCTAGCCCAACACATATATACAAAAACTCTCTACACCTACTTCACACTCAAGCTGTCCCCTTCTGCCATCAGGGGACATCCTACCTCTCAACCCCACTCTCACTGGAGAGAGAGGGAGACCTTCCTACAATTCACATCAGCCGAGGTTCACATTACACAATCCCATCAACAGCCCCTCCTCCCAAACCTCCCGGCTCAACCAAAGGGGCACGACCCCTTTGATCGTGGCCCTTTGAGCCGTGCCCCTGGCATGGCCTCTGGCCACCCCTGGTATTATGGGGAGCGGCCCGGAAGAGAGGCTCCCTTGGCCCCGCCCCCACAAGGGGGGGAAGAATGAGCTGTTCTCTGGCCTTTCATGGGCCAAATGATGATGCCCCACCCCCTGTATCAACCAGTCCCTACAGTCATCGGCGGGGGAGATCTTGCTGCATGAGTAGTCATCTCCGTGCTGCTTCTGGAGCCCCGAGCTGGCCACTGCCCCTCCTCTATGCGGCCACCCCGGTAAATAAATAAATAACTAAAATAAGTAAAACAAATGAGCCAATAGTCTGCATTAGCACCCAGCAGATGGGTGTTCAGCTGCTCGTATGTTATGTGTTCACCAGAGATTAGCCCTCACTCCCCATCCCCCCACCCCACTCACTCACAAACACTCCACACTCATGATGTCATCCACACCCAGGCGTCCGCTTTCCAGCTATTGGGTTCACCTGCAGCCTCACCTGCATCCGGGTCTGCCACCACCATAGAGCCATGCCTAGCATGACAGTTAGAGAGTAATCAGCTGGGAAGCAGCTGCAGGAGGTCAAAGTCATGCCTGAGCCCCCTCTGCCTCCTCTTGCTCTGGCTTCACAGCTGATGGAGTGCTGCTTCTGACAGGAAGGGGGTCACAGCTAGAGAAGATGCCTTCCCTAGCTTGCAATTCCTTCTTTCCATCTGTAGCAGCAGCACACCTGTGCTCAGGTGACTATTTCTTACACCCCTGCTCTCTATTTTGGCAGCAACTTCAAGCCAGACAAGATAGCTTGGTCGCATGGGAGTGCTGATCCTTCTGATGTAAATGGGAGGGGGTCACAGCCAGGGAAGCTGCCCCCCTGTGAGCTGGAGGACAGGCTGGAGAGTGGAGCATGACTCGACTCAGCCCTTCTCATGAGATCGACAAGGAGCTGAAAGGAGCCAGCAAGAAATGGCTGGGCAGTTAGGAGTGTTGGAGGTGGATGTGGGAGTCCCATGTGACTATGGGGCAGGAGCCCCTAGCTGGACCCTGCAATTGGAGAGTATCTGAGAAGCTGAGGGATGGAGAGAGGCTACCACCAGCACATGAAATGTGGGGTCTGCACACTAAAACATGTGAGTGGGGGCTTCACGGACCAAACACAGACTCCAGTGGGCTAATTGTCTTGTCTGAAAGCATCCTAAGGTCAAGAGACATTGTGGAACACACAGATGAGATGGGCTGGCCTGCAGGATGAAATACGAGAGATACCCTAGGAAGATCATGCCATGGTATCGCGTGCCTCACCCACACCTAGATGCTGCCGTACAGATACTAAGTAGGACAGTATTAAATGTTAATGAGGGTGGGCTGGCACTCCGCAAGGGCAGGTGTTGTACAGTGGAAGAAAGTTTCATAGCTGCAGAAAATTGTTGCAGATGCCAGGAAGCAGGGCAGGGGAACCCTAAACAGTTGGACACAATGGGTGTTATTTTCACACAGACATTTTAAGCAGACCCAGCAGCTGCCTGGGGCGGGCCCATGGTCCTTCCGCACAGTCCCCCTCTCCCACACCATAGTGTTGTAGGAAACTATGGCATTGCCAGGGCAAACCCAAGCCAAGACCAGGACTGCAGTAGCTGTCCACTAAGCAGATAGCCAGCAGCCCCAGCTCCAGCCAGTGCCCCATGGCTAGGCTTACCACTCTGCTGGTGGTGGTCTGGGATGTTTTGGAGTGTCACCAGCAGGGCAGCCCCAGAGAGGGGACAGCCTGCCCCGTCTTCACATCTGGAGGGCCACCTTTAAACAGATGGCCCGCACCCAGGCTAAGGGGGCAGAGGTGAGGTAGCTTTCTACGTGAAGACACCCACTGATTTCTCCCCAGGCAAGAAGTCACGGGTCTTGGCTAAACCTGAAATGAGTAATGCATTTATTACCTGCAAGTAATATCTACATTTTTGGTGTGCCCTTTGCCTATACCTGCAATGAAAAATGAGTACTTGCCTACCTGTTTGGGGTTTAAAGTGTAAGAGTGTGTGTGTGAATGCCCACTAACCTTTAAAAACCAGCTGTTAGAAATGTGCCTGGGCAGGTAGAGGGCAGAACTAGGATCCTTGTCCCAAAGCGGAACCACAGGAGGGACCTTTAAGGTGCTAACTGTGAACCCTTTCTATGACCGATATACAGTGCCCATCCTCCTCACCAAAACAGAGAGGAGTCAGTTTCTGGCAGTTGCTCTCCTGGGAGAGCTGCAGAAAGACTGGAGGTTCAGGGCTTTTCTAGGCAAAGAACCTGCGTGGAAACATCAGGGAATCCACCGGCCAGTTTTTTTTGTTTTTTTTTAAGGGGCGGGAAGCCCCTTTGTTCCTTATAGTGAAGGAGCAGCTCCTACTTTCATAGCTCAGGTTGCATCCTACATCCATTAGGGTTAATAGGAGCCGAGCGTTTATTAGGGATGGGCGAACGCGGTTCGGAAGTTTGGAGTTCGGGCCGAACTCGACCAGTTCGGTCGACCGAACTGAACTTCCGAACCGAACTCGAATTTAGAGCCGAACCGAACAGAACTGAATTTCCAAACTCAATTCTGTTTGCCCATCCCTAGCATTTATTTTGTTTAAGCAGGGTAACAAGAAGGAAACACAATGCAGTCTAAAACCCATGACCCCTGGCACATCAAACAGAATGCTTAGCTATCCAGTCACACCAGAAATGCACCTGTAGCACCCTTCCAGACAGCTGTCTAACTTTCTGGGCACTATGTACAGTCCTTCCCCTGCTAGCGGGCTGAAAGACTCCAGCTAACTGTTTGTCCTGTAGCTCTGCTGGTAGATTAAGGCACAGGAAAAGAGACTGATAGGTCAAAGGTTCATATCTGAACTTTGTGGTAAGCTTAAAGCATGATTTCTTGCATTCATAAGTTTACTTTGGGAAACAATAGATAAAACCAGACGTGTCAGTGGCTCACTTTGGCCCAGCAGACACTTTCATGTGTAACTTAGGGCTGCCAGATGTTGACCCGGGGTATCCTGGGTCATGCTGGTGACTAGCCTGGGCTCCCCTTGGCATAGAGCTGAAGTAACAACCCGGGCCCACAGACTAGGGCAAAGCAGGCCACAGCGGGTTAGAACGTATCTTTTGGCCTGCTCTGACCTGGCCCAGATTGGGTCCAGCTGTTATCAGCCACCACGACTGCCTTTCAAGGCTGGGGGCAGGGCATTGGGAGCACCGCGGGAGACAGCACTTGCTGGCTTCTGCCTGGGTTGGGCTGCCTTGGTGGCAGAACGGCTTTCCCAGCCTTGCTCACATCTGGCTGGTGGCCTTAGTGGCCTCTGGCCATGCCGGTAGCAGGGTCCGGATCGAGGCCATCTCTTGTCGCCGGCACGTTGCTGTCATGTGTGGTTTTACCCACAAATACAGGGCTTGCCTTGTGGATGTTCCGCTCCATCCCACCCCACAGACATGTAGCCTGGGATTCATCTTGGACAGCTCCCTCTCTTTAACACCTCAGATTCAGTCTCTTGAGAAGATCTGCTCTTTCTCTCTGCAGAACCTCACTCAAATTCATTCCTCCTTCTTACTGGCCTCCTCTGCTCTCACCTTGCCCCTCTCATTTCTCTTCCACACATGGCTGCCAAGGTCATCCGCCTCACCTGCCATGTCCAACCCCTCCTCCTCTCTCTCCAGTAATGTGCCCAATGTTCGAAGGCTTCATAGGCTCGGATAGAAGGTGACAGGAGGACATGGTTGCCAATTTGTGATTCTCTGTGTTTTCTCATATACATTATAAGGCATGGGGGGTGGGAGTCATCATCTGGCAAACAAACTTATCCAAAGTGCAAGGGTGGGACATGTTTATAACTTGTTCGTAGTCTGCGTAGTCTGTGTGATAACTGTCCTTGCTTGACCAATGACATGTGGTGCTGGAAAAAATAGGAAACCGCTGCCTTGGAAAAGTGGTGCATTTTAGCTTTGCATTGAGCTGTTTCCTTTTGATGCTTATCCTCCCCCATGACTGCAAAGAAAAGGGGAACACTGGTAGCATCGGGTCAGCTGCTCTCAGAGTTACTGCGTTGGGGTTATATATCTCCAAAAGCTGAGGAATTGGGTGAGGTATTTATTGATCTAATTTTCTCTCCTTTCAGGAGTGCCCTCACTGTACACTGGTTTGGAACATGACCAAGGAGAGGAGGAAGAGGCATTGAACACGCTGAGGAGAATGCATTTTAGGAAAAGAACACATTAATAATAAGGGCAGTGGAACAAAACGTAGGTTGAGGGGTTATTGCTCTGCTCAGGGGAGACTTTCAATCTTATTGGGAAGGGCCCAGGAGCACACTAGTCTGTGCAATTACTGCTGCACTAGACTCTGCTCCTAGCCGTGATAATAAGGTTTGTCCATGAGGAGTCCACGAGGCCATTCCATGATTTGTGCATGCACCGTGCCAGGGGGCACATATCCAAGTGGAGTGCAGTGTGTTCTCATCACACGAAGCATGCCCATCACCTGGACTTTCCGCATGTAACGGGAGCACCACCTGCAGTTGTGCACAATGCCTGCACAAAATAGGGATTGGTTCCCTTGTCTCCAGGCTTTTCTGCATGACCCTGGATTTCTGCTCCCTGCAACTCCTTGTAGAATTGTGTGGCAAAACCATAGTGGTGGCCTTAAGACAAAGAGATTTATTATGGCTAGAACAATGGACTTGAAGCAAGATGACTTGTGTTCCAATGACATGCCGTGTGGTGCTGGACAAATTCTTCCCCAACTTTGTTCTCTTATACACTCTTTTTTTCTCTCTTGTGATTTAGAACATAAACCTTTATTGACAGGGGCTCTGCCCTTTGCTGAATCTCTACAGCACCTGGAACATGCGGCGGATGTCCTGGGGGCTGTTAGGGCCACCAGTTGTCAACTCGATCTGTGCCCATCCTGGTTGGTGAGAGCCTCCAGGGAGATGCTAGGGACGGTACTGGCGAGGGTTATCAATGCGTCCCTTCGGCAGGGTAGATTGGCGCCCAGCCTTAAGCAGGCTGTGGTGCGTCCCCTGCTGAATAAGCCATCTTTAGACATGAATGTGCTCGCCAGCTACCACCCAGTCTCTAGCATTCCCTTTTTAGGGAAGGTTATTGAATGGGCGGTGGCACTGTAGCTCCAGCGGCATCTTGATAGCATCGGTTTCCTTGACCCTTTTCAATCTGGGTTCCGCCCGGCTATGGTACTGAGACGGCATTGGTGGCTGCGAGATCTGGGGGGTCTGGACGGAACTGTTCTTGGACGGTTCCACTCATTCCTCTCAGATAGAAGCCAGCAGGTGGTGCTGGGAGCTGAAACATCATGCCCCCGGACCTTGACCTGTGATGTTACGCAGGGTTCCATTCTATCTCCACTGTTATTTAATGTGTATATGCAGCCCCTGGGGGAGAGCATGAGATGGTTCGGGGTGTGTTGTCACCAATATGCTGACGACACACAGCAGTACCCTCTTTCTCAACGGACTCAGGTCCTGCTGTCGCGATACTTTCCCAGTGTTTGGAGGCCATGGCGGATTGGATGAGGCAGAGCAGACTGAGGCTGAACCCAGATAAGATGGAGGTGATGGTAGTGGGGAGGGAGAAGGAGGTGTCGGCTCGTCCTATTGGGGGGGAGGTCTGCCCTCCGGTTGCCCAGCAGATATGGAGTCTGGGGATTAATTTGGATGTGGACTTCCGCCTGGATCGGCAGGTAGAGATGGTGGCTAAAGTCACCTTCCGCCAGCTGTATCTGGTGCGGAGGCTGCGCTCATACATCTCCAGACCCGACCTGGCCACTCTCATCCATGCCTTGGTTACCTCGAGGCTTGACTACTGCAACGCGCTCTACGTGAGGCTTCCCTTGATATTGGTTTGGAGGCTGCAGCTGGTGCAGAATGCAGCGGCCTGTCTCCTTATGGGGACGGGTTGCCATGAACACATTACACCAGTGCTCCATTCTTTGCACTGACTGCCTATAGCGTACTGAGCCAAGTTTAAGGTGCTAGTATTGGTATACAAAGCCCTATACGGTCTCGGCCCCTCTTATCTCGGGGACCGCCTTGCCTTCTGTGACTCAGGATGGACCCTCTGATCCACTGGGGGCACCTATCTGGAGGTCCCCCGTGTAAGGTGAGGGGCCACCATGGAGAGGGCATTCTCAGTGGTCGGTCCACAGTTGTGGAATTCCCTTCCGAAGGAAGCCTGCCTGGCCCTGGGTCTGCTCACCTTTCAGTGGGCATGCAAGACTTGGCTGTTCGCCCAGGCTTTTGGAGGGGAGGGGGGAGGGAGGGGTAAATGGGGGAGATTGGTGGGGTGAGCAATTTAGGGAATTAGAGGGTAGGGTTAGGGGGTTTAAAATTATTTTAAAAGTGATGTTGATTTTAGTGTATTTTATTGTTTTATCATATTGTTAGCCACCCTGAGATGCCATGGGCATGAGGGGGTGGCATAAAAATGCCACGAAATAATTAAATAAATAAATAAATAAATAAATAAACAACATGGACCCAGTCTCTGTTGGAGCCACTAAGCATTTTCAAAATGATGAAGTTTCAGTTTGTACATTTCCCTTTATATTCATATATTGTAAATAAAGAGATTTCCATGTCAGTAGGGACAATCATCCAATCTCATCTCCTGCAATGCAAAACTTTCAAAGACCTAGAATCTGAGCAACACAATCCTCAGGGCATATAAATTAAATGTATTTCGTTTATTGCACATTACATTGCTTCAGGCCTTGTTGACACTCCTGAATGCTGAGTTTACTTGTCTTAAGTTTCTCTGCGAATGGAATGTCTCCTCCATTCTTGTTCAATACTACAAGGAGCTTTCCCATCAGTTACACAGCACAGACAGTTTAGCTTTTGAATGTATGTTCAAAGCTCCAGCCATCTTAATCTTTCTAAAACAAATTCAAGAGAAGTAGCAAGGCCTTTTCAATAACCTTCCCATCACCTTGTAGCTTAGCCTGGGATTTCACCAGATTTGGCCAGAGTTGCAAAGGTTACGGCACCATGAACGAAATGTATCTTTTTATAGACTGACTGTATCGCAGTGTCTTCAGCAAAGGCAGATGAAGCACGGGCATTGCTTCTGACTGTGTCATCAAGAGGTTGCCTGTGTGTGACATGTGCTAGGGCTGAAATGAGAAATCTCAGCAAGTGTTGCTTCCGTCAGAAGCAGGGCATTCACCAAGATTCACGCCATTTGGAAACTTACCGGCTTTACCACTGTGTTTGCCATTTTCAGTTATTTTTCACAAGTTGATTGGGCTGCTATGGGCTGGTCCCAAGTCCTGTGTGTGCCCTGCATGCACTCCTGGGGGCTGTGGAGACAAACACATGTCATCTAAGTGATAGGGAAGTGCTGGAAAACTACTGTAAAATACCTGGAAAGTGACAAAACGTCCCAGAAAATGATGAAAATGACAACAAAATAGCAGAAGTGCAGAATCACTGGAAACTTACAATGTGAATGTACCGACGGATACTCACAAGCTCTCCTGAAAGGTCAGGATTTTTCTGTGGAACTGGAACCCTTGCTTTCATCTCAGCCCTAGCACAAACTCCTACTTGCTGTTAGAACATCTGCATCTAACTAACAGAACTTTAATAAGTATTGTCTCCCTCCTCCCTTGGGTAGGTGAATGCAGCTCCCAGTGACCTCAAATGGACTGGTTCAACGGAGAGAGAAGGAACCAGCTAACCACGTCCCATTGCTTTGCTAGTGATTCCTTTTCAGTTTGGGTTGGATTTGTCTCCAGCTTTTTCAAGTGGCATTGGACTGGAAGCAGATGCCAAACTCGTGTTTTCTTCTTCTGAAAGGTTACTTTCAATCAGTTAGGTGGCACCTATTGTTCTATCAGAATCCAATTGTAAGGGCTGAGAATGGATGGTGGGCAGGTTTACAAAATCAGACAACAGGGGAGTCAGAGCAGGGCAGACCCGGGGTAAGATCAAGTCAAAATGTAGGGTCAGACAGAATCAGGTCTATAGGGCCCCAGAGCAGAAGGAATTGGAGACAGATTTGGGGCAGACACAGCGGAGTCTCTGCCCACTTCCTTCTTCCTCTGGGCAGTCTTTTCTACTAACAGCAGCCAATCCCATGCACGGTGTAAGGGGAGGGAGTGACAGCCTCTGCAGAAAGCTGGTCCAAGCTAGCTGAAAATAGGCTGTAGTAGCCCCATGGGCTAGTCTGTTAGGCTAAAAGCCCATTAAAAGTGAAGCAAGTACCGGCAAAAACAGGTATACATTTCTAGTGCCTGAATAGACTTGAAATTCCAAATCAGTACCTGATTTTGACCCGATGTTGGTACCCAATGTCCCAGAATGTCCTGGAATATTTTTTTAAATTTTTGTTTCAGTTTTCTTTCTCTCTTTACCAATCAGTACCCAGAAAATCAAAAAATTGGTACCATAAATGACCAGGTTTTTGTGTGTGTCCAGGTAACCAATTGGTAGCAGGTAGCCAATCAAATACCCGACATGGTACTCAAAAAGCCGGGTGTAACCTGTATGTACCAAATTCAATACCTGTTTCAGCCCTACCCAAAGCAGGGCGATGGACTAAACAAAGTTCCCTTGAATCCCAATAGCTTGTTCATCTTGAGCAAAAGAGGCAGCTTTCAGTGGGCTCACACAC
This sequence comes from Sphenodon punctatus, assembly GCA_003113815.1. Taxonomy (NCBI): domain Eukaryota; kingdom Metazoa; phylum Chordata; class Lepidosauria; order Sphenodontia; family Sphenodontidae; genus Sphenodon; species Sphenodon punctatus. The sequence continues at coordinate 387,098 of QEPC01011552.1, forward strand.
CCGGTGATGGGGCACCTGGAGACTGAAGAGCCCATAGCTCCAAGGATGAGTGAGACATACACGCTAGCGTTGGCTGTAATTAAAGAAGAAAATAATACCCACAAAACAGATTTACTCATTGAATTTCCAGTACCTGATTTAACACATCAAAAATAGGTACCGATGGTTACCAGATTGCAACCTGATTTTAGGTATCTTATGTTCTGGAATGTTCACTTCTGATCCCGTTTCTTTGACTTCCAGCACCTATTTCCCCCCCTCGCCCCCCCCCCTGCTTCTGAAAAGGTGGCGTCTGGTCCCAGAAAATCAATTTCTCATCTCGATTCACACCCCCACCCTTTTTAGGGAAGGTTATTGAGCAGGTGGTGGTTTGGCAGTTGCAGGAGCATCTGGACTGGATTAACTTTCTCAATCCCTCGCACTCAGGTTTTTGCCCTGGTTATGGCATGGAGACTGCACTTGTGGCCTTGGTCGACAACCTCTCCCGTGAGCTGGACAGGGGTCATTCAACACTGTTGATCCTATTAGACCTCGGCTGCATTTGATACTGTTGACCATGAGTTGTTGGTGACTCAACTGCAGGACCGGGCAGGGATTGGCGAGATCGTTCTAATTAATTAATTAATTAATTAATTCCCCGCCCCTCCTGCAAACAGCTCAGGGCAGCTAACAAATCTCAATCAAACAATGTTTAAAATATTTAAAACATCGTAAAAATCTCAACAATTAAACAGGGAAAGACAAAATTATAACAAAAAATAAGGAAGGGTAGGGGGATAAAAACCCACTAACCCACCCTCCCCAAAGGCCTGGGCAAACAGCCAAGTTTTACAAGCTCACCGGAATGTTAAGAGGCTTGGGGCAAGGCAAGCTTCCTCTGGGAGGGAATTCCAAAGGCGCAGCCCAGCCACCGAGAATACCCTCTCCATTGTGGCCCCCCGCTTAACACAGAGGACCTCCAAGAAGGCACACCCGGAAGACAGAAGGAGCCGCTCTGGGGCATGGAGGGCAAGGCAATCCCTGAGGTATGAGGGGCCAAGACCGTGAAGGGCCTTATAGATTAATACTAGTACCTTGAACTGGGCTCGGCACGCTATTGGCAACCAGTGCAGAGCCTGGAGCACAGGTGTTATGTGGTCCTGGCGATCTGTTCCTGAAAGGAGACGAGCCGCCGCATTCTGCACTAGCTGCAGCCACCAAACCAGAAACAAGGGCAGCCCTACGTAGAGCACATTGCAGTAGTCCAGCCTCGAGGTGACGAAGGCATGGACGAGGGAGGCCAGGTCCAGGCCAGAGACATACAGACAGAATCTTCGCACCAGATACAACTGGTGGAAGGCAGCCTTTGCCACCCTCTCTACCTGCTGCTCCAGGTGGAGATCTGCATCCAGCACCACCCCCAGACTCTGGACCTTTAGAGCTATAGGAAGGTGGAACCCCCCCAATCAGGGGGGTAGACACCTCCCTCGCTCTCCCCATCACCATCACCTCTGTCTTATCAGGGTTGAGCCTCAGTCTGCTCTGCCACATCCATTCTGCCACGGCCTCCAGACACTGGGATAGCAACGAGACAGCAGGGTCTGGGTCAGCTGAAAAAGAGAGGTACAGCTGAGTATCATCAGCGTATTGGTGACAATGCACCCTGAATCCTCTCATGATCTCCCCCAAGGGCTGCATATAGACATTAAATAATAACAGAGACAAAACAGAACCCTGCGGAACGCCGCAGGACAAAGCACGGGGGCAAGATGTTTCAGCTCCCAGCACTACCTGCTTGCTTCTCCCCAAGAGGAATGAGCAGAACTATTAAAGAACGGTCCTGTCCAGCCCCCCCAGGTCACACAGCCATCTCAACAACAGCCCATGGTCCACTGTGTCAAAAGTGGCTGAGAGATCTAGCAGGACAAGAAATGTCGAATGTCCTCCATCCATCTCTCAGCGGAGATTGTCAACCAAGGCCACCAACGCTGTCTTGGTGCCATAGCCAGGGCAGAACCTAGATTGAAATGGGTCCAGGAAACCAATGCTGTCTAGATGCACCTGGAGCTGGATCACCACCGCCAGTTCAATAACCTTCACCAAAAAGGAGAGGTTAGAGACAGGTCGGTAGCTGGTGAGTGCGTCCATGTCCAGCGATGGTTTCTTCAGCAGGGGGTGCACCTCAACCTCCTTGAGGCTGGGCAACAACCTCCCCTGCTGAAAGGATGCATTAACCACCCTCGCCAGCACCGTCCCCAACATCTCCCTGGAGTCTTTTACCAGCCAGAACAGACATGGATCAAGTTCACAACAGGTGGCTCTCCCAGACCCCAAGACATCCACCGCATGGGCTGGCATCAATTCCTGAAACTCCCCCCATGAAGATGGACCAGATAGGGCCTCCATCCCCTTGCGCTCTCTACCTACTGCCTCTAATCCAGCGTTGAAGTCGCTCTGAATCCAAGCGATCTTGTCTGCGAAGTTCTTGAGTGGATCTGCTCCTTCCTGGATGGAAGAGTCCAGCGTGTGGTCCAGGGTGATTTTTCATCTTCTCCCCGGGCCCTCACATGTGGAGTCTCGCAGAGCTCCATCTTGTTCCCTCTCATGTTCAATGTGTACACGCAGCCTTTGGGGGAGGTTGTTAGGGAGTTTGGCGTACGATGTCATCCGTATGCTGATGACACCAATATTTATCTCTCATTTTCATCCAACTCAGGCCCGGCAGACTCAGTGCTTACCTGGTGCCTGGAAGCTATGGGGTATTGGATGAGGGTGACACGTCTGAAGTTAAATCCCAACAAGATGGAGGTGATGGTCGTGGGTAAGGCCGGGGGAGTGGTGTCTCCCATTGATGGTATCTCAGGTTCAGAGTCTAGGGGTGCTCCTGGACATGCAGCTCTGCCTGTATGCCCAGGTGGTGGCTGTGGTGAAAGGGGCATTTTGCCAATTACATCTGGTGCATCGACTTCGGCCATATGTCTCGGACTCCGACCTAGCCATGATTGTCCATGCTTTTATTACCTCGATATTGGACTACTGCAATGCACGCTACGTGGGGCTACACTCAGTGCTGGTTTGGAGGTTGCAGCTGGTGCAGAATGTGGTGGCTCGTCTCCTAATGGGGACAGGACGACACGAGCATATTTCACCAGTGCTTCATTCTCTGCACTGGCTGCCGATAGTCTTCCGGGCCCAGTTCAAGGTGTTGCTGTTGACCTTTAAAGCCCTGAACAGCCTGGGCCTCACCTACCTGTGGGACTGCCTCACCCTCTGGGACCTGGATCGGCATCTGTGGTCATCCAGGGGTGCCCTCCTCGAGGTCCCCCGGGTTTCTCGGGCAGCATATAAATAAATAAATAAATAAATATTTCAATTTTTACTGATGATATACCAATCAGCAATCAGAAACATGAAAAATTAGTACCAGAGATTACCAATTTTGGGGGTTTCCAGGTGCTCAATAAGTATACAGGTAGCATGGTGAACACCCAATGCAGTACCCAAAAAGGTGGGTATTTCCTGTGGGTAATTATTTAAGTACCCATTTCAGCTCTAACTGTAATTGTTTTGGTTTAGAAAATGGGAATTGTGCTGCTCAATCCCTGCATCTCTGAGGATTTACTTTCGTAGCACTGTTAATACATAAACCCAAAGAGCTTAATATCTCCCTTCCCCATAAATAAACAGTGCAGAGCCTTGGCCTGCTACACCCTGTGTTTGAAAGTTAGAAGGAGTCTCTGGAGCTTAAAGTAATTGACATTAGACATCTCCCTGAAAAGTCTGCATTAATTTCCAAGTGAAGCCTTCATTTTAATTAAATCCACAGCCCAGGCTAGCCCAGCCGTCTCTGGGTTCAAACCGTGATCACTGATGAGGTTATTTATTATGCATTAAAGGCCATGCAGAGAAGAGGGAGAAAATGATGAGAAAATAATGTTTGAATTTCAATTAAAGAAAAGAAAGTGATCATGAAGGGATGGGGCAGTGGGTGATGATGGGGGAGGGGCAAAAGGCATCACAGGAGCATCTTAACAGAGGGAAAGAAACAATGATCATTCATTAATTACAGCAGCACCTGCTGGCTTCATTTTAGCCTTGTACCCACTCTGCTGGAATCTGTATGTGCCCGAAGAGAGGCCGTCCATGCACTGGTGCTTAGACATGGCACAGAAAGAGCAAGAGGAGAAGCAGGGTGAAGGGCATGATCATTGGTCAGTTCCTGCAGTAAGGCACCAGTCCGTGCTCTCACACACTAGAGGAGCCCCGAGCTTTCCTCCAATCTGGTGCCGTGATGAGGCTGCCAGTAACCCTGGAAATGCCTGCCTTGCGCGGATCATTTAGAATGCGTAGTAAATATCGCCATTGACTTTGCAGTACCAGGCCCATACCAAACTGATTGGTTACTAAATGGTAACTGTTTAGTAAGTGGCGGGTTATTCATGTTCGCCCCTTGCCAATTAACATTGCCATTTATTACATTTCTGTTTTCCCATTTTCCCCAAAGGTGCTGGCTTTGACCTATAGAGCTCTAAATTGCCTGGGCACCAGGTATCTGATATCCCGTTGCAGCCTTTGAGTTCGGCCGAGGGCACACTCTTGTGAGTAACAACTACCTGTGAGATTTGTACAATGCAGGCAGTGAGACGCATTCTCGGTCACTGCTCTGCAGCTATGGAACGCTCTCCTCTTGGAGATCCACCTAAACTCAAGACTGCTCACCTCTCAGAAAAGATGTCAGGTCTTTTTCTTTGGCCAGATGAAGGAAGGAAGGAAAGGAAGAAGTAAATATAATTTTCTGCCATATACTCTGCTGCTGTTTTCTCATCTTTTCCCCAGTTACTGGTATTTAATCATAGTCCCTTTTCAGTTTATCCCAGAACCTGGTTTCAATTTTAAATCTGCTGTCTGTCAAGATATGCATTTTTTTGCCCAGGAAACCCCCAGGGGGGGGGGGGGGGGGGGAGAGGTGTATGCAATGGTATTGGAATGCAATGAATGCAAACTTCATATGCAACAAAGTTACAGTAGAAAATTGTCTTGTCTTTTTATCATGTCATACTCTAAAAGGCTCTTGGCCCTTAGCCAGTAATGGTATCATTCGGTATTTCGGTGTTGCAGTTAACCAGTCTGGTATATCAGTTAATCAACTGACTATCCAGAATTGCAGTAACTATCCACTGTTAAGTGGTGATGATGTAATGATATTTTGTAGGGATGGGACCCCAGGGGGAAATACGTTTTTGGAGTTTCTGGTTTTTGTTCTTTATGAATTTTGGATCTCGTTTCGGTTTCACATTTCTCAATTTCGAATCTTTTTCTACCATTGAAGTCAATGGGGAAAAGCCACAATGGGAAAAAACCAATCTGGCGCAATGCAAAAAACCTGAAACAAAATCATTGTAAAAGAAATGAAACACCACAACCGAAAAAAATCTTTTTTTTTTTTTATTAATCCGAAATGGACATTTGTGGCCAATTTCAGTTCTATCCAAAACTGAAATTCCAATCCCTAATATTTTATTCTTAATTTCAGCTCTAGTTACAGGTGTGCTCCATGAAGTATAGCTTACTTGCCCATCTCACATAAGCCATCATTAGCAAGATGTGCAATTAAGAACAGAGGAATTGATAGATCACGCCATTGATCCATCTAGTCTGCCGTCCTGCCTCTGGGCTTGATCCCACAGGGTCAGGGAGTAGGATGCAGAGAAGAGCTGAAATTAGTGTATGCAAAAATGAGTGTGCACCAATTGAATTTCTGATACCTAAATCAAACCAAATATTTCAGGTATGTTCTGGTACCTGAACCAGTTTTTGTTTGGGTACCAGAAATTTAAAAATACCAGCATACCAAAATACTGAGAACTGGTGACCCAAAATACTGATTTGTTTTTTCTCAATTTCATCCCAGATTTCATCCTGGATTTGGGGAATTTGGGGGGCATTATTTTAATATATATTTTTTGGTAGGGCTGAAACGAGAACCGTGCGGATTCTTGCAGCCTCCGCTGAGATCTCATGGGATCTTGATGAGAATTTTGAGAATTTCGTGAGATTCTTAAAAATATTGTGAGATTATTGAAAACTTGAGATGTGCTCTGCGCATGTGTAAAATGGCCGCTGCAGCCATTTCTGCGCATGCATTGCCCACCAGCTGCCATTTTATGTATGCACGGAGCATTTTTTGAGGGCTCTCAAGAATTTGGTGAGATTTTCTAAACTCTAAAAATGCTCTGTGCATGTGCGAAATGGCCACCAGTGACCATGAATACGCCGAATGGCTGCATTGGCCATTTTGCACGTGCAAAGTTGGTTTTCAGTTGCGTGAGTTTCACAGGAGAACGCATCAAGAATTGGCCGATTCTAGACCCATTCTCATTCTTGTAAATCTTGGTGAGAGAACCCAGCTGTTACTGAGACTTGCAAGAATAGCGAGGATGAGTTTCAATCCTAGTTTTTTTGAGTACTTGAAAAGTCAGGAATCAAAATTTTGGTTTTCCAAATACTCAAGTAATATTCGGGTACCGGTTTGGTTACCTGAAGTGTCACTCCAAAATGCAGGTATTACCCACAGTTGCCAAATCCAGTTCCCGTTTCAGCAGAGGTTGAGAGTGAATTTGAGAGAGAGAGAGAGAGAGAGAGAGAGAGGGGTGTCAAGGGAACATAAGTATTGTTTGCAGCATTAGCACCTGTCTGATGGGGCTCAGAGGAAGCCAAGCCTGAACACATTAATTCTTTAGTCTGTTAGAATTTTGCCTCCTGGAATCATGGCTTCCCCTTGCAGGTACAGACCCGAGTCAGCACTTTCCTGGCAGTGCTGAGTGATAATTTTCTTGATCCTGACTATGTTTAACTTTTCCCCTTGGAGCGACAGATTGATGCATAAACTTTCTATCAGCTTGAAAGAAAAGAAAAGCCAGGTTTGGAGGCTGAGCTCAGCAGCAGAGACGTCTGCAATTATAGCAGCTGCCCCAGATTCCTTTGCAATTGTCCTGACAGTTACTCATCAGGAAGGAGGGAAGCACTTTACCAGGGAAAAAGAGACCTCAGAATAGCCCAGGGCAGATTTTGCTTCCTAAAATTTCTGCTTTAACAAAACAATGTAGAGAAAAATCTATGGTCCAGGTCTATGAAAATTCATCATGTAAATCCATAGATCTGCACTGATCCCATGTCTGGAAGAAGCCAGTAGGGATGGGCGAACGCGGTTCGGAAGTTCAGACCAAACTCAACCAGTTCGGTCGACCGAAGTGAACTTCCGAACCGAACTCGATTTTTGAACTGAACCGAACCGAACTGAATTTCTGAACTTGGTTCTGTTCGCCCATCCCTAGAAGCCAGACAAATCTTTCCAGCTATTATTAGATAGAATCCATTTGAAAGTACTTGTCTAAGCTGTGTCATTTTGATAGGGTGTCTCTCCCGGACAAGCAGTGAAGAATCTACCTCCTCCCTGGGCAATCTGGATTTATCCCGCTTTAAATTCCTATCCATTGACTCTTGTTCTAGCTCTGTTTTCTGGATCCTACACACTTAAAACTGGGGAGTTGAGTCCCCTTCAGGGGCACAGAAGGTGTTCTGAGAGTCTGGGATAAATGAACCCTGAAGTTCCACGTATTAAACTATGGGGAACCTTTGATATAATAGGATGGAAAGAGGGAGGCATCAAAGAGCAAGGGGGAAAGAGATGGGAATCAATAGGAGTGTGGGAGAGATATATATCTCAATATGTTCTCAGGGCCCGCCGCAGGAGGCCTTAGAGGGGGGGGGTTCATGAGATCTCAAGCTTTACCGGTGGACCTCCTCCCCCCGGATTTGTCATCCCGCTGTGCCACCTGAGTCCAGGGCAGCGACGCCGGCACTGGTGGGGAATCTGGGACAGCGGGTTACCAAGGCAGCCCGCTGCCACACTGACAGCTTGTGCCCCCCCCATCAGAGGTGCCTGTGGTTCCTGACCCGCCGCCTGCATCGCCTGCACTGCTACATCACTCAGTGCGGCTGCGGTTGTGTCAGGGGGAAGGGGCAAGCATTCAAATAGCCAGCACTGAGTGAGAGGCAGTGCTAGTAATCGAAGCATAGAAACTGGCCCTTCAGAGAAGCTAAGTGATTTTTGTGACTTGTGTGTGTTTGTGTTCATGACTGACTGGAAAGTGCTTGTGTAACTGTGCCCTGGTTCCCCCTTCCCTGTGTGTGTGAGTGAAGATACGAGTGTAGTGATTGTGTGCTTTGCAAGCCCTCCCCCTCCCCTGGGGCTTCCTCCTGCACCCTTTGGCAAGCATGTACCCCCCTTCCTGCATACCATCCTGGGCCCCTGCCCTGTGAACCCTCACCAACCCAACACCCCTCTGACCCGCTCCTCCCCTCCATGTGTGAACAGAGCAAGAGTGTGTAGAGGGTGCAAGGCCACATTCCTCCTTAGGTTCTCTGCACCCTATGATGATAGAGGCCTGACCTGTTTCAGGTCTTTGGGCCAACATTCTATCCTGACGGGCATTGTTTTCCTCGCAACCCTGAGCAGATCTAGGACATGTGCCTCAGTCCCTGAGTGTGAAGTGTGTGTTTTGGTTCCTTCCTGTTCCTCCTTCCCCAAATGCCCTTCCCCCTCCCACTGACACATGAATGTCTATGTGTGGTGGGAGGAGGTTCCTCAACTATGTCCAACAAGTGGAAATTGGGCCTAGTTCAAAAATTCTGGAGAACTGCCAATCTGTGGTGAGAGTCTACCTTACCTTTTGGAAGGGATGAGGTAATCATAAGGAAGAGACCAGCTCCCGCCAGGGCATATCCAAGTACGTGCACTAGAAACCTTGCATCTTCATGAATGTTAGACCCCTTGTCTCTCCCTCTGTTCCCCTTCCTAAGTCTCTCCCCCAGCTCCTGTCTCTCAGATTGTAAGCCCTAGGGGCAGGGACCGTGTCTATTTTATTACTTTGTAAAGTGCCAGGTACACTGCTGGTGCTATATAAATGTTTTTTAATAATAATAATAATAATAATATCCGGGGCCGAGCAGTTATTCCTTTTCCATGTGTTGTGTTGCAAAGTAGTGTAAATGGCACTCTTAGCTAGTTGGGGGGGGGCAATCAGGAGTTTGATTCTTCTCACAGGTGGGTGGCAGTGGCTTCTCGGAGCATGGTGAGGTTCAATAACATATTTTATTGTTGTGAAGAATGGAATAAATTGCCCCCATGAGACTGCAGTCTCAAGCTTTATGCATCTTTTCAGGGCTGAATCAAAAGAACCATTCTGCTTTCATGGAATGTTTCTGCTTTCTCGAGACAGCAATCAAAATGAATATCTGGAAAAATTCCAATTGGAAGATTTTGCCACCTACTGCACATGTGCAAAATGGTGGTGTCCGTAACCATAATGCTATTTATTTATGTATTTATTTATTTATTTGAATGTATATCCTGCCCTGTCCCCTGAGGCTCAAGGCAGATCACAACAAATACATAAAATACAAATATAAAATAATACTTTAAAACCCATAGAACAGATAAATAACATTTCCAGGGTGCTTGATACAGTAACCTATAATGTGTACAGTAAGAAGAATAAAAAGAATACACATAAATGTCTATATGCAAATGCTAGAAGCCTAAAAAGTAAGATGGGAAAATTGGAGCGTATGGCGCTAAATTAAGATCTAGACATTACAGGCATCACAGAGACATGGTGGAACGAGGATAACCAATGGGACACTAATACCAGGGTACAAAATATATCGGAATGACAGAGTAGATAGAGTTGGTGGTGGGGTGGCTCTATGTGTAAAAGACAACACTGAGTCAAGTACAATTCATATTTTAAAGGATGCAAACTGTTCCCTAGAATCTCTATGGATAGAAATTCCATGTATAAATGGGAAGAGTATCACAGTAGGGCTATAATATCATCCCCCTGACTAGGACGGAGAGACTGATAAGGCAATGCTGAAAGAGATTAGGGATGTGCGAACACAGTTTGGATGTTCAGAGTGCGGGCTGAACTCAGCCTGTTCGGACAACTGAATCAAATATACAAACTGAACGTTTGAATGGGCGAACAGTTCGGAAAAGTCTGGATGAGTTCGGATGAGTTCAGGGGCAGGAAAAACGTGACTTTGGAAAGGAAAAACATGTTTGGAAGGGGGAGGCATCTGAGGAGCAGACGTTCTGGCACCAGGGGTGGATACGAGGGGTGGTTTCAGGGCCAAATGATACCAATAGTGAAGGAAAAAAATTGATTTCAGTATTGGTATCGATAGTGCTATTTTCGGATGTTCGGCCATCTTCAGCCGAACCGTAGTCTGCCAAACCGAACAACTGAACCTGAACTCAGGTTTCGAACCAAACGTCCGAACGACCAAACCGCGTTCTGTTCACACATCCCTAAAAGAGATTAGATAGTAGGGATGTGCGAACAGAATGGGGTTCAGATGTTCGGCCATTCGGTCATTTAGTTCAGATTTGGTCATTCAGTTCAAAAACCAAGTTCAAGTTAGTTCGCTCGGTCAGGCGGAGTATGCTTATGTCGAATGTTTGGCGGAGTTTGGACCCACCGCAAGGCTAGGGGTGCTCCCGGGACCCCCAGGGATGCCCATGGTGGCATGGCAGGCCATCAGAGACCCAGCAGCAGCAGCATCAGAAACCGGGAAGGCTTGGTGCTCGACACCCTGGGTTGCCTGGGGAGGCAGGCCTGGCTCTTGGCTCCTGGGGGTGCCCGTGGTGGCATGGCAGATTGTCAGAGACCCAGCAGCAGCACCAACAGAGACCAGGAAGGCTTGATGCTTGTCACCCCTGGTTTCCCAGGCAGTGCAGGCTGTGAGGTCTCCACTTCTGCTCGCTCTATGCTGGCTGGGTTCTCCATTTCTAGTCACTGACATGGCAGGTGGTGGCTGGCTGACTGGCCATTTGAATCACCACTGGTCAAGGCTACTTGACTAATTTGCAGAAGAGATGGTTCAGAACTGGCGAGTAGGATGACAGCCTGCAATACCCGACCCCGTATAGGGAGGGAGGAGGCTGTAGGAGGGAGGATGTAGAGCAACCCCAAATACTGACATGACAGACAAATTCACTGGCCAATTACTGCATGCTTCCAGATTTACAGGACCAATCAGTAGTGGCTTCGAAGCGGGCATAGGGGTGACCCTCAGGCGGGCATAGAAGGAACATAACTGGGACTTTGGGGATAGCATCCCAGCAATCAGGAGACACAGTTTACACATCCAGGCTGGCCAATCAAAATCACATCCTTCAGCAATGTGACAGAGGACATAAGATAATCTCTATTGGCTCTTTCCTAAACAGATGCTTCTGCGTTCCCAGTAACAAGAGGGGAGAGATGTTGGGATGACCACAGAACAGAATGAGAATATTTGGTTGACGTTTATGATGGTCAATTGGCATCACAAACCGATCTTATACCAAAGTGACACGTAAGAGAATCCCTGGCATGGGCTCCTTCTCTGAATATACTGTGCAGGCATACAAAATCGGTACCCTTTATCACATCTTTCTGATAATTGCCAGAGATGATCGTGAAAGTGTGATATACACCCCTGCCAAAGTTCATGTACACTGGTTGGAATACAAAGATGTTACAGTCAGATATACATTGATAGGTTAATTGCTCCCTGATTGAACGGGGGAGGAAGCTGGCATTGCAGGCTGGCTGGCATGGGTGGAGCAACGGCAGAGACCTGGCCAGAGCTTGGTGGCTGGCACCCTCACTTTACCGGGAATTGCAGGCTTGGCTCATATTCAACAGAACTAAAGAAGCTCTACTGCCACTTGGTCAAGCCTTGCCCAGTGGTGAATCACGTGGACACCCAGTAGCAGACATTGGACTGCAAGGGCACAGAACCCATGGTACAGTAAACAGAGCATTGACAGCAACACACATTGGATGGCCCGGGTACAGAACCCGTGGCACAGTAGAGGCAGTATTTTCAGCGACATACATTGGATTTACCAGGGCACAAAACCTGTGGCACAGCAGAGACGGAAGCAGCAGTATTTGCCTGTGTGCAGCAACCATGGAGCCAGGATGGTAGTATTTGCCAGGGAAGATCTCCAATACAGCAGCAGACAGCAGTAGCAGCAGGTTTGTGTGGGCACATTTGGATTTTCCGGGTCAGAGCACCCATGGACCAGCAGACAGCAGCAGCGGGATTACTTGCCCAGTGGGGAACATCACCCACAGTTGCCAGGGCAGGCAGACAGTCACCTTGGCATGAGAGAGAGGCAGACTGGGGCAGGGTTGAGCTTTGCCCACAGGCTAGGCAGACAGGCAGCATGGCATGTGCAGAAGGCAGACTGAGGCAGGCTTTGATCTTGACAACCTGGGCTGGAGGGCAGACAGGCAGCGTGGCATGAGCATCAGAAGGCAGACTGAGGCAGGCTTTGATATTGGCAACCTGGGCTGGAGGGCAGACAGGCAGCATGACATAAGCATCGGAATGCAGACTGAGGCAGGCTTTGATCTTGGCAACCTGGGTGGGCGGGCTGGCAGACAGGCAGCATGGCATGAGCATCGGAAGGCAGGATGAAGAAGGATTCAAGGTTGGAAACCATGGTGGATGGACAGGCAGCATGGCATGAGCATTGAAAGACAGGCTTAGGCAGGGTTTGATGTTGGTAACCAGGGCGTGCATACAGGCAGCATGGCAAGAGCATCAAAAGGCAGGCTGAGGGAGGGTTTGAGGTTGGCTACCTGGGCGGGCAGACAGGCAACGTGGCATGAGAGGCAGTAGGGAAGGCAGGACTGGAACTTGGGAGGGCACTCAGATAGACTAGTCAAGACTGTGCAGTGCGAGAGAGAGCCAGTCAGATAGGCGGGCTGAGATCATCTTGCCAGAGGCCGGCTGGCAGGCTTACAGTTTCCCAATGCCACCCTGCATTATAGGGTCAGTCAGATAGGTCAGCCGAGGATGTCTAGTGAGAAAGAGAGGCAGGGAGGGCTCTGGGCATTGGGAGGGAGGGACAGCACCTCAGCAGCAGTAGCCCAAATTGAGGAGTCTGTCCCAAGACTGGCCCTGGCATGGGATGGCGTGTGCCATGGCACCATCAATCCATGTCCAGGGGCACCTCAGGGAATCCCAGCAGCGAAAGGTTCACCTTGACGAACAGCAACTGCTCCACCAACTTGGCCCCCTTTCTCAGGCGGTGTGGCGAGCAAATGTCCCTCACCATGGAGAACACCCGCTCACTAGGGACACTGATTGGTGGGCAGAACAGGATACCCTTGGCCACTTTGGACAGGGCCGGCCACACGTTGGTCTTGCCAGCCCAGTAGACCAAGGGATCACTGCTGGGTTCAATGCATGGCTCCTCCTTCAGGTAGCTCTCCACTGCTGCTGAGGCGCTGTCATATTCCCTCATGTAACTATGCCTGGGCACTACCTCCACTACTGCCCTCAGTCACACTGCCTGCTATGCTGTGCATGAGCCCATGCTCAGCAGAGTGCTCTGCACATGCGAGCTGCTGCTGCTGGAAATAGGGGTGGTGCTGCTGCTCAGCTTGATACGGGTGCTGCTACTGCTAGGGCTTGGGGCAGGGATAAACTCCGCCAGCTGAAAAGAGGTGACTTCTCCCATTCCCAACATCGACAGGGACATCCTGCTGCTGCTAACGCACACTCTCAAGAACACGCTCTGAATGCCGGACCCTCTCCACCAGGTAACACTTCCAGTGCCCATTGACCGGTGTCTGGCGTGTCACACTGCCCTTGACCCTGGAGTCCAGCATGGTTGCCAAAACGTATTCCTCCTGCTGCAGGAGCTCATCGAACCATGCCTTCAGCCCTCTCTTCAGCTGCCGCATCAGGGAAACTGCCTCAGCCAACAGCTTCTTGCCCTGAGGGCCACAGTCCTGCTCCTGGAGAATCTCATCCAGCCTCCTCTGCAGACTCTGGACCAGAGGGGTCACCTATCTGATGGTGGCCATGGAGGAGCTGATGTTCTCCGTCACAACCAGGAACAGTCTCAACACAATGAGCCAGGATCTCCCATTCCACCCCATTGAACCCTGGAGGTGCCCCGCTGTCCATCACCAGTTGAACCTGATGCAAGTCGGCTGTCTGCTCGAGAGGCCGCTCGAGCTTCAGGAACATGGAATTCCACAGGGTGGATACATCCTGGACCACCTGGTGCACTGGGGAGCCTTGCTCGGCCTACTTCACCCAGAGGAGGTCCCTGCCCTTCACGCTCTGGTTAAAGAAACCGGCCAGCTTCCTCCCCCAATCGATCAGGGAGCTAAGGGTGCCTTGCCCAATCCCCTTCTCCCCCAAGCCCAGAGCATCCCTGACCACCATATGAAGGGTGTTTGTGGTGCAAGGGATGCTGGTGAAGCCATCTGTCAAAGAAAAGGTAGAGATGCAAAGCTCCCACCCCAAGGGGCAACCCCCTAATAACCAAACAAGCGAAAAGGGGAAAAAGCTGTGAATGATGGAGTAACCACCACAATTAATTCAAAAGAAAAGTCTTTATGTATAAAAACATATTTTTGTGTAAATCCAGTTTGGGAAACCCAAAATATAAGCATGTCCAGCTGCCCACCTGGGCAGTACAATAAAATGAATACAAATATCTCAACTGTGTTCACAATGATAAATAAAATATAATGTAGCTGACTCAAAAAGGTCAATATGATGCAAAATGTTCTTTCAATTGTCCTGCTTTCTCAAAGCATCCAAACTCCTCCAGACGCGTTTCGGGGGGAGCAGCCCCCCTTCTTCAGTGGCTTGTACTGTTGCTATCCAATGCTCCTTAAATATTTGGTAGAAACCATACTGGTGGATCAATGCTGTATAGATATCACAATTTTCTCATGGCTTACTCATCATCCTGCATTCTATCCGTAACCGTGTATCTTACTTCAGAAGATCACATTCCTTCTGGTTCTAAACATTGCTACCGCCAGAAACCCATCCAGAGCAATCATTCCCACCCTCCACGTCCTGCAGCTTCCAAGGGACATGGCAGCTGCTCCCACCCCAGCTCCTCCTCCTCCCTGGACTGATGATGCTTCTGCTGCTGCTGCTCCCCCCTAGCAGCAATACCGCTAATGCTGCTAGACAGAGCTGTTGGATGAGGATGCTTGCCCGCTGATGTAAGCAGACAACTGGCCGTTGCAGTCAGGAACCTGATGGCATAACTGCCCCTGCCTGCCCGCTTAGCAGCACAGCGCTGTGGCATCCCTTGAGATTCCTCGCCATCGCAGTTGTGTCAAGGTTGGTGAGCAGCTGCCCATGCTTCACCACCTTCTGGCATAAACTGCACTGCTCCTCCCTGGGATCATCAGTCCGCACCAACTTAAAATGCACCCAGATGGAGGATTTTTTGCTCCCTCCTGCCTTCTGGCCCGCACCAGGTGATGCACCGCTGACAGCGCTGCTGGGAGGGGAAGAACATGGTGGTGACACAGCTCTTGGAGGGACAGCCATCGCCTCAGCACCAGACATCTCCTCCACAGGACTAGTGTCTGCCTCACTGTCCCCAATCTGAGATATGTCCCCCCATGAATGGGAGTACTGGGACCATTAGACTGATCCACTGCCCATGCTGCTGCCACTCTCCCTGTGCCCCCTACAGCTGCTGCTGCTGCTACTGCTGCTGCTCCTCTCCCTGCTGCCATTGCCCAGGGATTGGGCCCTGCCTCTAAGCAGCTGGGGTGGGATGCACCAGCCCTGGACTGCTGGGGATCACCTCAATAATGGGGGACAATGGTGGCCCATGATGAACATCTGACCCTGAAGCACCTGCACCTGCTCCTGCAGCCATAGCAGAGACAGCCACAGTCTCCTGGACTGCAGGACTTCCAGTGTCCTGCGTGGCAGTGGAGGATGCTGACAGGAGGCGACTAGGGATGGGCGAATGTGGTTTGGAAGTTCGGAGTTCAGACTGAACTCGACCAGTTCGGTCAACCGAACCGTACTTCCGAACTGAACTCGATTTTCGAACCGAACCGAATTTCCGAACTCAATTCTCTTCGCCCATCCCTATAAGATAATGTTCCATTTAGTTCAATGGGGATTGAATTTCCAAACTCTGTTTGGAAGTTGGGAGTTCGGACCATACTCAAATAGTTCCGTCAATCGAACCAAACTTCCAAACCAAACTCGATTTTCTAACCGAACTGAACCAAATTTCAAAATTATGTTCTATTCGCCCATCCCTAGAGGCGACGCAGAACCACACCCCGGCTACTGCCACTGCTGGGAGCCTCTTAAGCCTGTCTCCCAAAATCAGGCCTGTGCAGTTTGTGACGTGGTGATGGGCTCGGGCTGCTGCTGATGCCTGCTGCTACTCCACTGGCACGGCCCCTGCCACCTCTGCAATGTGCCCCATTGCCTGCCTTATGGGCAGCAGACCAGCCCCTTTTCCATTTCTAAAACACAATTAATGCACATGAAGATTTTTTATTTTTATTTATTTATTTATTCAAAATTGGATTATATTATATATATCTAAACTAACTCTAACTGCTCTTAACTATTCTAAAACCTATGGAACTAAATGCAATATTATATCTACAAAGGCCTAGTCCTACAAACACACTATAAAATATTAAAACTGAATAACTACACACTATCTCTATGCTAACTCCTACAACGATCTATCTATACTAGTATCTAATATCTATATATATCTATACACAGGGATGGGGGGGGCACAGACAATTCACAACAAACAACACAGGGAGGGGTACAAAACTGAAATGAAACCTAAATCAATCTAGTGCTACTCTAAATAAATCCAAAAACAGGGGAAGGGAATCAGGGATTGAATATATACAGGGAGGAGGGAAGGATTAAATGGATGGGAGGGAGAAACAACACAGGAAGGGGAAAAAATTCAAAATAAACCTAAATCTATCTAATCTAATCTAAATAAATGAAATTCTGGAGGCAAATGTGTGGAAATGGGTGAAATAGGAGGAGGATGGTAATGGATTAGGAACACAAACTGCTGGGAGAGGGAGACTTCTGAAAACACCTGCTGAGGCTGACAGGATCAGTGGCTAGCTCTGAAGGTGTTGGAAGGGGGGAGGGCAATGACTATTGTTACTTGCTGCGCCCGCCTTACCACAAGTCCCATTGGCTCTGTGCAGTCTAGCTCCTTGCCAATCGCAGACTGCGAAGCCAGTGGTCTTAGGAAAAGAGGGATGGTGATTGGGCAGGCTGGCTGCTAGTCCAAGCCTCTCCACCCCTGGCACCAGGAAGTCTGCTCCTCAGCTGCCCTCCCCTGGGCCTGCCAGCCCTGTTTTTCCCGCTTGAACGCTGCTGAACTCACCCGAACGCGGTCAAACTGTTTGGGGGTTTTGGCGTTTGGTTTGGCCGTCCAGTTCAGGCATCTGAACCGGCTGAGTTCATGCCGAACTCCGAACGTCCGAACTGCGTTTGCACATACCTAGTTTGGACAAGTTTCTGGAAGATTGGTCCATTAGCAGCTATTAGCCTGACAGGATCAGGGAACATGACGGGAGCTGGGGGAAAACAACAGGGAATGGATCCCCCATTGTGACCTGCTGGGTGCTTCTCCCAAGCCACCATGATTGGCCACTGTCAGAGACAGGATGTTGGGCTAGATGGACCATTGGTTTGACCCAGTATGGCACTTCTTATGTTCTGAAGTTCTTATGTTCTTAACCAAAAGCACTCATTCACCACACCCCTCCCCGCCCCCAATCTATCCCTGCCCATTGAACTCCTGGCCAAATAAAAAGGTATTATGCTGCCTCTGGAAGACATTTAAACTTGACAGCAAAATCATTCCAATTGATCCAACAAAGTGGTGATAGGAACGCATTCTGCTTTACTTTTTGTCAGATCAATTGAAATGACAAGATATCATTGAAAACAGAACCTGGGTATTTTCAGACATGACGGGGCCATTTGACCCCATCATGGAACCAATCTGTTGATCCCCCACCGGGGCCACTACGTCACGGTCTAATAGACATGCCGGGGGCTCCAGGTGGGGAATCGGGGAGGGGGCGGGGCTGCGTGGCGCAACATGCAGCCGCACGTCTCCGACCCCCCCACACTCCCCTGCCACCCGCCCTCCGGGGAGACGGGCGGGTACCGCGGCCAATGCGGCCGCAGCGCCCGCCCGAATTGACCACGGGCAGGAATCCCTGCGGGGATTCCGGGCTGTGGCCGCTGTCCAGACATGATGGTTCGGTTCATCGCGGTGGGGAATCGCCTTCACCATGTGATCACCGCCAGCCCCACCAGTTCAGCCGATTGCATGGTGAATGTGATTCCCCGCCGCGATTGACCGTGGTGAACATTTGGGGGGGAACATCCATTTGCCCCATCAGATGTTACGCGGTCAAAACCACCACAGGGAATTGACTGTGGTTGACTGTGATCTTGTAATGTCTGAAAATATCCCCTGGTTAAAAATTCTGTTTTAGGTAGCCATGCCGCACCTTTGGAACTCTCTCCCAGAGGGAGCTCTCCTGGCCCCGAGCCTTTTGACATTCTGGCAAAATTGTAAAACCTGGTTGTCCGCCCAGGACTTTGGGGAGTGGGGGAGGGGTTTTATTCCCCTTCATCCTTATTTATTGTTTTATTTTGTGCGGTTCCCTAGTCCTGTTTTAATGGTTGGTATTTTTTAAAGTGTTTTAATGTATTTTATAGATTGGTTTTATATTTGTATTTTATTTTTATTGTAAGCTGCCCCGAGCTGTTTTAGGAGGGGTGGGGTAAAAATCCAATAAATAAATAAATAAATAAATAAAATAAGTTTTATAAAATAAATTTTATAAAATAAATAAATTTGGTTTTAATTAATTTTTTTTATTTAATTTTTTTTTAATAAATTATTTTTATAAAATAAATTATATATATATATAAATCTAAACAAATAAATAAATCTCTTGCCCTGAGCTTCTAGATCTGGTTTCATTCCATACCCCATTTTGTTGCTCCTGGTAGCCTGATCAGTCTCACACTGGTAGCAAATGTGGAGTAGGATTTGTTTGAACATTTCACAGCAGAAGAGAACCACTTGCCCTGCCTGCTCTAGGACTTTTTGGCTTTGTTTGGTATTAAAATGCGAAGCTATTCACCCATTTATCAGATATTCTGGTTTCCCATTTGTAAAGTTAAATTCAAAACTGATTTCACCAAGTTCACAAGGGGATTGTTAGAACTCCCCCCCCCCCCCGACCCATTAACTCAAGAGTTGAGTATCTGACGTTCCTACTTGAATGTCCTGTCACTTGCAATTTGTTGGTTGGGCTCACATGGCACTGGATATGCTCTTTGACAGGAGAAATGAAGTTTAATGAATTCCAAGTCCAAACTAGAAATAATCAAACTAATGAAACTCAAACTTTGACTTTATTATGAATGAAACTAATCAAAGTGAATGCTGAACTTTGTGCGAGGATTTTAATTCTGTTACATCAAATTTGAAAATGTATTAAAGGAAATGTATCTTTGAATTCAATTTGAAAATTAATAAACCCAATAGGTTTCCATCCTATTTAAACCTACATGTCACTCCTCAGCTCCGAAGTGCCATGTTCGTACAAGGTGGAGTTTGCAACTTGTACATGAAAATCATGCTAACGTTTCTGAAGTGGATAAAAATGGTTGGGATGATGAGACAAATAATAAAGTCCTGTAAGTGAGGGGCTCCAACCACATAACGAGTTGACATTTTGGAGTCTAACAGGTGGCAGAATGTTTATATTCTAGCATATCAGTAATCAAAATACTAAATCGTTAACCTGGTCATTTTTATTGATGACAAGAGCTTGAAAGCTTGCATACTTTCACTGACAGAATTGGTCTAATATAAAAGTAATCAGCTTTAATATTTTTGTCTCTTTTCGCTCTCATATTTGGGACAAAATGGCCACCACGTTACGGTACTCGGTCACATTTTTTCTGGTTTTCTTGTTGTTGCATTTTTTCTCCTCTGCCAACACCCTGACCAGGCCAGAAGCCTCCCACTCGTTAGATTGAATTTGGCCCAGTGTTGTAGGTAGGGTGGGGCACAGGTGCTATGTTTAGACTGGACCCCACACTCTTGGCGGGACTTTTGTGAGTAGCTAATGGAGGGGAGAGGCAGCACTACACCTCAGCCCCCACCCATTCTGAACATTTCCTGGGGGTGCGCTGAATTTTTGCAAAGGGCCACACCAGGAAGGAAGTTCTCAGAGTGGGTGGGGATGGAGGTGGTCGCTTTCCTGCCCACTTTGAAAACCCTAGCAGGATGCTAGAACATTGCTGCCACCTTTGTGGTTGGGAAGAGTGGGTCACCACTGTTTCTTGGCTGTGGGGGTGGAGGCTGCCCAGAAACCCCACTGCAGGCTCCCCCCCACACACACTGAGACTCATGGTGGAAAGCCTTAATGGCTCCTTTCTGCCCTCAGAAATGACAACAATGATGGTGGATCCCAATGGGCTCCCTGGAGCAGTGCTGGCAACCCCCCCCCCCCCAAATGTGACCCGGGTGGCTCCAGAAGTGAAGGTTAGTTTGGGACACAGCTGGGGAATTTGGTCAGGCTACAAGGTGGTTGGTGGGCTCTTGTCTGGCCAGGGGAGCTGGGGTGTCAATAGGGAGCTGAGATAAAGAGGAGCAGGACCAGCGCTCTAGCAGGTAACTCATAAGTGTTGGCCACCGAGACAGCAAAGGCCACTTTTGAAATGAACAATGGTGGAGCAGCAGGGAGAAGCCTGATTCAAATAGACTGGATGGAACACTGACAGCAGGAAGCCAATGGCAGGCTCACTCTGGAGTGCTAGGGTGTGGGGCACCAGCACATAGCCTGGTCTGCACCCCATCAGGCCAAGACAGGACGGGACTAGATGGTATGGAGGAGAGACTCGAAGCTGAAGAACCTGATGGACCCCAGCAGGAGCCGCTAGCTGATGGAACGGTGAACGACACTGAGCCTATGGTGGGCACCCTGTTACACCCACTTGTAGCCAACGTCCACCTTGGAGTCCTCAGCCCTTTACTCTTTACAGGTCCCATTAAGTGGTACCTCAGTCTGGGTCCTGCACAGTCTTGCTGTGTGCCTTCTCCCTTCCTGGACATATTAGTTATTTATTATTATATTTTTATCCCACCCATTTTGCCTCTGGCAGTCCGAGGCAGCGAACAAGAAATATAAAATGCAATGCCATAAAATCAATAAAAACAACATATAAATAAAACAAATATGAATATACAAATTGATATTAACAAAAACATACAACTAGGAAAATAAAACCCCACGCCTCCCCACCCCTCTCCCTCACCAAATGTCTTCCAGAAGAGCCAGGTCTTACAACCACAGCAGAAATAAACAAGACTCTGGGCCAATTGGGCAATCTTCGGGCATAGGCTTTGCTCCCGTCTGATCCCTCTGGATCGAGGAGAATGTATGCATTTATTTTGTAACAATATTTAAAGAGGTAATTTATTTAATAATCCCCTGTAGCATTAGTTTTTGCTGAACCACCCAAAGCCTTCTGGAAACGGTAGGTAAGAAATAAAAATAAATAAATAATATGGGTAAAACAACAACAGTGGGTATTTTCAGATGTTACGAGATCACGCTCAACCACAGTGAATCCCCACATGGTGATCGTGATCCCGTAATGTCTGCTGGGGGGAATGGAAGCTGCGCACCAGAAGTTCACCCCTGTGAATCACCGGGGGGAATCACATTCAACACGCAAATGGAGGTCCTAGCCGGACAAGCTCCGTTTGCGTGTTGAATGTGCCCCCCCTCCCGTGATCACGGGGACCGTAACGTCTGTCCCCCTACCATGGCCCGGAATCAGCGGCAGGATTCCAGGCCATAGTTAATGCGGGCAGGCACTGTGGCCGCATTGGCCGCAGAGCCCACCCATCTCCCAAGAGGGCGGGTGGCCGGGGGAGCATAGGGGGCAGGGCTGTGTGGCTGCACGTTCAACCACGCAGCCCCACCCCCTTCCTAATTCTCTGCTGGGATCAGCCGGCATGTCTGTTGGACGCACCGGTTTGATCCCGGGGGGATCAATGGGTGATTCCGTGACGGGGCCAATAAAGACCCCATCACGTCTGAAAATACCCAAAGAATAATGCAAATTTTGTATCATTATCAGTGCTCTTGGCCCATGCAAACTCTACAGTTTCCCCATGGGGTATTAGAATCCCATCTTCCAAGCCTTTGCATTTTCTTGGGATGAGGATGTAAGTAGGCCTGTAACTCGAGCAGAATTTTCTCTTGATTCTCACAGACAATCAAAGTTCCTGACTTGTTTTTAGTGAGACTCAATAATCGAGAAAACTGCTGGTTTTCTACACTCTCTCGGTCGAGAATTTACCATTTATTGTGAGGCCACTTTTACACAACAGCCAGGGAAGCATGTTCTTCAATGTGCTGCTGGGGAAAGGCATGCAGGATGTGTTTACTTGCACCTGAAGTTGATGCCCGCCATAGGAATTGGCGGTGAGTGCAGTCTCGCACAGCCTCTTTGAAAACATGTTCTGGAAACCTTGATATCAGGGTTTCCAGAACACATCTTCAAAGAGATCACAAGCACTGCCCATTCCTATGGAAGGCGGCCACTTCCGGTGCATGTAAGCATGGGTGTAAAAGCAGCCTGATTTACCATGTACTGTATACCGATATACCCTGTACAACTTACTAGGTACCACGTTAATCCAGGTAATGGATATGCACAAAATGGCTGCCCTTTTCCAAAATGGCAGTGACCCTGCCAGCACCATCTTGGAGACGGCTGCACATGTGTTGAACATCTATGGAAGCCATTTTGCACATGTGCATTACTGGGATGAACGCAGTACACGGTAAGCAGTACACAGTAAATCAGTATACATTACCCGGTAAATGGCGGGAAATGGTAAATGTTTCTAAGATTCTCGCCAACATCTCAAACCATTACCAAGAACATGTTAAGATCTCTGTAACAATTGTCGATTACACGAACCCACTCTCCCTTCAGCCCTAGATGTGAGGCAAATTCCAGTCTGCTTATGTGCTGATACTACTGAGATTTTTAGTTCTGTTATTATTGATTTTATTGATAGTTTTGCATTACATTACATTTAATCAAAGAAATATTAACTGCATACAGAAAAAAGAATGACACATATTCCATAAGAGCAAAGTTAAAAGCAAGGAAAATAAAAACAAATCTATTTTTACTACGAACAAAGCACACAGCAGAAGGGTAAGAAACTCCTCTACAAAATGTCCTGATGGCCTGATTAATGGATGGGTGGGTGGAATAAACCTTGGAGGAACCAGAGAAACAAAATACAATCAAATCAGCTGCCTCCCAGTTGGTTTGGAAGTGCAAGGCTAGCATCTTCGCAGACAGAAATGCATCTTAGCTGAAGGCCCACAGACTTGAAATGTGGTCGGATATTCTGCTTGTGGGTCATGACCAGTTGAACTCCTGACATTTATATATTCTCTAATGTGGAATGAGAGAGAAATGAAAACTAGCTCAATGATTGAGAGGAAAGAGAGAGACACATGTTGGTTGTAAATTTATGAGTACATTTTGTGCAGAACTGGAGCTGCTTCAGTGTAAATTCTATAACTGAAGAGTGCATATTAAGTGCAAAGGAGAGTGTGTGATACTAAGTTGTGTGTCCTGCAATATTTAGCATTCCAAGCTAAATGACAAAGGTTAAGTTACAAAGAACACCTTGTTCTGTTAGCTAAGCACAGCAAGAGGCAAACCCCTTTCCCAACATTGAAATTCAACCGGGCATTCTCACTAAATTGACTATGGATGTGCGAATGCGGTTCGGATGTTCGGAGTTCGGGCCGAATTGGCCTGTTCAGATGACCAAACTGAAAGTCAGAACTGAACGCTCGAACAGCTGGGAAAAGTTCGGATGAGTTTGGGGGCGGGAAAAACGTGACTTTGGGTGGGAAAAACATGTCTGGAAGGGGGAGGCAGCTGAGGAGCAGAGTCAGACTTCCGGGCACCAACGGTGGAGCCCAGGGGTGCTTTCAGGGCCAAATGATACTGATACCAACACATTTATCGATTTCGGTATCGATAGCGCTATTTTTGAATGTTTGGCCAAATTCGGCCAAACCAAACTCTGCCGAACCAAACAACCGAACCCGAACTCAGGTTTCAAACCGAACGACCGAATATCTAAACATCCAAGCTGCATTCTGTTCGCACATCCCTAAAATTGACTGAAAACTAGTCAGACAGAATTGGGGAACATGACAGGAGCTAGAGGAAAACAACAGGGAATTGATCCCCCATTGTGACCTGTTATAGGGATGGGCAAACGCGATTCGGAAGCTAGGAGTTTGGACCAAACTCGAATAGTTCAGTTGACCGAACTGAACGTACGAACTGACCTCGAATTCGAACGTTCAGTTCGGATGTGTTTGCTGAGTTCAGAATTGAATTTCCATTGGTTTCAATGGAAAACACATTATCAGCTGTAACTTTTTTTTGTTTTTTATGATATGTGGCTGGAATTTGGGGTGCCTATACCCCCAATAGAAAGCATTATGTGTACCAAATTTCAAAGTGATTGGATAAAGGAATCCGATTTTAGAAGCAGTTGAATTATTGTATTTTGCAATATTCTACATATACATTCTTAGCTGTAACTTCTTTGCCTCACATCTAATGTAGGTGAAACTTGTCCAGTTTATACCCCTTCCCATATTTACTATCTTTGCCAAATTTCAGAAGGATTGGAAAAAGGGTCTTGGTGGTATAAGCAATTAACATATAAATGTATGTCTGACTATAACATCTTTGTAGTCCAACCAGTGTACATGAAATTTGGCAGGGCTATATATTACACTTTCATGATCATCTCTGCCAAATATCAGAAAGATTTTATAAAGGGTCCCAATTTTATATGCCTGTACAACATATGTAGAGAAGGGGCCTATGCCTGGGATTCTCTTATGTCACTGTGGTATAAGATCGGTTTGTGATGCGAATTGGCCAACAGAAATGTCAACCAAATATCCTCATTCTGTGCTGGGACCATCCCAACATATCTCCCCCACTTGTTTCTGGGAAGTCAGAAGCATCTGTTTAGCAAAGAGTCAATAGAAATTCTCTTATGTCCTCTGTCTCAGTGCTGCAGGATGTGATTGTGATGATAATTGGCCAGCCTGGATGTGTTTAAACTATGTCTCCTGACTGCTGGGATGCTATCTCAGAAGTCCCAGTTATGTTGCTTATGCCCGCCACAGGACCACCCCCTATGCCCACCTTGAAGCCACTACCAATTGGTCCTGTAAAGCCAGAAGCTTGCAGTAATGTGTTTGGCCATTGAATGTGTCTGTCAGTCTTTGGGGTTGCTCCACATCCTTCCTCATACCATATCTCTCCCCCTGCCATGCAGGGTGCCTGCCTCTGACTGGCACTGAATATGCTGATCTTCATCTGAATAATGATCTTCACTGGGACAACATCAATTGTTTATATAATTGGATGCCTTTATCAAAATCTCCTGTACATTTGCTGAAATGGCAGTAAAGGTATTTGATACATTCTTGCCAAATATCCTGTAAATAAAATGGAATATCAAAATGTTACAGCTGGAAATGTATTTCCAGGTTAATGTCTTATACCCTTGGAACCCTTTATCCACCCTTTCTGAAAATTGGTATAAATATTAAGTTTATGGAGGGACATAATATGCATAAGTTTCATGAACATTAGATGTAAGATAAAGAAGTTGTATCCATGAATGTGTATGGAGCTTTTCTTAAAATCACACCATTCAATTGCTTCTGAAATAGGTTCCTTTTATCTAATCATTCCAAATTTTCCTATACCTATTTCCATTCATTGGGGGTACAACCTACCCAAATTTCATCAAAGATAAATAAGAAACATAAATGTTATAGCCAGAAATATGTTTTTCAGTTTTTTCCCTTTATTTAAAAAACCGAATGTCATTTTCAGTTTCTGATTGCACTGAACTAAAAACAGAATAAAGCCCGACTGAACCCAAACATGAATCTGGCTCAACATTTGACCCAAACCATCAAATAGTCAAATATCCAAACCTGGTTCTGTTTGCACATCCCTAACCTGTTGGGTGCTTCTCCCAAGCCACCGTGATTGGCCACTGTTGGAGACAGGATGCTGGGCTAGATGGACCAGTGGTCTGACTCAGTCTGGCACTGACTATGTTCTTAGATAATAGCTTTTTTTTTGCAATTATGGTTGGTTTGTATTGTTCAGTTTACCCATTTCCAGTTTAACATTCATTTTCCACTCCTCCTTTTCATGGTTCCTGGTGCTAAAAAATGGAAAAACAGAAACGGACAAAATAACTAAAGCAAAATGAACTAAAAAGCAAAAAATCAGTGGCTTGAATATTTTGAGGAACATTGGGTTGAGTACAACCTGCTTGAAATTAAAAAATAAAATAAAATTTAAAAAACCCAACCCGCTAGCAAGCAGTTATTCTACTGCTTGATTCACCTCTCCTGCTGGGCAATGGAATACTAGGGATGGGCGAACGCGTTCGGTAGTTCGGTGTTCGGCCCGAACTCGGCCTGTTCGGACAACCGAACACGAACACGAATGCGAACATACCGAATGGAACCGAACACCAAACGGCGAAATGGCGAACATACCGAACATATCTGAACACCGAACGAC
>QEPC01011552.1:434224-448952 GCA_003113815.1 Sphenodon punctatus
AGAGTTGAGTGTCATCAGCATAGAGGTGGTATTGGAAGCCATGGGAGGCAATGAGTTTGCCTAAGGATGAGGTATAGATCAAGAAGAGGAAATGGCCAAGTGGGGTATTATTCCTAGTAAGTGAACTAGTTTTCCAGATCTACAAAAGGGGAGACAGGAGCTGTCCTGCAAATTTCAGATCTATTAGTTTAATTGATATTATAGCCAAAGTATATGCCAGACACCTCCTTCACAAGTTGGAATAAATAAAAATAAATTCTTATTATTATTTTATTTTATTTTATTTATTACTTTGTGAGATTCCCTGGGTCGCCATTGGCAAGAAGGGTGAGGTAGAAATGGTAAAATTAATTATATATATATATATATATATTTATATATTTAAATTAGGAGAAATACAGTATTGCAGAACTATCACATCTTGGGATTTGAAATTTATATCAAAGTGGTAAGCAGGATTCCAGTAATCTGATTATTGATAATTAAAGAAACAATATCTTAATTGAGACTTTGTAGAGTACCGAGAGGTTTTTGATTCGACCATAATGGTATCAGGAGTCGTGATTTCAACCGGACCCATCATTGGATCCAGTCTCTGGTAAATGCCATCAGTCCATTTCCTGTTGTATTGCAACCCATAATAGGGAGGGACGGGGGGATTGGAGGAGAAAATCTCTATTTAGGCAGGACATTGCAAAAATATTTTAAAAGGAAGTTTGGTGAGCACAAAGTTACCCCTAAATGAATATTACATATTTGTATTATTATTATTTTGAAACAGCTAAAATGGCAACCTTTAGCCTTTCTGATTTGCTTTTTTTTTATTTTTTTTATTTTACAAATGAAATTTTCCAGGATTTGTTGTACTTCGGATGATGAAAAAGGGTTCCCAATATAATTTGCTTGCTAAAAACTGCCAATTTCCTGTTCACATCTGAAAATAAAACCATAAAAATCTCTATTTTTTCTTGTTTGAAAAAAAGTTGTGGAGCTTATAAAAGGGGCAGATCTTTAATGCTAAATTTTATCAGGTTTTTTCATGAAAACCACTTTCATTTTCATTTCCCCCCATTTAATTTTATTAAAAATAATTTTTAAAAATCACTGCACATGCACAAAATAGCCACCGGAGCCATTTCTCTGGCTGTGCGGCCCGGGTGGGACTTGGGGAGTCTTCCTCATCTCCCAGGAACCTCACATTTGGAGTCCCACATGGTTCTATTCTCCTGTTCAATGTGTATATGCAGCCACTGGGCAAGGTCGTCAGAGGGTTTGGCATTTGGTGCCATCAATATGGTGATGACACACAGCTCTACCTCTCTTTTTCAGCAGACCCAGGCCTGGTAGTCTCAATGTTTACATGGTGTCTGGCGGCTGTGGGTGATTGGATGAGGGCGAGCCATTTGAAGCTGAATCCTGACAAGACGGAGATGATGTTGGTGGGTAGGTCTGGGGGAGTGGTGGCCCCCATCATTGATGGCATCTTCCCCCCATTAGCTGATCTGGTCTGTAGTCTAGTGATGCTCCTCACCTTGCAGGTCTGCCTAGATTTCCAGGTGGCGGCTGTGGTGAGGAGTGCTTTTTACCAGTTGTATTTGTTGCAACGGCAACATTAATATGTTTCAGACTCTGACCTAGTCACCATCATCCATGATTTCATCACCTCTAGACTAGGCTACTGCAACACACTCTTCATGGGGCTATCCATGGTGATGGTTCAGAGGCTGCAGCTGGTGCAGAATGCGGCTGCCCGCCTCCTTATGGAGACGGATTATTGTGAGCACATTACACCAGTGCTCCGTTCTCTGCACTGGCTGCCTTGAGTCTTCTGGGCCTGATTCAAGGTGTTGGGGTTGACTTATAAAGTCCTAAATGACCTGGGCCCAGCTTATCTGTGGAACACCTCACGCCTCGGGCTGTGGTACGGCACCTGCAGTCGGCCAGGGATGCCCAACTTGAAGTCCTCCGGGTTTCCCAGGTGACGTCGATGGGGAAGGCATTCTTCATGGCTGCTCCTAAGGCTGTGGAACTCCCTCCGGATAGAGGCCCACTTAGCCCCAGACCTCCCATCTTTCCGAAGACAGTGTAAGACCTGGCTTTTCCACCAGGCACTTGGGGAGGGAGATGGTTAGGGTGGGTTGGGTTTGGGTTGGGGTGGTTTGGTGTTTGGTTCTGCTCTTTTAATAAGTTGGAATAAGTTTATAATTTAATGTATTTGATTTTAATTGCTGAATTGTTATATGTTTGTATTTTATTGTGAGCCACCCTAAGCTGCTATGGTGAGCAGGAGGGTGCAGACTATAAATGTGATGAAATAAATAAATAAATACATTTTCCAAAAGGGTGTAAGCAGCCATCTTAAATTAAAAACACTTTTAAAAAAATCACTATTGTGCATGCATCATATGGCTGCTGCGGGACCATTCTGTGCATACACAGTGATTTTTTAATTTTCATTATTTTCAATACATTTAACAAAAAACAACCAAACAAAAACAGATGAAAGCAAATGACAGTTAATTGCTTGTTCATCAATTTTCATAACATTAGTCACAAAAACAAATGGGGCATCATAACTAAAATGATATAAATCACACCACTGTGATACCAACTCCTTGTATGGGAGCGTGATCCCTAATTGTAACATCTGGGGCTCCAGGATTGGAAACCTAAGACCAGCCCCCCTGTGCCATGAACTGCTGGAATGCCTGCTTAGAAGCTGCTTTGCTCAATGTGGCCAAAGATTCCAGGGCTGTTTGGTTTCACTATCCAAAGTTCCATGACCCTCTGGCCTTGTTTCATGTGTTGGGTTGGCTCCGGGTGCTAGGATACAAACCCAGTCCATCTGAGAACGAGAAAGGTCATTGGCTATGCTGTTGTTACTACCTGAAATGTGCTTGGATGAAAAAAGTATGTTGTTCTTCAGGCAAGTGAGCACAAATACCCTCACGAATCTCTACCCGTGGAACCTGATTTATTACCTGCAGGTAATACCCACAGTTTTGGGTACCATGTCAGGTATTTGATGGGGCTACCTTAGTGCTGATTGTGTACCTGATCACACACAAACCCAAATGGGAATTATCATTACTGATTTACCAATTACTGATCACTAAATTTGTATGGGAAAATAGCAAAAACGAGATGGTAACTTGAAAAATTGGGATGGTAACTCAAAAAAATTGGTATCAGTAGTTGGTATTTTGAGACTATAAGTCAATAAATTGGGACATTTTGTAACTTGTTGGGTACAGATTAGTCAAATACCAAAATTGTAATGGGTTTTTCATTTTTTCAGGTACTCATTTCAACTTGTTTTAGCTCTTCAAATCCATTACTTGGATGAGCTCATTCTTTAGTCAGAAAGACCAAGGCAACCCAAAGAATCCACCCCCCAGTGTTACACAATACACAGCAAGCTGAGTACTTCCCACTTTGGAGCAAAGTGAAAGTTCCATCAGCACGGCAAGATCCAATCCCCCCATTCATCCACAACAGTTTGCATAACTCCTTAATTGAAATTGTATTGAACTTCCCTCATCAGTTTTCATTGATTCTTGTAAGCATGAAGCATAGCTCGTACTTCCAAAATCTCCCAATTGCTAGCTCATTAGCAGCTCAGCGTGCTCTGTTTGTGCATACCAAATGAAGCAGCACTTTCCATGCACCTATCACATAGACACTTAGGATTTATTTTTATGAAACTGTTTCTTTTTCTTTCTATTAGCATTTTCCCTTTTCATACTAGAGTTGTCTATCAAGTAAATGATGCACAGTACCCACTGGAACACTTCCTGCAAAGTAGGAACAGCATCTTGGAGGAGCTGACAGAAGTTTCAGACAATGATAAGGAAATGCCATTTTGTTTAATTAAAAATGGAAATAATATTCTTGGAAACTTACCTAGCCCCAACATCACAATTGATAGTATTACGTCCCAAATTCCGCAAACATGGTTCTGTGTGCATACCTGTCTTCATTTTGTGTAATGCAAACAAAAACACCTGAATGAAACTGAGCCTTTTAAAGAAAATAAGAACATAAGAAGTGCCCTACTGGCTTGGACCAGGGACTTGTTGTCCAAGAAAGATCACAAGACATAGCTTGAAGGTGAGTAATCATTTTCCCCATTTGACAGGTAAGAAAACTGAGGTCATGTGACCTATCTAAAATGTGAGGAGGATGACACAATCCTTCTAGTGGATAGCAACAACAGTAGCACCTAGTAGGGGTGGGACTATTGGTATTATATTAATCCGGTAATACCGATAATGGCCAGTATTGGATTAATCCAATAATACTGATACTTACTGGTATCATGATACCAGATTTTTAACATTGCCGGCTTTACTAGATTTTTTACATCGCCGCCTTCAACAACTGCCACAATGTAAAAAAAACAGGTAAAATCAGCAATGTTAAAAACCCGGTATTCTGCTACCAATAAATTTGGTATCGGGAGATCCGATACTGGTAAATCCACCGGCATCCGGTAATCCCCCTGGAGTCTCAACCCTAGTGCCCTAGTGAGGGTGGGAGCCCCTTGGTCCTTTCTGTTTCCTTCCCCAAGTGCTCCCAGCAGAACGACTGGTGGGACTCTCGATCTACTTTGGTCATGAAGACAGACACTGCACATCAGTCATATAGAGTTTTTAGTTAGTGCCTTCAAAGGGCACTTCTGGTGTGACTTAGTGCCTTTGTTTTGGAACAGCATGGGAATGTGTCAGAATCTCAAAGAGCTACCCAACAATTCAAGTATTACTCCTGGGTAGAAATTCCCTACTTGTTTGAACTATTGCCCTGAGGTTTACCAGGACTGGCCTCCCTGTCTGCCCCCTCCAAACACAGGGAGAGTCTGGACCATGGCCCCAACTAGCCCTGCTTATTAAGGCTGGCTGTAAGGTTTACACTCTAAGTGAATGAAATCTACCATTAACTTTAAATTGTGTACAGCAATGAAAAGCAGTAGCACTCTCGGAGAGAAGATAATGCCTAAAGTATATAATTACACCTTGAATCTTTCAAGAGAGCTCTTGCCTAGGCAAGGTAGAAAGCAAAACAGCACCTAACCAAGAAAACAGGAACACTTTAATTCTCTTTTTTAGAGGGTGGAAAAATTCTAACCTCCCATTGCAAGAGGCAAAGTAGATACAGCAGCAAGGGCCTGGCTAGCAGCATTAATGCTCCAGTAGAAAGCTAATTTGCTTCATATAATTAGAAGTGTCATATTCGATAGCACTTTCTGATCCTTTTAAAAAGAGAATTAAAAATAATGTGTTGTAATATTTTCCTATTGATTCTTACTTGGAGCTATAGATCAGACAATTACAGATAATGAAAAGCTGAGGAGAAAGGAGGGGGCTGGATTGCTCGGGACTGAGTGAGTCTTCTCCTGCAGCCCTGGTATTGAACAGCTTGAGGGCTTTCAAGGGAGCCTTGTGTTGTTGGAGACCACAGAGTCTTGCAAGCCGTAGCTCCTGCTGCTGGCCCTGGGAGCCTTTAGGTCTCCAGAGTCCTGAAGCTGCTCGATTCACAGCGGAAACAGAAGTCCGATTTGAAGCATGGGGCATGAATGCAGAAGAGGGGGAAAGAACCAAGGGCGCTTTTTGATGAGAGGGAGGCAAGCGGCATCATTGCCACTGCTGCCTCTCCACCCCCGCGATACTCTCTGGGACGTGTCTGCTGTTTAGACACGTCCCAGAGAGTATCTGCACATGTGCATTCTTCGCGCATGCGCACACTTCCGGCGAGACCGGAAGTGCGGCGTAAAGCCGGCACATTGGTGATCTGCCTTGAAGGGGACAGGATCCCCGGGCTGGCTTCGCATGGAGGAGTCCCGGCATTAGAATGCGCCGGGGATTCAAATGGATGGCAAGGATGGTGGCTGATAAAGGTCTCAGCTGCCATTTCCGTCTTGTCAAAAAGCGCCCCAAGAGTGAATTCCCATGTTCAAAACCAATGTAGCCATTTGCCTACTGCTTCAAATCCCGAGGGTGCAATCCTCACCCGATTGGCCCCGGACCTCCAAGCATTTTGTAAGAATTCTAAGACCTGACTTTTCTGCCAGGCGTTTGGTAAGGGTGTGTGTGTGCATTTTTGTCCCTCTTTTACCATCTCTTATTACTGGTTATATATTTTATGAAGATGTTTTATGTGTTTTACAGTATTTTATAATTATATTTTTTGTGTTGTTAGCCACTTCGGGCTGCCTGTGGCAGGAGGAGTGGGATATAAGTTTTCAAAATAAATAAATAATGATGGATGAATGACTCAATTTGTTTCTTGCCAAAATCTCAATGGAATCGAGAATCATTACTGAGATCTTAGGATGACCTTAGTAACGGTTTGACATCTCAGTGAGAATCTTATCCAGATTTACTGTTTACCATGATTTACCATGTACCGTATACTGATTTACCATGTACCACTTACCGTGTACGTCATTTGTTGCGGTAATGAACATGCACAAAATAGCCACCACAGCTGTTCTGTGCATGCGCAGCCATCTTCCAAGATAGTTGCTGGCAGTTTCACGGCCATTTTGGGAAAGGGAAGCCATTTTGAGCATGCACATTACCAGGATGAATGAGCTACATGGTAAGCACTGAGTAAACAGTAAATCAGTATTTATTTATTTTTTATTTATTTATTTATAAAAAAAATAATACCCTGCCCCTCCTGACATAGCAGCTTTGGGCAGCTTACAAACAACAATAATAAATAAATATTAAAAGTAGATAGAATAAAGCACAGCAGGAGGTTAATATTAATATTAATATTAATAATAATTTCTTATCCCACCCCTTCCTACCAAAGGCAGCTCAGGGCGGCATACAATAGAAAAGCATAAAATATATATATCACTTAAAACAAACAATGAAAACATCAATCAATTATTTAAAAAAACCTCCCCACCCACCCTAACCCTTTCTCCCCACCCTTCACCCATCTCCCCCACCAAACTCCTGACAGAACAACCAGGTCTTACAGCTTCATGAAAAAGTGGGAAGGTCTGGGACCAAACCTCCCAACAGGAGGGAGTTCCACAGTCTTCCTGTGGCCACCAAGAATATCCTCTCCATCGTGCCCCCCACCCCACCCGGTAGACTCAGCGGACCTTGAGGAAAGTGCCTATTATGAACACAGGGGCTGGTTCAGGACCTGGAGGGTGAGACCATTCTGCAGGTAGGCAGAAACTAGGCCATTTAGGGCTTTATAGGAAATCACCAACCCCTTGAATCAGGCCCAGAAGACTATAGGAAGCCAGTGCCGAGCCCGGAGCAGCGATGTAATATGGTCCCTACGGCCTGTCCCAGGAAGCAGGTGGGCCACTGCGTTCTGTATTAGTACCCATGGTTACTAAATTTGTAACCTGTTACAGCTTGAGTAGTTCCGACCT
Source organism: Sphenodon punctatus (assembly GCA_003113815.1). Taxonomy (NCBI): domain Eukaryota; kingdom Metazoa; phylum Chordata; class Lepidosauria; order Sphenodontia; family Sphenodontidae; genus Sphenodon; species Sphenodon punctatus. The sequence goes on from QEPC01011552.1 coordinate 441,624, forward strand.
AATTCTGTTTTATTCCCTGTGTGAAGCTGGAAAATCAGTCAATTCCACATTCTGCACCAGCTTCAGTCTCCGAAGAGTCACCATGGGTATCCCCACATAGAGAGCGTTACAATAGTCCAGCTCATGGTGATGAAAGCATGGATGATAGTGGTGAGGTTGGAGTCCGAAACGTACGGCCAAAGTTGTTAACTCATTATAAAACATGTAATTGGCAAAAAGTACTCCTTGCTAGAGATCCCACCTGGACATCCAGGTGGAGCTGCAAATCAGGGAGCACCTAGGGATGTGCGAACATCGGGGGGTTCGGTGTTCGGCCCATTCGGAGTTCGCCCCTCCAAACCATTCGGGTTCAGGCTGTTTCACCCAAACCTGTTCGGTTTGACTGAACCCATTTGGGGGAGCTGTGGGGGAACCCAGTTTTCCCACCTCCCTCCAGGTCGTGCAGGTGGAAGGGGTGCTGGGACTCACCTCCCCCCCCTCCGCCCAGCCTGTAATTTTTTATTTTATTTTTTTAAAACCCACCCCAGGGATCAACCTACCTGGTGGTGCTGGGGCTCTGGCCATGGGCCCAGCAACGGCAGAAGCAACGGAAGTGGTGGCGGGTCCGGCAGCACTCTGGAGCACTTCAGGCCTCTTCTAGGCCTTCCGGGAAATGAGAAAGAGGCCAGAATCTCTCCTTCTGTTCCTGGAAGGTCTAGAAGCAGCCTGAAGTGCTCCGACACACCACCAGAGCTGGACCCGCCACCACTGTTGCTGCTGCACCCGAGGCCGGAGCCCCAGCACCACCAGGTACGTTGATCCCTGGGGTGTTTTTTAAATTATTATTATTTTTAACCAGGCTGGGCAGAGTTGGGGGGAGGGGGGAGGTGATCGCCAGCACCCCTTCCACCCATGCAGTCTGGAGGGGGAGGGAGGAGGGAAAACCAGGTTCCCTGCTGTCCCCCGCCCCCTGCCCAAATGGGTTTAAAACCCAAACTTTGTTCAGCTGGTTTGGGCAGGGGGCAGTTCAGGTTTGGGGTGTTTATAAATGGCCTGGACACCAAACCCCCGAACTCTGTCCGCAAATCCTTACGAGCACCCTCAGACTCTGAACCTGGGGAACCAGTGGGGGGCGAACCCCATCAATAATTGTGGACACCACCTCCATCGCCTTTCCCACTAGCATCACCTCCATCTTGTCAGGATTCAACCTCAGTCTGTTAGCCCCCATCCAGTCCCCTAGAGCCATCAGACACCGGGTAAGCACCGAGACCAATGGGTCTGGGTCTGATGAAAAAGAGAGGTAAAGCTGGGTGTCATCAGCATATTTATTTAGTTATTTATGTATTTATTTTCAATTTATATCCCGCCCCTCCTGCCCACAGGGCAGCCAGAGGCAGCAAACAACATTCATTAAAATGATATAAAAAATTTAAAACAATTTAAAATACAGTATGTGGGGATATATTGATGACACCACACGCCAAACCTCCTGACCACCTTGCCAAAAAGTTGCATATAAATGATGAACAGGAGAGGGGACAGAACAGAATCCTATGGGACTCTATACAAGAGGTCTCAGTCTCGGTATAATGAAAAATAATCCTCAAATACCACTCGCTGAGTTCTTCCACACAGAAAGGAGTGGAACCATTCAAGAACAGTCCCTCCCACCCCCGCATGGTCCCACAGGTGCATCTGATCACCAACATTTCATGGTCAACGGTATAAAAAGCAGCCAACAGATCTAATCGAATCAGCAGGGTCAAACAACCCTGATACAATTTATGGTGGAGGTCGTCGACCAGTGCTACAAGTACAGTCTCAGTGCCAAGGCCGGGACAAAAGCTGGACTGCAAAGTACTGATAAAACTGACACAGTCCAGATGCTCCTGTGGCTGACAAGCCATAACCCATTTAATAACCTTCCCTAAAAAGGAAAGGATAGACACAGGCCGATCGCTGGCCAGGGCGTCAACATCAAGTGACGGTTTCTTGAGCGGAGGCCGCACCACCACCATTTTAAGACAGCTCGGCACTCTGCCCTCTCGAAGGGAGGAATTAATCACCCCTGTCAACAATGGCCCCAACATCTCCCCACTGGTCTTAGCAGCCAGGCCGGGCACGGGTAAAGTTCTTAAGAGGTGGTCCTGACTGCCCCAAGAACATCCCCTGTATTGGTGGGTGTCGCCCACTGAAATTTATCTCACGAAATCAGACAAGGTGGGGCTTCCATAACCTCTGGTTCCCCTTATATAATAAGTGTGGTGTTGAAGTCGTGGTGAATACGAGCGATTTTATCCACAAAATAATCCACAAAGATGTCACAGTGAGCACTAGATGACTCCACTTCCAGGTGGAGGGAGGCCAGAACAACCAGCCCCCGCACCACCCAGAAAAGCTGCGCTGGACGGGATTTTGTGGACACTATGAGGAGAACAAAAAACTCCTTCTTTGCTGCCTGCACAACCACACCATAGGCTCGTAAACTAGCTCTAGATGTCAGCTTCAGCACATGAACGGCGCCACTGCCGCTCCATCCACTGCCCTTGTCACTTCAGATACTTCCAGTTCCTCAGAAAACCAAGGAGGCCTGCGGTGCCATCATGTAGGGAACGGAGCAGTCTGATCAATGGCCTCAGTCAGCAGAATATTCTAAAAGGTGATGAGGTCATCAATGAGACAATCGTCAAGATCAGGGGGTATGTCACCCAGAGCATTTCGGAACTGCTCCGGTTCCATCAGTTCCATCCGGTTCAATTGGGGAAAAACCATCCAAATGGGTTCTGCACCATCCTGGTATCACACGGTAAATGTTAAAAGGTAAATCATGACACAAACATTGGCAGGTACTAGTTTCAGTTTGTTTTAGCTCTTCAGATCCATTCCTTGTATGGAGTTACCAAAATTCTTGACTGAGAAAGTGTCGAGATCTGGCAGGGGTTGGGGGTGGGGTCTTGATTATTGATTCTTGCTAAAAACGAAAAGAGAGCTGGGGTTCTCGACAAGAATTGAGAGAAAATCAAGATCAAGTTTCAGCCCTATTTCCTGGGTAGTAGCTGCATTTTTGGATAGCTATCCAAATTAAAACAATATGCACATATCCACTTACTCAGTTATATCATTTTGGTTTCTTCATTCGTTTTGGTTATTTTGGTTTGGTTGTTCCAATCATTTTGGCTTTTCAGTTACATTGTTTTCACTGTTCTGCACGCGCAATAAAGCCAAAATGAAGGCATTCAAATACAGAAATACCAACATAAACAAAATAACTGGCTGCCAAAGTAGCAATTTGGCCAATCAGAGCTGAATATCACCTTATCACATCTGATTTGAAGCAGCTAAATTCATTTGTTATAGTTACAGCTGGAATGAGTCCCCTCAAAAAACATAAATAATATGCCTGAACAGACCTGAAAACGTTGGGTACTAATCGGTATTCAGTTAGGGTTCAATTCGGGAACCCGATCTCCCTAAATGTTTTGAAATGTCAACTTTGCAGAATATATATGTCCAGTCCCATTATAGTGACTTCCATTATCAGGATATTGACTTACAGGCCCAAGGTTTTTTCATCCTGATTTTTTGATCAGTAACAAGAAAAATCGGTAAAGCGGTAATGGGAATTATCAATTTTCTGTGTATTTGGGTTTTCGATCAGTGATCTAGTATCCTACTGCGTGCCCAACACAGTATCATAAAATGTGTGTCTTCGTTAGGTAGTCGTCGAAGCTCTAGCTACACTTTTCACCACAAATATTTATTTCAGAACTAGTTACATAACAACACATATCGAGTGCCAGTGTGATGTAGTGGTTAAGAGTGAAGTACGTGGCCCGGGAGGTAGGGGAGGCCCCATTTTATGTCTCACCTTAGCCATGAACTCACTAGGTGACCTTGGGCCAGTAACAAATCTCTCAGCCTTCACAGGGTTGTTTTTGTGGATTAAGAGATGAGTTAATTGGTTAGTTGTTAGAGTTAATAGGTTAAAGACCTGCAAAGCCACTCTGAGCCTAAGGAATAGGGTGGGATAAAAAAGAGAAGAAACACCCCCCCCCCCTAAATAAATAAATATAGGAAACCCTGCCCATTCCCATTGGGGACTCTGAGAACAGTTGGGAGCACGGTTTAGCAGGTACCATTACATTCGCACAAGGATGCAAAGAAAGGAGTTCTCAGTAGCTGCCCCACAATTATAGAACTTCTGGGGGGTCATCTGAGCCCAAGTCTGCACATCTTCCAAAGGCAAAGTAAGACTTTTTTTAAAAAATCAGGCATTTGGCAGGTGAGCGTAGCGTTTGCGGGAGGAGTGAGGAGGGGATTTAAACAAGTTTTATTCTTATGTATTTGTTCTGTAGAATTTGATTTTATTGTAACCCACTCTGGGTAGAGTAGAAATGGGTTTCTAATCTGGGACCTGTGGTTAATACCTGCATTTTGAATATAGTGTTGGGTATTTAATGGGCAGCACGATCACCAAAAGGGATACCGCCAAAATCGGTAATTGCTATTACTGGTTTTCTGGTTGTCCCATCAAAAAAGCAGGATGGAAAACAAAAAGAAATTGGATTGGAAGTTGAGATTCTGGGACACCAGGTACCAACGTGTCCTCAGTGTGTTCAAGTCCATTTGGGTATTGGAAATTCGACTGGTTCATTTCACCTCTTTCTTTGAGTCTCTGAAATAGGGTGGAATAACAAGTTAGAATGAATAAAAGAACGAACAAACAAACGGATGGACGAATGAACGAACGAGTGAGTGAGTGAATGAATGATCTAAATCATTTTGGTAAATGGATTTTTCTTTGTCTCTAAGTTGTTTAGGTACTTTTGAAAAATGTTACTCCATCTAAGAAAATACCTTTGCGCTAATAGAGCAAGGCAGACTTTCTTCACTCTTCTTTATCTTCTTGGTTTGAATCCCACTAAGGAAAACAGAGCCCCTTTACTGTGCTAAAACCTTTGAAAGAAGGTGATACTGTGTGCTTTCAGAAGTGACATGTTCCAATTCACCACAGTGAATCCCACCCCGGTGTGAACGGATTCACCGTGGGCTGTGGTGACACGTGCAGCCCCAACAGAAGTGACAGGATCGTGACCACCGCCTGGGGGCAATCAGAGAGCACATGGGCCGGGGGAGCACAACAGACATGCAGCGGAGACATGGACCACGGTTCGAGCCCCAGAATGCACCGTGGCTGGGGTCAATTCCTTCCACCGCGGCTGCAGGTTTCCATTCAGAAGTTACTTTTCATTCACCCCTGCCGAGGTGACCATTCACCACACTTCTGGACCTCCTCCTGCCCCGACCTCACGAAGCATGGTTAGCTTCACCCCGGGCCGCGTTTGACTGTGGTGAACATCTGGATGTGAGCAAACAGACATGCATGGCGCTTTCACCACCACCCGCGTTTGATGAGGTTGACTGTGGTGGATGTTCACCACATCACTTCTGAAATCACCCACTTTTCCTAGAGTATTTCCCTTTCTGCTTTATTGAAGGGGGAGGCCCCAGTAGCACATCATACAGTATTTTCAAAAACAGGGCCTACTCTAATGTCTTTGATTAAGGTACTTGGCGGTACGAGTGCATGGATTGATGCCTCCAGTGAGCTGCTCCAAGTAGCTCAGAAGAGTTATACGCACAAATCCCATTATTTGTTAACAGGATTTGTGAATTTAACTTGCATGCATTGCTTGGCATATTTCCCCCAGGAGTTGCTCTCTTTCTGATACTAGAGTCAGAGAACTCGGCAGTCCTGACTTCCTCTTCAATCCACCCGAACCTTCTCTCTCCAATTTATTTCTTTCAAGTGACCTAGAAACAAAAAGGCTTTCATTGCAGAACGTCTCGTATCCTGGCTGTCATACCCAAGTGCCCAAAAGCTGCCCACGGATTGGCTGAGCCAGTTTAATTTCCCTCTGCAGCGGACTGAATAAAATGGATATAGTTAAAAGAAAGGACAAGAAAACCCTAGTCCCTTCCTCCTGGGGAAGATTGGAAACTCCTTCAGGTGGAAACTGGAGGACCCACGAAATGCAAACATAGGCCATTGGATTCATGCTGATCTCCAAGGAACAAGATTTATGATCTCACCCGCAAGGCACATCCTCTTGCTTGAGGGGCAAGGCAGTCATCCGATATGGTGGGAAAAGAGAGAAACTACACTTCAAAAGAAAAACATGATTGATAGATAGATTTAGATTAGATTAGAATAGATTAGATTAGATTAAATTAGATTAGAGAGAGTGAACATGTCTTTATTTATTAATTAATTATTATTATTTAGCAAGCATTTATATAGCACCAGCAATGTACCTGGTGCTTTACAAAGTAATTGAATACACACGTTCCCTGCCCAAGGGCTTACAATTGAGAGATGAGGAGGGACGAAGGAAGGGGAACAGAGGAAGAGACAAGGGGTGTAACATTCACAAAGATGTGAGGTCTCAGGTGCACGCGCTTGGCTTGGTTCCATCAAGAATGCTGGCTGGTTGGTCCATGTGGTGAGGATATGAGTACACAGACCTCACTCTACAATGGTGTCTGGGAGCTTCTGTCATGGATCAGGGCCTCATTCATGGGCATGGTGTGGTACAAGAAAGTGGTCTCTGCCCCGAAAGGCTTACAAAAGTCTAGTTATGTGGCTTCTTGTCCTTTCCTCTGCAAAACCCCGGAGCAAGCCTTGCACCACAGCCGTCTGGAAGAAAGAAAGATAAGCAGAGCTCACTTCAGTGCTCAGCTCAAGTTCCCCACAGACACACGGCTGCACACAGATGTGCACGCAAGCTATTGCCTAGAGTTGAGTCAGGTGGCCCCACGACCCTGCAGGGAGAGGCTGCAAATTCTGGAGAACACATGGTTCGATTCCTGTCCCATCCTGGACCATCTAAATTGTCAGGAAAAGAGGGCGGTCTGGGAAAAAAAACCCTACAAAAAGCCACCCTAACCCTAAATTCACTTCCTGTTGGGCTGGCTCCTAACTGTCTCCCCATTGTATGCCATGGTCCATATAAGGCCCCCACAGGAAATGAGAAGTATCTACATAACATCCCGTGTGAATAGATCCTCCTGGCTCTCCTGTGTTCCAACATCCCAGACCTCTGACTTCCAGCCTTCTCCTCTTAGCCTCTGGGGATGCCATGCATGACTATGGCACACCCTGAATTGGAGCAGACTTGACATTGGGTGATTTCAGACGTTACGTGAACACGGTGAACCACGGTGAATACCCACCTGTGGTCACCGTGTCCCGTACGTCTGTTCGCGGCGCGCCAGATGTTGGCCACGGTCAATCCCCACATGGGGTTCGTTTGAACCACGCTTCCCGGGCTAGCCGGGGGAAGGTCC
>QEPC01011552.1:450375-503127 GCA_003113815.1 Sphenodon punctatus
GCTTCGACCATGTGCAGCCCCTCCTCTCTTCGCTTCACTGGCTCCCCCTTCCTGAACGAATCCTGCACAAGCTCCTAGTCTTCACCTATAAAGCTCTTCACAACCTTGCTTCCCCCTACCTCTCTGCACTAATTTCCCTCTGCACTCCAGTCAGTGAATTCCGCTCCTCCTCTGTCCCCTCTCTCGCCCTCCCACGCCTCCCCTGCTCCCCTAACCACCTTCATCCCTTCTCCCTAGTTGCCCCCCATGCCTGGAACTCCCTCCCTGCCCACATCTGCCTCACCCCCTCCCTTCATACCTTCAAATCCCTCCTCAAGACCCAACTCTTCTGTTCTCCACAACTCCTCACTCACCTTACCTAGCTCCTGCTGATACCCACCATCCAGTACAATCTGTTACCTGAGCTCTGTGTACTCGTATCCTCACCACATGGACCAGCCAGACATCATTCTCGGTGTAACCAAGCCAAGAGCGTGCACCTGGGACCTTGCATCTCTGTGAATGTTAACCCCCTTGTCTCTCCCTCTGTTCCCCTTCCTTCATCTCCCCCTACCGCCCCCGGTCATTCAGATTGTAAGCCCTAGGGCAGGGACCGTGTCTACTCCATTACTTTATAAAGCACCAGGTACATTGCTGTCACTATAAATGCTTATTTATTATATTATTATTATTATAATATATAATAATAATAATAATAATAATTAATAAATAAATTAGTAAAAACTTGAAAAGGCAATCCTGGTACAGAGACCAGCATGGCCTCAGACCTCCACTGACCTGGGCTTCAAAACCAGGCTTGTCTCACATGCCAGTACAGTGCTTGTTTGCTAAGGTGCCCACTGCCAACCTACGTGACTTGGGTTCAGCCAGGACCAGCCCCAAAATCTGCAGGGTCCTGGGTGAGGTTAAAATATGGGGCTTCTGGTGGCCCCATCCCCCCAGTGGCAGCTTCAACAGCGTTCTAGTGTATTAACAGACATGACACTGACCCAGTTAGGTCCACTTTGGCCCAACTGGGCCAGTGTCATCTCTGTACATTTGTTCCAGGCCTCCCAGATGTGGGCCCAGAATAAACCCTGCCCAGGGGTGGTGGCTGGGCCTGGACTGTGGGTGTCACCGGGGTTGGCACCCACAGGTCTGCTGACACCTCGTTGCATTTGCAGATCTTTTTGAATGTGGAGAAGAATTCCTCGATGCACGTCTTCACATCGAAGGGTGGGATCAGCTGTGTGTAACGTTGGATTCGTTGTTCTCTTGTGTTGGTTGGGATGGTCAGTGCAGGACTTGGCTGAGGAGGACTCCCTGTGGGTTGTGTTGCCCTCTGTTGTATTACTAGCAGTTCATGCAGTCTTTCTTCTTCTCTTTCTTGTCTTTGTCTTTCTTTGTGTTCATGCGTTCCATTTCTAGTTGGCTCTGGAGTTTCTTGAGTTCCAAATATTCTTTGCTGACAGACCTTGTTTTATCCTCATTGGAGGAGGCGTCCTTCCCTAGGTCGTGCAAGGTGGATGCATCCTCTTGTGACTTCTGAATGTGCTCCCTGAGTTTCTTTTTCAGCTGGTCTCCATTAAGGCCAGCTGGACCTATGCCTCTTGCACTGCATTCAGCAATAACCTGATCTTTCTTCATATTCTTTATTCCTTTTTGTACTGGGGCCATTTGTGTTCAGTTCCCTATTCCTGAAATGAACTAAAAAAAAACCTGGCGTTGCACTAAGAGATCAGGTTCAGCCCTCTGATGCCACCTATTGGCGCTTAGTGGTCAGTGCACTTTATGCTTCTTGACTCACTTTAAATTCAGCTGGTTTAGACTAGCTTTTCTCTCTAGCTGTTTTCACTCTCCTTAAGTGTTTTATGGGGTTCAAATGGGTTACTTCAGAGTACTGGACTGGCTCGCCACTGTCACTGGGGTGTTGGTTTGCGGCTCTCTCTTCATTTAGAGGCTGTCCCTCCATTTGCCCACCAGGCCAGCCACAACCCAGTTGCCTGTGTCCGCATGGGTCCCCACGTGATTAGAAAACCTTCACTGCAATCAGGGAGCTTTCAGAGGTCTGCACCCCTAGCCAAGCCTCTCCTTGATCTCCCAGCCCAGCCGTAATGCAGATAAATTTCTCTGACCACCTGTGGCTTGGAAGACTTTGCAGTGGCGTTAACTTATATGAAAAAGGTTTGTCTAGGCTCTCACCTAGATAGGAGCACCCCCAAGTGAATTCCCCAAGGCCAAATAAAGACACAAGCACGCTAGGCTTGATTATAAAACATATTGAGTACATAGGGCCAGCCCCAGGTATGTGCCACATGTGCAGCCACACATGGCCCCGCCACCAGCTGGGGCCCCGCACTTGCCTGGCTGGGCAGCAGGCTGCAGCCAGCTTCTCCCCCAGAAAGTGATTCTTCCTCCCCTCCCTGGCTCCAGACCCCATCCCTCACCTGCCTCTGCCTTCTAGTAGTGCTGCAGCGGCAGCAGCAGCAGCAGCGGGGACACTGGATCGGGCTGGGAGATAAGGCTGTTTACAAACAGCTCCTCCCCACGTGCTGATCAGAAGGTTGCTACCTTGTAAAGAAGGTTCTTCGAGATGGCTCCCAACATTCTCACAACTGGGTTGTGCGCGCTCACCCTGTTCAAATAATAGACCACATGATGGTCTTGAGCTCCTCTGGTATAAAAAGAACCCTCCCCCTCTGAATGACAGTTCCTTTCAACCCTTTCTAGAAATATAAGAAAAGAATTCCATGCGGGGCTGGAAGGGTGGGTGTTGTGAGAATGTTCGGAGCCATCTCAAAGAACCTTGTTTGCAAGGTAGCAACCTTCTGTTCTTCTTCGAGTGGCTCCTCACATGATATTTTTACATGGCTCCGCCGGGTGGGGAGTCCGTGGGCGCGCCAGTGCATGGATGGGGCATGCACACAGCTGCACACACATCCCCACTCACCCACCACTCATCCACACCCACATAGTAACCACCATTTCCCCCGGTTGCTCCGTGCGTGGGGATGAGTGGGGGGGTGAGTGGGGATGCGTGTTAGGCGAGCGCGCACGCACCCCCACTCACCATGGGCGCGTGCACCACGTCATTCACATGGGGTTCCCCCACCCATGAACACACAGAAATCTGCGTGTTTACGGCTGGGAGGAGAGACCCGTGTAAAAAGGGCCACATTCTCACAACTGTCTTACTTATACTATCTTAGGTAGGAATTTAGGATGTAAAGCAATATCTATTCTGTCTTGGAAAATAAATCTGCAAATATGGTTCTGAGATTATTATGGCTGCTATTTCACTAACTCTTCTTAATGAAGTTATTGCTAACAGGAATACTGTCTTTAAACCCGCACCCCATAACCAGTTAATTTGCACCCCCATATAATCAATTCACGCTGCCCCGTGGGCACAAATTAAATGGTTATGGGTAGGGGCAGCGAGAAAAGATTATATGGGGGCTGGGGCAGAAATGAACTGGTTATGGGGTGGGGCAGCATGAACTGATTATGGTGACACAACTGAACTGGTTATATGTCTCTTTTCATGACATAATGCGCTTAATAAGCTAGCTGCATTTTGGTTGTCTTGTGTGTGTGATATCAGCACCTCTGGACTGGTCGTACCACATGCGTGCACAAGGCACAGGCAGCACTGGCAGCAAGAAGCAACAGGCCCTGGAGGCCAGACTGGCTAAGCTCACACCCCTCCCCCAGTAAGACAGTGGATGCAGTCAGTCTCTCTGTGCCTGTGTCACTGCCCGCTTGGCTGCCCCTGCAGTGGATCCACTCCTGGGGAATGGTGGTAGACACTCGACTGGGGAGGGGGAGAAGCATTAGGAGGCCATGCTTCTGCATGGTTGCTCGGAGAGATGGAGAATGGGAATCCTTCCTGCCCCGAGGGAGTAAGTTTTATGTAAATATATACATTTGCATAATTAGGTGGTGCCTAATTATGCAAATTAGGCCCCACACCAAGACTTTGCACATGGCCTCACAAACCCTGGGGCTGGCCCTGTGAGTACATACAAGTATAAGACTTTTGATCAGATAGTGCAAGGCCATAAATCAAACATAAAGTACACGCATTCTAAATTCACTGATATTCCCTCACGGTCTCTTATCTTAAGAGGTGCAATACAGGTCCATCAGATGCTGTGTCAGTCTGGAAGTTGAAGACTGGGTTCAAATCTTAGTTCATGGCAAAGTTTCTAGTCCGTAGTTGCAACAACTCCTACTCTGAGTTGGTAACTCCTTGAAGTCAAAGATGAAAGAGAGCTACTTCTTGAAAAAGAACTTCCTTCTTCTTCCTCGCTGGAGGCCTCAGGTCACTTCCTGTGTCTTCTGGCCATTGTCATTTTAACAAGGTGACAGGGTGACCTGGCCGTTGCTTGGCAACAAACTGCCCACTTGCCATACCAAAGGGAATCTCTTCCCCCATTCTGGCAACTGGTTTCATTATGTTGCTCCCACTGAGCTTACAATCTGTTTACCCTTTATGTTACAGTCCACATATCTCCCCCAAATGGGTGTGTTGCTGCAATGTCCCCATGACAGTAGGCCTGGATCAAAGTGAACCCACACTCCGGGCCCAGCAGCCCTCAGCTGGGCCAAAATTGGTGGAACCGGGCAGGAAGGCCAGTTCCTGGCCATGGCTCCTCCCGGGATGGGGGGAGGGGGTTTGCCATGGCTGCCTGTAATAGGCAACCATGGCTCCACATCATGGCAGGGGACAGGGAGATGCTGAGAGCACAGAGATATGGCTGAGTGTCTGCATATTGCTCCCCAGCTGTGGGAGCCACTGGAACATTTGTCCCCATGGCCGGAGCTTGTACAACCAGGAGAAGGCCTCACCCGAATGGGAACAGAAGTCCAGGAGGAGATCTGTTAACACCACTCGAGGAGGTGATGCTTTGGGGCAGTGCTGGGAGGGAGTGAACACCCTGTTCTGGTGAAAATCGGGATGCCTGCAGGGCCCTAGGAATTAGAGAAAATATCAGGAGCCAGGGCAGTTACCCCAGGTCATCCTGTGGTAGCGACGGCCTGGGTTCAGCTCAGCTCAGCTGCTTACAGCTGATTCAGCAGCTGGTCTGTGCCTTCAACCCAGGAGAGCTTTGCTGTTGATCAGTAGATTGGCACATTCAGCATCTCTCTCTTCCAGGCAAGATTTCTCTGATTACTATTTATATCGCTCCAGCAACGTGTCTGGTGATGGGTAGCTAGAACAATTAGTGACAGGTTCCTGCCCGAGGTAGCTTACAATCTAAAATGACAGCTGAAGGGGGAAAAATGGGGAAGGGGCAGAGAGATCCATTATGAAGCTTAGATATAGCAGGTGCATGTGTGTAGCAGCTTCGCTGCCTATAGAGTTAGAGAGTGCTCGGGTAGAGCCAGCAAGCTGCCTCATGCCCTGCAGGAGACACCTAATTAGGTTGCAGAGAGCTAATTAAAATGCAAGCCTAATTGGGACCAGGTGGCTAATGAAAAAGCAGCTAGCCAGCCAGGGAGGCTAACTAGCTCCAGCCAATCCCAGGAGAAGGAAGGAATGGCCGGCTTGGTCAGTTGGGCTGGGGGGAACTGAAGCAGGGAGGTGGCTGGTTTGGCCACTAAGCCATGTCAGCAAACTCTGCTGAGAAAGGCTAGAGGGAGGAATCCTATAGCCCCTTGGGAGCAAACCAAGAAGTCTGTTGTGGAGACGAATCTGGAAGGAGGGAATCCTCCCCCCCCCCCCCGGACAAGGTTCTGCAGACAGCATGGGAGACCAAGGTGAAACGTTCTGTAGCTGAGGGGCTCGTGGGAGAGCTGGAGATTTGTGTCTACTTGCAAGGCTGAGAAAAGAGCCAAGACTGCTGATAGCAGAGCCAGGAAACACTGGGAGGCTGGGCTAAAGACTTAGAGGGCCTATAGGAGGCCAGAAGAAGGACTATGTTTAAGCCAGAAGGGAAGAACTTTAAGTTGACTGTGTTTATGTGTGTGGGGACCCACTGGGAGAAGCCCTGTCACCTGGTGTGACGGGCCCAGCTATTAAGAGGAGAAGTGAAGGTTGGGAGGGGGTTAAAGCACTGGTCTGGGGTGCTATACTCCCAGGCAAAGAAATTAAAATATTGTGTTTATTCTGGCTGACAGCTCCGTCAAGGGCTCTGTTAATAGTCTTATGAGGCATCACTTTTGCGACCCCTGTTTTGGTGAGTGTTGTAGCCCCCAGAGGGGCTACTTGATGTGAAGCGAGGTTGAGCTGATTCCCACTTGGCTCCTCTTGCATTGTAAAGCCGGCCCATGCACAACATGTCTAGAGACGTTATGAGAGAGGAATGCAGTTATGAAGGATAAACCAGCACAAGGGGAATCCTAGATGGGCAATTTGTCAAGGTGAGGAGTTAGGGGAATCTGATAGAAATAGTAGATTTTCAGAAGGAGTTTTAAGGTCAGGAAGGAAGGAGTAGAGCACGAAGCACATCATTGGTTTTGTTTTCCTTTTCATTTAGAAAAAATGCTGTTTTCAGAGGGTGTTTTTTTGGTAAATGAAACCATTCATTGTGGGGTTTTTTTGTTTCTTGTTAATTTTATTAAAAATAATTTTAAAATCGTTTTAAAAAACATTGTCTCTGTGCAAAATGGCCACCAGACCATTCAATGGTGCCAGAAAAGGGCAGTGGGTCTACGCATGTGCAGTCAGCCGGCACTGCTTTGGAAAAGGGTGTGTGTGCGTTGAACAGTCCAGTGTCCATTTGTGTATGCCCAGTGATTTTTAAAACGATTTTAAAATTATTTAAATTTAAAAAATAAATGAATTAAGAAATCGCTGCACCTGCGCAAATTAAACTGGCTATGGGGGCCGTTCTGTGCATTCACGTTCTTTCCCATAGGGTGCCAATGCTGCTGGCAGCATTTGGGGAAAGAACACGCACGTACAGAACAGAGTCAGCAGCCATTTTGCGCAGTCACAGTGATTCGTTTTATATTTTTTTAGTGTTATAATGAAAACAGAAACTTTGTTCTTCATTTTTTGTCCATTTTCGTCCCTTTTGTAGATCATTGTTGTATTTTAATTTCTGAAATGAACAGGTAATTCATTCTGGTAATTAAATAAGTGAAAACAAATTGCACACACCCATAGGCACATTCGTTCAAGGACAGAGTGCCAGGTGTGGGTGGCAACATAAGGGGAAGCACAAAGACAGCTTAGGGACTTGTTGGAATGGGTCAAGCTGTTTGCATAAGAGGAACAAGGTACGTAGGATGATACGTAGCAGGACATGAGGGTAGAAAGATGGGGAGAAGGAAGGCCATGGCAAATGTAATGACAAAGAGTCCATATGCTGGTTGTGAAGAAGGTTGAATTCGCAGGAGCACAGGAATAGCAGTGCTAAAAGTCGGTATTCAAAATTACTCAGTTTTTACCAAGCATCTTGGTATTCGACTTGGTTTTACCAAGATTTTGGCAAGTTACTGAGTAACCAAGGAACTGGCATGGTACTCGGTCCAGTACACGGTAGTCAGGTAAATCCTTGGATGGGCAACATATGGGGCTTTTCCTGCAACATACAGGGCTTTTCCTGGTCCTATATATGTAGGGTGACCATACCTCCCCTTTAACAAGGGACACTTATGAAAAATACATGTTGCAGGGCTACATTGGTTCAGGTGTCACCCTACAACATGCCTTTTTCATAAGCATCCCCTGTTAAAGAGGAGGTATGGTAGCCCTATATTTAAGGGAACTCAGTACTGTCTTATTTTACTGAGTATTTTACTGACTATCGGGTATTGGGCCGAGTTACCGAGGACCGGCCAAACACTCAGAGCCAGTCCTCAGAAACTCAGAAATACTTGTAATTGGTTTTTTTAAAAAAATATATATTTACTATTCGGTGCAGTCATAATGAATAGCTACAGGGGGAAAGAGGACCCATATCAAAAGACAGTAGAGGGAGCATTAGTAAGTAACCTGTGAGGACAAGGAGCTAGGGAAAGTCTGGTTGAAGAGAGAGGTTTTTAGGAGGGATTTGAAGTCTGGAGGGAGGAGCAGAATGTGTGCATTCAGGGAAGGAATTCCATGCCTGGGGGACAGTGTGGGAGGAGGGATGAAGATGGTTCAGGGAACAGAACAGGTGAGGAGAGAAGGGTTTGAACATGATCAAGGCAGCAGGCAAGCCGGATTGACTTGACGGGAGAGTGTTGAACAGAGAAGGGCAAGGTGAGAGCGGAGAAGGCCCCCAAGAAGGAGATCATCCCATGAAAAAAAAAATGGCAACATAAAGTATGTCCAAAATGGAGAAGAATCAGGGTGTGCATAGAAGAGGGGTTATTCTGTACCTCCGAACAGTCATAACATAACATAAACATAACTTTTTAATTCATACCCCACACTCTCTCGTAAACGACTTGAGGCGGCTCACAATATCACAGTACCCAGAATACATTTCCAGGTTTCTATCCCGCGCAGGGGACCCAGCAAGGCAAAATAATACAATTAATAATATATCACAAAAATAACATATAACAATTCCCTCCCCCAACCCCAACTGATGATCTCCATCCACCAACTCCTATATTCAGGCACTTGGCCTCACCATTAATCCACCGATCTACCCCCTGCTGCCACCAGGGGATAAATACTGAACTCCACCCCTCGCTCACTGAGGGGAGTCTGGTACACCATCAACAGTATCAGAAAACAGCATTACCCCCCAAACAATACAAAACCCCCCACAGTCTCCCACCTCAGTCTCAAGGCCCAGCCGAAGGGCACAGCCAAAGGGCATGCCCCTTTGAACGTGGCCCCAGCACGTGCCTCCAGCATGGCCTCCGGCTGCTCCAGGTGTTATGGGGAGCGGCCCAAAAGTTGTCATTGCCGAGCCCCGCCCCCGCAAGGGTGGGGGGAGGAGAAAAAGTTCCACAGCCCCCTGGTCTCTGAAACTGGGCCCCCCATCCCCTCCACCACATACCAGCACTGTCCTGGTGGATGGGGGTGTGTGTGTGAAAAGGGCTGCCACCATCTGCCTCTGCTCAGCTAACTGCCCCCTGGCTCCCACACGCTGCCGCCAATGTCTCTATCCCCTCTCCGGCCGCTCCTGGTGTTATGGGGAGCAGCCCAGACGCTGTCATTGTTGAGTGCCGCCCCCGCAAGGGTGGGGGGAGGAGAAAAAGTTCCACAGCCCCCTGGTCTCCGAAACGGGGCCCCCCATCCCCTCCACCACATACCAGCACTGTCCTGGTGGACGGGGGTGTGTGTGTGAAAAGGACTGCCATCATCTGCCTCTGCTCAGTTAACCACCCCTGGCTCCCACACGCTGCCGCTGATCCAGTAAGGATGTGCAAACAGAACTGAGTTTGGAAATTCGGTTCAGTTCGGAAATTCGGTTTGGTTCAGAAATTTGGTTCAGTCGACTGAACTATTTGAGTTCGGTCCGAACTCTGAACTTCCAAACAAAGTTCGGAAATTCCCCATTGAACTAAATGGAATATTATCTTTTAGGGAAGGGAGAACAGAGCCAAGTTAGAAATTCGGTTCGGTTCGAAAATTGAATTCGCTTCGGAAGTTCCGTTCAGTCGACCGAACTGGTCGAGTTCAGTCCAAACTCCGAACCACGTTCGCCCATCCCAATCATGCAGCCACTGGGCCTCCTCCTCCTCCGAGCTGGTCTCCCATATACCCATGCTGGGCAGGGGCAGGGGGGAGGTGAGGGGTGGAGTGGGTCACATGACATTCAGGGGTTGCGACACAGCAACAAGGTTGTGGCTCCGTTCATATCCAAGTTGGGGAAACCTAACCGTGTTAGGGGAGTTGCTTCTGATATATTCACTGGTGGAATGAGATGAGGGCAGAGTCTGGCACCGTGGGTGTTCCCATCCGGAATGGGATATGTGTATTTTAATCATGCATCAAGCTATTGCACTTAATTTTGGTGTGAAAATATTCAGAGGGGAAGAGAATGAATGCCTTTTGACACATTAACAGAGGCTGTCACAACCTTAGGTCCATCTAGACCTATATATTTCAGATGAATTCACAAGTGAGAGAGACTTGTGAAGCAAGTGTTTTCAGAAAACGATTATGATAAACATATCTTTCCCATGTAGGCTCATAAGGAACATCTTTCTTTCTTTCTTTCTTTCTTCTGAAATTAGTCCTTCATGTTCAGCTGGCTCCAAACCTCTCCTAATGTCTCTTAAACGAATTAAATATTCAGTGCCAGACTTCACATTAGGAACTCGGGGTGTGTTGAGCTAGCTTGAAATAGTACAAGGGAGGGGGGGGGGAATCACTTTCTATTCCCCCAGGTTGCCATAACATTTTGAGAGTCTGGAACTTCTCAGCTATTAATTAATTAATTAATTCCGAATATTATAAATATTCATACAGAAGTTCCTATCAGACTAAAATTAAATGAGCTAATTGTGGTTACTTTTTTGCTGCAATGAATGGAAGGAATATGGAGAACCCAAGGAAGCGTGGGTGTCTTCTCAGAAACCTCTGGAAGTGGAGGTTGCTCCTGCAAACTATTTTAAAACGACTTCCAGAACATTCTGTGAGCAGATTTGCACAGGGAGGAGTGAGGAAGGGGGAAAGGTAGAAGGCGTTTTCTCTAAGCTTTGAAATGGTGACATAAATTGCACAAGAGAAGGAGGGTGTTGTCTTAGAGATGTGAGGAGAGCAGCCACTCATTAAAGAATATGTGGTGATGTGTAGGGAGGTGGCACAGAGAGACACAAGGAGACACCGGGGAGAGCAATTCCAGACGGTGTTTTGTAAGGTGATTTGGAACCAAAAGGGAGGAAAATGGTGATACTGTTTAGGTCCTTGGAATAGGGAACCATATTTTACCCCCTTGAAATGTAAACTATTGGGATACAGTGCTGGCCATGCCCTTCTAGGTGAGCATTCAGCCCTTGGTAAGACCAGGCTAGAAGTGGCAAAGCCAGAGAGAGCTACAGGGGACTTGATTAGAAAGCCATGTGGGGAGGGTTGACACCCTCCCCGTGCTACCAGAAGTGATGTGTCACCGGTTTTTTTCAGCAGCGGTGGCTGGAGACTTGGCGCTTTGAAGAGGCCCGTTCTGCAAACCTCACGGGCACGTCGCTTCCGGTAGCGCGGGGTGTGCAACCACTCCCTGCATGGCGTTCTCTTCAACGTGGGGCTCCTGAGGACGTTCTAAGTGCCTATTTTAATAACGGCCTTAGAGGCAGGTTTGGGGGGGAGGGGGGCACTGTTCTGCTGGACCCAAGGGGCCAGGTGGGGAGCTGGAAGCTGCTTCTCATTTACCCCTCTTCAAACTGCATTTTTTTTTTTTACAAAGGAGATTTCTTGACCACAGATTCAGATTTTATCTCTTTTTTCCTCAGAAGGAAACTGAGCAAGAAAAAGCCAACCTAAGAATTCCCATCACTAAGGGAAGAGGGAATAACACTGAAACAAGCCAGCATCCATCTACTTATACACCAAGGTCGCAGCCCTCAAAACCACTTACTCTAGAGAAATTCCATTAAAGTCAAAATGAGTCTGATAGAGTAAGCAGTTGGAGGATTGTAGCCCTAGACTATTAAAAGTCTGTTTGTGCATGTGCATCTTTCAGAGAAAAACTGAGTGCCATAGATTCAGTCTGAGCTGGGCAGTCTGGTTACTGACCCTCTACAGAGTTGAAACCAGTACACACAAGAAGGGATATGCTGATCAATATTGTGGCACTCAACCTGACCCAGTAGCCTGGTACCTGATAGGTGCCCAATGTCCTGTACCCAATTCACCATTTTCCATCCCGGTTTTCTCACTTCTGCTGCTAAATCCCATACCAACTTGCCATTTTACCAGTCAGTAAACCGACAACCATAATTCCCTGTATTTTCGGGTAATCGAGTCGCTAGCCAACTCGGTAGCTAGGGTACCAATTGGGCACCTGCCAGGCTACTCAAAAATGTGAGTATGACTACCCCTGGGTAGGAAATGCCCTCCCTGATATAGTTCAAGTTCAGAGATACTTCTAGTGCCCGAAAAACTCAAACCTTCTGCCCTTTGAAAACAACAACAACAAATAAGAGACTTGGACAAGGTTCCATAATAAATCTGACCATTGAATAACGGACAATGTTTTTACGGCAACCCTTGCTCACTTCTATTGAACGGTTTTTAATGCCCTGTTAGTCTGGAATACACATCATTGTGAGACAGAAGAGAAGTCAGGAACCCGAACACCACAAATAGACAATCCTGCAGCAATAGGAGAGAATACCGCAGCTGCAGTGCCATGGAGTCCATGGGGCCCAAAGTAGGTGACATGGGTGTAATGAGATATCCCAGAAGAGAGGGAGGAGCCCACTCAGCTGCAGCCAGTGGGAACAGAGATCAAAATGAAGAAGAAGAAAGAAAAAAAAAAGATTTAACAAAGGCAAATACAAAATACAACCCAGAGGAACAAAAAACAGAAGCAAAAACAGGAGAAATAACAGGGTAGAGTGTAGAGGTGAAACAAGAATGGAAATCCATTCTCGCGAGAATGCGCACCTCCCGTGCAATCTCGCATGCTCTCGCAAGAAACCTCCAAAAACTGCATGTGCTAAATGGCTGATGTGCCCATTTTGCCAATGTGCGGCCTCCAGTGGCATTTTATTTTATTTATTTATTTATTTATTTATTTCATTTTGTGTGTGCGCAGAGCTTTTTTGAGGTGTCTCAAGAATCTCACAAGATTCTCAAAAGCGTAAAAATGTTCTGCACATGCACCAAACAACTGCTGGGGGGAGGGGATGGGGTGCATGCGTAGAACGGCCATGGTGGCCATTTTGCTCATGTGGGGAGCCAGTTTTTGGCTGCGCAAGATTCTCACGAGAATGGGTCCAGAACTGGCTAATTTTCAACCCATTCTTGTTCTCAAAAATGGTTCACACCAAGATTTTTGAGAATTGTAAATACGAGTCTCTGTCATAGTAGTGAGTAGCATTGCAGTGAAAGACTGGTAGATTATGGTGTATCATAAACTGGGTGGCGAGCAGATCCCTTGTTGCCGAGAACTGTGAGCGGAGCGGAGAATTGACAGCACCTGAAACCGACTAGAGGGGAGGAGCTGCAAGGCGGACCTGAGGGATAAAAGAGAGCGGCCGCCACGGGGAGATTGTGTGGCGAGCGGATCCCTTGTTGCCGAGAACTGTGAGTGGAGCAGAGAATTGACAGCACCTGAAACCGACTAGAGGGGAGGAGCTGCAAGGCGGAGCTGAGGGATAAAAGAGAGCGGCCACCGCAGGCGGCGCTGGAGGCACACGCCGGGGCAGCGCGCCTAAGGGCTGCGTGCGCAAGGGTGTGCCCTTGTGCGCGCGGCCTTAGGCGCCGGCCGGGCAAGGCCGCCCTCTTGGGAGGAGAATCTATCTACCCTTAATCCTCCGCTGCAAAGGGGGTTGAGAGGGTTCAATCAAGGGTCCCCAGAGGGTGTAACGTATACAGTAGGGGAGTTTGTTGGGTTGTGGAATGTCGGTAAGGAAGAGAGGGAGAGGGGAAGGTGATAGGGGCCCGGCTACTCAAGCCAAAAGCCCTAAACAACGGAGGATAGAAACCTTTATGACTAAACCGGGGCCCAAATCCAGGCCGCCTGTAGGCGAGTCACAAGAATCTCCCAGTGATAACCCCCCGGTGTTATTGCAAAGCACCGCTCCTTTAAGGATCCAGCCGGAGGCCTTTCAGCGATCCTCGACGCCGAGTAAAATACAGGATCCTTCGGAGGGCTTCTCCTTTTTAATGGCACCTCCAGAGTCAGGGGACAGGAGCTCCATAACAGCATGTCTGGCCGCTCATGTGTTTTTGACCGCATCCTCTATGCGGTTTGTTTTCCACCAACTGAATAAGGTGTTGGTGGAATTAGGAGCCTTATCCTCTTTAATACGAGCTTCAGTACAGGGTATGGCTAAAGATGTCTCTTTAAGGCAGGGGGAGCAGTTTGGGCCGATGATTACGGGCAAGGGCGAGAGGCCAAACTTGAAGAACCCTAGTCATTTGCATCAGAAGGATGTCACAACAGGGTGCCACCCAGTGGGCTCTCTGGAGAGATCTGTGATTCGGAGTTCAGTAGCTTACTCCATCCCTGTCAATCTAGCAAACTATCATAGACTCCCGTTGAACATGGTTTTTTCTATTTGTCCTCTACCGTCGGGCTTATTACCATTCTGGAATTCCGCTTTGGACGTAGCGGAACATTTAAGAGTACTACTAATGCTACCTATAGGTAGACAGACTCCAACCAGGCGGGATATTATTTCCATTGAGCATTTAAATATTAGGAAGGACCGATGGGTCCTCAATGTACTGTTTAACAGGCAAGAATTAGTGGATCTGATATTCCAACAGGCAGGTAGCCTTGAATCTAGGAACGTCTTTGTCGCTTCAGCCATGTACGCAAGAGGAGGGCCGGGACCTTTAAGAGCTTCCGATATTGGTGGCTCTGCAGTTGAGGGGGTGATGCCCCCACCTCAGGGAGGGGATCCGGCTCCCAGAGAGGGGGGACCAGCTTTAGTGGGTCCCAATAGGTCAGTAGGACCTATTATTGGAAAAGTGGGTTGGGACATTTCCCCTCCAGAGGACCAAATGGAGTGGGATAAGACAATTGGTGGGGAGGACCCGAAGGTGTGCATAGAAGGCTCGTGCTGTCAAGGAGGGGAAAAGCGAGCAAGTAGAGTTATAACTCAAGCCTCGAATATTACCTCTAACCCTTGCACTAGGAGGAAGCAGAGCCCACATTTTTTGAGTGGGCAGGCCTCTATTATTGATCAGATGGAAGGTATGTACCACCATCTAGAGAGAGTTATGAAGCTACAGAAGAATGTGATGGGAGACTCGAGTAAGGCACATGACCTGGGGGTGGGGAAGGTGTCACCTCACCCCCAGTCTATTATAACCCTAAATAACTCATTAATATGCTGTGTGCCCTCCCAGGGAGTGGAGCTGGGAGTCTCCGGGGAGAGGATATCAAGGAGGACTAGGTTAGATTGCCCTCCCTGTGAATTAGGGCCTCCTCCCCAGATTGAACATTTGTCCCCTTTTGGTTCCATGACATCAACTCTTCTGCACTGCAATATTAGACAGCATGATGAAGGAACTGGCCATTTAGAGCAGCTAGCATCTGATCTGACTAAGGGCCATACTGAGAAAGGAGATGAGGGGGGGTGTAGGAGTCTGGTTCTTGTTAGTTCTTCAATGCAGAATTCCCAGGGAGGGGATCAGAGGGATAAGGGTGGGGATGAAATTTTCTTGGCTCAGGCTCATTTGGCAACGGTGCCAGGGCCATCAATGGATGTAGGTCGGTCACAGATTGATAGGGGGGAGAGTGAGGACTATCTTGGGTGGGCAAGGGGGCTACAGATGCAGGTGGACGATTGACGCCTGTCTACAAACCACAAGGAGGTGAAATTCCTTAGTTGGAATATCGCAGGTTGGAAATCACGTGTTTTGGACATAGATTTCCTTCCCTTCCTTGAGGAATATAACATCATATTGTTGCAGGAAACCTGGACTTTAGATGACATCTCATGTGCAGGGTTCATGGTATACACGCTGCCGGCAATTCCGGCACTGGGCCCGGGTACAGCAAGCGCTGGCTTGGCACTTTTAATTTCCCTAGACCAACAGGCTGATATAAAGTGCTGTGGGTCCTTGGCCTCTAACTTCGCCTTGCATTACTGTAGATTTAAGATGGGTCTTGAACTGCTGATTATGAACATTTATCTGCCACCGCCCTCATCCCCCTTTTTTCCGGATGATTTTTGGTCGAGACTAAGGGGAGAGTTAAGGAAATGGGCTAGCGCATTCCCAGGGGTGATTTGGGTGGGGGTGGGGATTTTAACATCAGAGTTGGGGAGTGGGGAGGACCCGAGGGTTGGTTATGGTTAGATGACTCAGATATATGTCCCAATAGGCGAGCATCGCACGACCGAGTTTGTGGCCATGGGGCAGCTCAGCTCAAAACCTTTGTGGGTGATTTTGGGTTGGTAATGCTGAATGGATGTACCCCAGGGGACCAGGAGGGGGCCTATACATTCCATTCAACCAGTGGATCAAGTGTGATTGACTACTTCCTTACCTCGGAGAGTTTTCTGCCTAATGTGTTAGAACTTCGGGTAATCCCCAGATTCGAAACTAACCATCTCCCTCTCACCCTGGCATTGGTGGATCCGTTATGTCAGCAGGGTTGGAGGATGGGGAAGGGGGAGGGAGGACAATTGGAGGATGCTTTAGTGCGGGTTAAGTGGGGGGAAAAACTAGAAATAGACTTCGCAGGGTTTGTACAGCAGAAGGAGGTGAGGGAACTGTTGGAGGAGATGGTGAACATGGAAGGTAATCGACTGAGTAAATTTGAAGAACTGTTGGATGAGTTGGTACCCCTACTATCACGGAGGGAAGAGGGAGGTTGCCGTAAGAAGAGGGTTCCATCATGGTTCAATAGGGATTGTAGAACCCTGCGGAGTAATCTGAGGAGGTTGGCGAAGGAGGTAAGGAGGAATCCGTCCCCAGATAACAGACAGGAATTAGCATCCACCCGCAGGCTCTATAGGGAGGTTGTGGCTGCAAATAGGTTGAAGGCTCAACGGGAGGGCTGGGATAGGTTGCTGGACTTAGCCCTCCATAAGGACTCTAAGCAGTTTTGGGACTGCATCAATGTTGGCCTGGGGGGAAATAGTAAGTGGGGAGTGGTGATCCCGGTCAAAACTTGGGTGCAGTTTTACACCAGAATTTTCTCTGCAAGGAGGGGACCTGATATTGCAGTTCTACCCAGTGAAGGGTTTCCGCATTGGCCGCCGGTCTCAGAAGGGGCGGTGGTAGAATTTATTGGAAGACTGAAAGGGGGGAAAGCTCCGGGGGATGATTTAATTCCCCCGGAATTATTGAAATATAAACCAGAATGGTGGGCTAGATGGTTGGCGCCGTTGTTCTCTGAGATCAAAGCTACTGGGGAAATCCCAAAATCTTGGCAGAGGGGAATAGTGGTCCCTATTTTCAAAAAGGAGGACCCGCATGTACCGGGGAATTACCGGCCGATATGTTTGTTGAATATCTTAGGGAAATTATATTCACGCTTCCTGTTGGAGAAGCTGGTGGGATGGGTGCAGGGGAATGGGATACTGGAACCTGAACAGAGGGGGTTCCAATGCGGGAAGTCTACATTGGATCAGGTTTGTGTCCTTTACACCCTTGCAAAGAGAAGTGTAAACCGTTCAGGGAAATGTTATGCCTGTTTTGTAGATCTTTCTATGGCATTCGATTCAATCAACAGGGAGAGGCTATGGAGGAAGTTAGAGTCATCTTCGATGGACCGTAGATTACTATTTTTGTTGATAAAGATCCATAGAAACAACCTGATTCGAATCCGTCCTGGTGTGGCAAATTCCCTTTCGGAGGAAGTTCCGGTGCATAGAGGGGTCAGGCAGGGATGTATTCTTGCCCCTGTTCTGTTTAACCTCTTTCTCAATGATCTAATCCCCTTTTTGTTGACTTTGGATTCGCATGCCCCCTGTTTGGGCACTAGGAGTATCCCGGCCCTCCTGTACGCGGACGATACTGTTTTGATTTCCCAATCCCTAGTGGGTCTCCGGAGAGCAATGCAGGGGTTCGGGACGTACTGCATGCAGGAGGGTCTAGAGATTAACTTTGGGGAAACTAAAACTATGGTGATGGGGGCTGGACCCAAGGGGAGACTCCACCGATGGAGGATTAAGTATAACCCTATTGATCAAGTGAGGGAATTTAAATACCTGGGGGTAGTTATATCAGCCTCCCTGAGCTGGTCCTCTCATTGGAAGGCGGTGGTAGCTCAATGTAAGAGATCAGCAGGGGCTATCCTGAAATATTATTTTTCGCGTGGGGGGAAATTGCCCCTGCCAGTCTTGCGCCTGTTTAATGCCAAAACAGTAGCCCAGTGCCTCTATGCTTGCCCGGTATGGAGCCTGCAATTCTTGGACAAAATGGAGATAATTCAAAACCAATTCCTGTGCAAGATTTTGGGAGTCCCAGGGGGGACCCCGGCAGTGTTGCTACGGCAGGAAACAAAGAGCCCCACTATTAGGGGGCGGGCCTTACTAGTGATTCTGAAGTTCTGGGTAAAGACAGTTCTGTTCCCATCAGGGGTAAACTCCCTCCTTTCAAGAGCAGTGGAAGAGGGGCTCCTGGACCCATGGGTGCGTCAGGTTGAGGAGTTTGTGGTGGCCTTAGGATTTTCAAGGGAAGCTGTAGCACATGTGGGCCAGGAGGGGGCGGTGTTATTACTGGAAAGGCGAATACGGGATCAAGAGCTCCAAACGGAGAACTCGCGTTGGTCCTCCCAAAGGGTGGCCCCGGAGTATTCTCCACCGGGCCTTGGAGAAGAGGCACGCAGCTATCTATTTTCTTGGCAAGATGCTGGGCTGCACCAGATTTTTACATGCCTGAGGTGTAACGCTTACCCGTCAGCAATGAGGGAAGGCCGTTGGGAGGGTATCCCGAGGGAAAAAAGATTTTGTCAACTGTGTGACCGTGCCGAAATGGACTCTGTAGCCCATGTATTATTGTATTGCCCTGCCTTAGCAGCTCCGAGACAGGCCCTTCTGGGGAACTATATGCTGGGTAGTTCTAAGTTAGGGGCATCAGTAGGGAAGCTCCTGTCTTGGACTGACATGCCCTGGTCCAAATCAGTGGCGAGATTAGGGCGTATATTTGTTAAACGCAGGGCAGCTTTGGGGTGCGAGCCCTGGCCCGAGGACGTCCGGTTGATCCCCCAAGATGATGATACGGCATAGGTGTGGGGGATTAAGGTGGGGACCCAGAGCTTATAGGGTGGTTTATTTCAAGGGTAACCACAGCCTTTCCCAGTGTATATGACTATCATTACCGTGGGTTGCCCCGGAGCTAAATATTCAGGGGGGTTTTCTTTTTCTTTTAAGTTATTATTGTTAAGGAATTTCTTCTGTATTGTATGGTGGTTTAAGTTTATGTAGGGTCTGGATTTCCCCCAGAGATAAAAATGCTTGTTTATATGATATGAAAATTTTGTATATTGTTGATTACATTTTGGTGCATTTTGATTATTATGTTTTATCTTGTTTTATATTGTATGGATGGATATTGCTAAGGCCTTGGCCGCAATAAAAGTAAAGTATAAGTATCATAAACTGAGCAGGAGTGGACAATGTTGATACAAAGGGAAATGCCATTTTGGGGCTGCATTAACGGAGCATATTGGATCCAAGACCCGGGAGGTAATGATGCTGCTTCACTCCGCACTGATGAGATACTCACCTGGAGCATTGTGTGGAGTTTGAGGCACTGCACCTTAAGGAGGACACAGCTGAATTGGAGAAAATTCACAGCAGAGCAACTAAGATGACAGTGGGCCTGGAAGACATGCCTTATAAGGAATGGCTGAAAGAAATGTTTGTGTTTAACCTAGAGAAGCGAAGACTAAGCCGCACCATGACAGCCATTTTTAAATATCTAAAAGAATGCCACAAAAAAGTTGGTGAATGTTTGTACTCCACTTCAATGACAGAAAAGTATGAGCAGGAATGGGTTTAAATTGAAGAGTATAGATTTAATTTAGACATTAAGAAAAATTCTAACTGTACCAGGAGGCAATGGAATCCCTTGCCCAGGGAAGTGGTGGAATCTGCATTCTTAGATGATTTCAAGGATAAGCTGGACAAGCAAGCATCTGTCCACAATGCTGAAAGTGGAGGGTATCCTGCCTGGAGCTTGAGGTAGCCTGTCTGTCTGTACGGGTCATGAGAGGAGCAAGGATGAGATAAGTGAGGCCCAAGTGTGAATTATAGTGAAAAACATCTTTAACATGTGCAAAATGACCGCCCAGATGTTTTGTGCATGCAAAAATGGCCACCGCCCTTAACCAAAATGGCGGTGATAGCGCCATTATGGAAATGGCCGTATATGCGCAGAACAGCTGCAGCAACCATTTTATGCATGTTCAGGGTTTTAAAGATTATTGGTTTTGGTTTTTTTAATGGAAATTGATGAAGAAAATGATAATCATTTGCTCTTTCATTCATTTTTGTAGCATTAGTTATGAACACAAATGGGGTTCCATTCATTTTCATACCTAAAAGAAAACGTTTTGGATGTACGATCCCTAAGGATGACAACAGCTACAACATCGGTATCCCTTTCCAGACTCTTTTTGAAACCCTGCTGTTATGGAGAGCCTACAACCTCCTTCGGAACCTTGTTCCGTTGCCTCATGGCTCGATATCGAGGCTTGACAAATCCAGTTTTAAAAAGAATGTGCTATTTTCCCAGTGACGCTGTTTCCAATGGTGGCCGGGTGACTTCCAGTGAGACTAAATGCCACCCACACAAGGTTTAAAAGAGCTGATTTTTAAATCCACTAGCTTGCTGGCATGTCTAAAAACGGCCATTGTTTCTACTGTCTTGGAGATGTTGCCTCTGTTAATGCAGCCTAAATTTGTATTAGCCTTTCTGCAGCAACATAAAATTGTTCAGTTTGTCATCAACCACATTGTCGATGCACCCCCCAAAGAAGACGAGGACACATTGCTTGGGTTTAAACGGCCGCACTCTTTATTTAAACCAAAAAAGGGGGAAGGGGGTAACCCTCCCACTTCCCCCTTTTAACTGGGGTCCTCTCTACCTCCTATTTCTAACTGTTACCCATTTCACAGGAGGTTCCCTTCCCACACCCAGAACTAACCGGCCTACCTGTCGACTTTCTTACTCTCTTCGGGTTAAGCCCGAGGGAATCCTCCTGTGCCCTAACTTCCCCAACTTTGTCAACTTACCCCCTACCCCGGGCCCCGGGTTTCCCCGAGCCAGGGTGGGTTGTTCATATCTACCCCTGAGGGCGGGGTTTAAACAACAACAAGGGTGAAAGGCACCATAACCTACTGTTTGGTACATGGCCTTCCCAGCGGTTCAGGCTGCTCGCCTCTCACCCTTGGGCTAACCATACAGAGGGCCACACTGAGCAGCTATGCATGGCCTATGCCCATCCCTTAAGGAGATGTTTCTATTTCATACTATGCTATCAACTACAACGTTTAACCACAGGCCTGAACTCAGCCTACCGCCACCAAAAAACCACCAGCTTTGCTTGGCTGGTTTGCCGCCAACAAATCAACTTCCAATGATTTCTTCAAGGCTGTGTTTCAGGGCTCCAAGGTATAGGTTAACACCAGCATCAGAGAGATGGACCCCATCACTCCTAAACAACTCACCTCTGTCATAACTGATCTCTTTATGACTGCTCTTTGCAACCAGGCCTCAATCTCCAAGTTTGCTCTTTTCCGAGCCCTGTCAGGGTGCGGCCTGGTCTCTGTGCATTGTTTCACATGCTTCTCTGCAACATTTCGGACCACACGAGTGTGCACCCCGGAAAGCACTCTTGGGCCCTTCGTAAATCGGCTTTCATCATCTTTGTCAGCCACAGCCCCGTGGTCTTGGGGAGATTATTTTTGCTGAGATGAAGGACAATCGCCGCTGGTGCCAGGAATTTCTCTTTTGCCGCGGTCAGCGTTTGGAGCAATTGCTCCCACAGCATTCCGCGCTTACCCAGCCAAATTATTTTGGCATGTTCGCCTAGGCCCAGCTGGGTGCCCCACCCGCTGTGTGCGGCCATCTTCTCTGCCCAATGCACGATGCTGTGGCCGACGATCCACACCACCTTCCGTCCCCGCGGAGTTGACATGTCTGAAAAAGAAATCAGGGTTATTCTGTCTTCCCGGGGTTCCCATGTGACCCCACCTCCTTGGTTCTGTGTTCCTTACATACTGGTGATATGAGCCAGACTGCCATCCTCCAATTAATTGTATTTTATTCCTGGGAAGACCTATGCTTGCCGCGACTGACGCGGCCGCTATTCTGAAAGAATGGGCAGTGTAGCAACCCGGGACGAGGCCGGCGTTCTTATTGCACAAAGCAAGGACTGCACCGAACTGATACCTGGTCAGTGGGGTGCCATCCCTATGGAGAAACAGCAGACCCTCCACCTTTGGGCAGGATGCCAGATACTGTTTCATTGCCTCAGCTGGGCATATGCTGCCATCCTCCGCAGGGCAAAGCCTCACCACCCGGCCCTTTACTTTCTGGTCAGTTTTTGACCTGCATAAGTGTAAAAGTAAGGCACTTCCCTGCCAGTCCAAGTCGCGCATCTGTAGGGCTGTTCCGGACCGGTCTGACTTGGCCTGAGGGACTATTTCGCTAATCCGAAAAGCCCCAAATAGCACCACCCGAAACACTTCTCGGAAGAGCACTACTTTGCTGTTGGAGTGACACACGCTAAGTAGGGCGTGACTAATTACCTTAAGCAGCTGGGGAGTAATAGGGGCCCTGGTGTCCAGTATCCGGGGGGGTCTGCCTCACCCAACTCTCCTTTAAACGACTCATGAAAAAGCCGTTATCGGGAGAGGGGTAGCTGGCTAACGGCTTGTAAATGAAATGGCCGATACCTTTCCCGCTATCATCCCGGGTGCCAAACCTTGTTGCCTGAGCTGCAGGGCGAATTGCAGTATGTGCCCTTCGGGGATGGGGAAACCGATTTCCCAACCTTTCCCGAACCTGTAGTCCTGGAAATCTGTGAATGCTTCTTCGTAAGTCCGCCTTGTTCTGGGTGCGAGGGATCCCTGCACTGCATTATATAATTCTATAATCCAAGGCTCCACATGCTCCTTGGAAATGGGTCGGGGTCCTCCCTGACTTCTGGTGCTAGCTGGTGAAAATGGTCTGTCTGAAATCGAGAAAGGGCATCGGCTATGCCATTATCAATCCCAGGCACGTGCTTGGCCACGAACAAAGTGTTTGCCCGTAGGCATTTAAGGACAAAATGCCTAACCAGCCACATGACCCTTTCGGATTTTGAGGACAGTTTGTTGATGACATGGACAACTGCCATGTTGTCACACCAAAATAGCACCCTTCTATTGGAAAATTCCGTTTCCCACAATTCCACCGCCACCACTATGGGGAAAAATTCCAGGAACGTCAGATTGCGGGTGAGGTCCTGTGCTTCCCATGCCTCCAGCCATGGGGCTGCACATCATTTCCCTCTACAGTATACCCCAAAGCCGTGGCTTCCTGCCGCGTCAGAGTGGATCTGAAGCTCCGCCTCCAAAAGGAGTCGTTGCTGCCAGAAACTCACACTGTTATATCCCTGGAGGAATGCCTCCCAGGTCGCGAGATCCTCCCGCATCGCCTTTGTCACGCGGACATGGTGGTGCGGGGGATGGTCGCTTCCTATTTGGGCGTATAAATGGGACATGAATGCCCTCCCCGGCGCGATGACTCAGCAGGCAAAATTCAGGCTGCTCGTGAGGGACTGAAACTGCTTGACTGTTACCTTAGGGGCTCGCGCCATTGCTGTCACCAACTCCCTAAGGACCTGTAGCTTATGCTCTGGCAATCTAGACAGAGAGTGTTTAGTGTCTAGCTCGATGCCGAGATATGTCAGTCTAGTCGTTGGCCCTTCCGTTTTTTGGGGGGCCAGTGGCACCCCTAGCTCTTTGGCCACTTCCTGGAATGTACACATTGCCCGTGTGCATTCTGCTGTTCCCGCCCTTCCCAAGAAGAGGAAATCATCTAAATAATGCTTGATCGAGCTCCGCCCCACGTGTTGGCGCGTGATCCACTCCAGAATGGTGCTAAACTTTTCGAAAGCCGCACATGAGATGGAGCATCCCATGGGCATTGCCTTATCAAAGTGGAATTTAGCCTGGAACTCCATTCCCAAGACCTCGAAGTCCTCGGGGTGGATGGGCAGAAGTCAAAACGCTATCTCGTGATATCTTGATATCTCGTGAAGTGTGAAGTGTGATATCAATCCCTTGTCGTAGGGCATCAAGTTGTGCTTGGTAGTCAGGTGGGGATTCCTCCCTGCGCCTGCTGGGGCCCGGTTCGAGATGGGAGGACACGCCCTGTAACGAGATGGGAGGGCATGCCGCCGCCTGCTTCTGGTGCAGTGCGGGCCCTCGGTGCCTGCTGAGGTTGGGCGCAGCTCCCTGTGGGGTCCCTAACGTCTTGCTGGCTTGCCCGCGCCCCCCTTCTAGGTCCTCTATGTGGGCTTGATAGCTAGCCAGCTGGGCCTGCATGGCTTGGAGGACTGCCTCCTGTGTGGTATCACCCTGATGGCTTCCTTTCCCTTTGGGGCCCTTCTTTGCCTTTTTCTTTGTGCGGGGAGCCATGATCCTACGAAGGGCAGAGTGGGGACTGGTGTTCCCCGCTTCTGTCTCCCCCCCGATCTGGGTTGCCCTGCTTCACCACCCTTCCTGGCACCCTGTCCCAGTCCAAAGGAGGGGGGATGCACCCCGAGTTCCCCTTGTCCACCCGGCCTCGGTACCGGCCTGGCGGCGTCCTGAAACTTCTCACCTCCTTTGTTCCTAGGAGGAAGGGGCGCCGCCAAACCCCTGCCACTGCGAGCGCGGTGGGGCAATCTCAAAATCCCTTTCACATGTGCTTCTGACAAGCCAGGTATCCTCCGTTTTATACTTCTGCATCTGTTTTTTTATTCCCCAAATGCAGAACTTTACATTTATCTGGGTGGAATTTAATTTTGTTAATTTCAGTCCAGATTTTCAAGTATTCCCTCGACCCATACTTCCAATGCATTAAGATGTTGAATAGCACTGGACCCAGGACAGAGCCTTGTGGGACCCCACTGATGCCTCCCTCCAGTTGAATGATGAGCCATTGATGGATCATTTCAAACAAAATGCTTTTAAAAGATTCATGTTAAAAAGCCGGTAGGGAAGAGTTCTACAAACAGATGCCATTACTTCAAATTCGAAGAGTAAAAGCATCAGTAAAGGGCT
Source organism: Sphenodon punctatus (assembly GCA_003113815.1). Taxonomy (NCBI): domain Eukaryota; kingdom Metazoa; phylum Chordata; class Lepidosauria; order Sphenodontia; family Sphenodontidae; genus Sphenodon; species Sphenodon punctatus. The sequence goes on from QEPC01011552.1 coordinate 475,132, forward strand.
CTCATGCTAGACAACTAAAACTGAGATCAGTATGAGACTGCACCCAGAAAAAGCAGTACTGCTGTTGTGAAATTGCATTATTTTTTTACCCTTATGTCCAATTACTCTCAATCTGCTAGATTTAAAATATGTTCTTTATTCCTGCGGCAAGAGAGCAAAAGTGTCATCTCCTGTTAGTTCATGACTCGCTATTTTTGTCATACGATATGACATAACCTGATGTAGGAAATGCAAATGCGAACAATCTGGTGGCATGTTGAATCATAAATTAGGAAGTTTTTTAACTTTATTTTTCCTTTACAAATAGGGTTGCCAAAGATAATGAAGACCTGCATATCTCTGAGACCTTAGTCGCCTACATATAGTGGTCTTCCGCGGTATTAGCTCTGATATGCTGACTCTCTTTATAGCTCAGGAAGAATCCCTAAAGATCAAACAGAAAAGAAATATCTGATATGGGGGGGGAGCAGGGATTTTGATTTATTAAGAAGAGTCATCTTATTTGTTATTACAGGAATAAGCCATGATGCCCAATGACAAGTTAATCAAAGCTGCATCCCTCTTGATGGGTTAGTGCCTTTATTGACAGAAAGACATTCTGAGTTTCCGTCCACTGAAGATGTTTGCCTGAATTCAGAAAATATACAACAAACAGCAAGAGCTTTTTGCTACCGTGGGCTGAATGTGGAATGTTTGGAGACAGAGGGTGACGTTAAAACTGCAGCTGCACCAGTGACACATTATTAATTATTATTATTTTATTTATTTATTTATTTATTTTCAAGCATTTATATAGCCCTAGCAATGTACCTGGTGCTTTACAAAGTAATGGAACAGACATGGTCCCTGCCCTAGGGCTTACAATCTGGGGGGAGGGGCCATACCTGGCGGGATCAGGTCGGGGCATGGAACTAACAACATGAACCCAATAGGGCCATCCAGTGAGGCCTCCAACACCCCACATGCCCCCAGAGCCACAGCCCTGTCCTGCTGGGCAGGAATGGAAGCCAAGGTTGTGGGCGGCCGTGAAGACTGGCCATGGCAACCCCCGATCCCCGGTGGGGAAAGGGCTGAAAATAGACACACTGGCCCGTGTTGGGCTGCCTGGATGACACTTGTCCGGGACGATGGGCGCAGGATCACGCAGGGGACCAGTTCTGGGCTAACCACCTGCCCAGGCTGAAGCAGGGGCAAGTAGGACGACGGGTCCCAACTGGCTTGTGGACTCGGATTAGAGCTCTCTGTGTGACGTGCTGGCAAAAAAGGGCATATGCAATGCGTCGATGTGTATCATTAACCGAGGGGTTCATGCGGAAGAATAAGGGAATGATTTTAATTTGGGGGGTGAGGACGGAACACCGTTTATTTTAGTTCTAGTTTTCATTTACAAAACCCACTTCATTTTCAGGGGTTCTCATAAATGATGCTACAGTTTTTGTTTTTTCTTGTTTTATTTTATTTTAAATAATGATAGAATCACTGCGCACGTGCTAAATGGCTACTATTAACTCATTTTTAAGGTGCTTTCAGGTTGATATGGGTAAGACTCATTTCCTACTTGGAATAAAGAGAAGGCACTGGCTGACGTTTCTGGTGATGCTACGGAGATAGTTAGATGTCGTTGTGATGAGTCGGAATGGAGTTCCTTGAAGTAGCAGAAACCAAGCCGGCTCCCTCCTTGCAAGGGAATCTCGAGACAAACTCCTCAGCTATAGACCAACGGCAAGTGAGGTTTTCTAAAGTGTTTCTAGATTGGGTGTCTTTAATAGGGCACTTGCATGGCGGGAGAGAGTCATGAGTCTGGCACAAAGTTCTACAGGAGAAAATCCCACAGGCAGCAGGAAACAAAAGCTTGCATCATCAGCACGCTGCTATGGGTAGGAGATTATGAGCAGACCTGAACTGAAAAATCTTGGTGAGTGCTTTCGTCGGAAGCAGGCCAATCGTCAACATTTATTTATTTATTTATTTATTTATTTATTTCAAGCCATTTTTAGCCCGCTCCCTCTTGCTCACAACAGCAGCTCGAGGTGGCTCACAACAAGATTTAAGAATATAAACAATTCAATAATTAAAATCAAATACATAAAATGTATATAAAAATCATTTAAAAGAGCAGAACCAACCCCACGCCCACAACCCAATTCCACCCTCCCCGTCTGCCTCCCCCAAACCCTGGCAGAACAGTGAGGTCTTACACTGTCTTTGGGGAAAAGGGGAGGTCTGGGGCCCGGTGGACTTCCGTCCGGAGGGAATTCAACAAACTACGAGTGGCCACTGAGAACACCCTCCCCATCATCACCACCCAGGAAACCCAGGGGACTTCGAGTCGGGCGTCCCCGTCTGACTGTAGAAACCACACCATGGCCTGGGGCGTCAGGTGTTCCCCACAGGTAAGCGGGGGCCAGGCCATTTGGGGATTTATAGGTCAACACCAACACCTTGAATTGAGCCCGGAACACAATAGACAGCCAGTGCAGAGAACGGGGCAGTTGTGTAATGTGTTCGCGATGACCCATCCCCATAAGGAGCCAGGCTGCCACATTCTGTACCAACTGCAGCCTTTGGACCATCACCAAGGGTAACCCTACGTAGAGTGTGTTACAGTAGTCCAGTCTAGAGGTGATGAAGGCATGGAAGATGGTGGCAAGTTCAGATTCCGAAACATATGGACGCAGCCCTTGCACCAAATTTAACTGGCGAAAGGCGCTCCTCACCACAGTCACAGTCCTGGTGGAGCTGTGAATCGAGAAGCACGCCCAGACTATGGACCAGACCCCTCAGACCATCAATGATGGGGGCCACCACCCCTTCAACCCTACCCACCAATATCACCTCTGTCTTGTCAGGATTCAGTTTCAGACTCTTTCAGACTCATGTCCATTTGTGTGACACAGAAACGTACCAGCTTTCCCACTCGTTTCACCATTTTCTAGAGATGTACACCAGGAACCCATGTTGTTATTCATTTTTTAATTATTATTTAAATCTTTCATTTTCGTAAATATCAAAATTTCATTTTCACTTTTACTTTCATTTTTGATTTACATTGGTTTCAATGGAAAATAAATTTTTGGCTTTAACATTTGTTTAAAATTATATTTGGATGAAACATGGATGTATTGTACCTCCTCTGGAAGTCAATATGTGTACCAAACTTCAGAAAGATTCAATAAAGGAATACAATTTTTATAAGCAGTTAAATTATGTTGTTTTGCAAAAATTGGCATATTCATTCCTGGCTGTAACTTCTTTGTCTCCCACGTGGATGAAATTCAGCAAGTTTATCCCCTCCCCCCCTCCAATAGGATTACTCTACGACAATTTTCAGAAGGATTGGATAAAGGGTCCTGATGATATAAACAATTAACTTATAAATGTATGTCTGATTTAACATCTTTGTTGTCAAACCAGTGTACATGGAATTTGGTAGGAATGTGTCACACCTTCAGGAACATCTTCACCAAATATCAGAAAGTTATGATAAAGGGTCCCAATTTATAAGCCTGCACAGACTATGCAGAGAATGAGTCTATGACAGGCATTGTCTCATGTGTCAGTGGGCATTTTTACACAAGTTAAAGTTCTGGATTTTTCAATCTTCTGGGTTTTTCAAGACCACAAGTGAGTTCTGGATTCATTTTTCACACATGCCCCTCCCTGAGGCAGTTCCTGAATGCATTCTTCACACAAACACTGCCCTGAGGCAGCCTAAAGTAGCCGCAGCTGTAGATGTGAGGGGCTTCCATGGAAACCAAGTGACCACAGCTGCCTGGACCACAGCAGTTTACCAGGAGAACTTTTTACTCACAAAAGTTCTGGGAGAAGTTCTATGCAGAAATTCAAAGATCTGGATGCTTAAGATCTGGGTGAGTGATTTAGACAGACAGAAAGTTCAGGATGTAACAGCAAACATCCAGGAGAACTGTGTGTGTAAAAACAGCCGCTGTGGTATAAGATCTGTTTCTGATGCCAATTGGCCAGCAGAAATGTCAGCCAAATATCCTTATTCTGTGCTGTGGCCATCTCAATGTCTTCCCCCCACTTGTTACTGGGAAGTTGGAAACATCTGGTGTTTGTCAGCTGTGGGGGACTGGATGAGGGTGAACTGCCTGAAGGGGAATTTCAACAAGATGGAGATGATGCTTGTGGGGAAAGCTGGGAGAGTGATGGTCCACATCATTAATGGGGTCTGTCCTCCACTCATATCTCAGGTCCATAGTCTGGGGGTGCTCCTAGACCGGCAACTTCGCCTGGATGCCCAGGTGGCAGTTGTGGCAAAGGGCACCTTTTGCCAATTACATCTGGCATGAAAGCTTAAGCAGCCATATGTCTCAGACTTGTATCTTGCCACGATCATCCATGCTTTTATTACCTTGAGATTGGACTACTGTAACACACTCTATGTGGGGCTACCCTTTGTGAAAGTCAAGAAATTGCAACTGGGTGGCTCATCTCCTTAGGGGGACTAGTCATCGTGACCACATGAATCTGGTACTCCATTCTTTGCACTGGCTGACGATAGTCTTCTGGGCCCAATTCAAGGTAAAGCCCTGAGCCCCACTTATCTACAGGACTTCCTCATCCTCCAGATCCTGGATCGGCCTCTGCGGTTAGCCGGGGGTGCCCTCCTTGAGATCCCCCAGGTTTCCTGGGTGTTGACCATGAGGAGGGCGTTCTCATGTGTAAACCATGTCACCTGATTTCTGGGATGCTATCCACAAAGTTCCAGTTATGTCCCTTCTATGCCCGCATCAGGGACTCTTGCTACACTCACCTCAAAGTCACTACCAATTGGTCCTGTAAAACCAGAAGCATGCAGTTATTGGCCAGTGAATGTGTCTGTCACTGTGAATGTGAATGTGACTCCCCATCCTCCCTCCTACAGCCTCCTCCCCCTGCCATGCCAGGTGTCTGCCTCCGACTGGCACTGCATGTGCTTCTATTTATCTGAATAATGGTCTTCAAGTGGACAACTTCAATTGCTTATAAAAATGGGGCCCTTTATCAAATGGCCCTGTAATTTGGCAGAGATGACAGGGAAAGTGTGTGATACATTCCAGGCAAATATCTTGGATGAAATATAAAAATGTTACAGCTGGAAATGCATTTTCAAGTTAATGGCTTATAACATCAGGACCCTTTATCCAAACTTTCTGAAATTTGGCAGGATTGGTAATATTCTGGAGGGACATAATTTTACTAGGGTTCATGGAAATTGGATGGAAGAAAAATAAGTTGTAGCCAGGAATATGTATGCAGCTTTAAAAAAAAAATCAGAATGTTCATTTGTTTATAAAATCTGTTTCCTTTACTCAATCTTTCCAAAATCCTGTTCACACAGTGCCTTCTGTTGGGGGTACAATATCCCCTGCTTTCATCATAATTTAATAAGAAACAAAAAATGTATAGCCAAAAATATATTTTTCAGTATTTTCCCACCATTTCAAAAACTATTTTTTTTGTTTGTTTGTTATTGCAGTAACAAAATGGCAGAAATGTGAAATCACTGGAAGCTGATGAAGTACTGATGGACGCTTGCCCAAGTGCTCCCAAAAGATTGATATTTCCCTTTGGAATGGGAACATTTGCTCTCATTTCTAATGATTGCCCTAATCACGAGTGCGTTATATCCTCCATGTACTTCTCAATGTGCCAGCTCTTCATATCCTTCCTCTTCCTGATCTTTCTACTGTCATGCCCTGCTACATTAAATTTTGCGCACTCTCTCTCTATGACAACCTTCACCAACTCAGTTTCCTGTTGGTTGCCTAAACCATCTTTCTTCATCCTTTCTGCAAAGCTGCTCTGTTACTCCCTCCCTGAGCACCTACGCTCTGTTTCTTCATTTGCAATGCTCAAATCCCTCTTAAAACATACGTCTTCCATCATGCTTTCCCTTGCTCCTCTCCCCGACAGGACTGAATGATGAAATTTTGTTCGACTCCAGTTCCATTGAAACAGGCCATTTCATTCTGTCAAAATGGACACCACAAAATAAATGGAAGGCCATTTTGTGCATTCAAAGGATGTTGTACCACAGCGGCCATTTTACTCATGCGCTGTATGGCCGCCACCATTTTGTGAATGTGCAGTGTCATGGCCTGGTCAGAAATCTGACCAAGGAATTAATGGTCTGGGCCCTTCATACCTCAGGGACCGGCTCACCCTCCGCGCCCCAGAGCGGCTCCTTCGGTCCACCAGGGGTGCCTTCTTGGAGGTCCCCCATTTTAAGCGGGGGGCCACAATGGAGAGGGCATTCTCGGTGGCTGGGCCATGCCTTTGGAACTCCCTTCCGGAGGAAGCTCGCCTGGCCTCCAGCCTGTTGACATTCTGGCAAAGTTGTAAAACCTGACTGTACACCCAGGCCTTGTGGGAGGGTGGGGTAAGGGGGGATTTTTTTAGCTCCCCCACCTGATTTATTGTTTATTATCTATTTATATATTATGAAGGTCCGGAGCCCTGCTTTAATAATTTATATTGTTATTGTTGATTTTAAATTGTATTTTATTGTATTGTTTTTATTGTTGGTAGCCGACCCGGGCTGTTCACAGGAGGGGCAGGGTACAAATTTATAAAATAAATAAATAATACACTGTTCTAATTTTGCAGAAAAGTCGGCAAACCTTGACTGTCTTATTCGATCCAGACCCATTGCTCACTGATGCTCTCTGAACTACCTTTAATTCAAGCCCCCCTTCTCCTCTCCAATAAGCTAAGCGAGAACATTTGTGATTTCTTAACTGCATAAACCATATGTTTCGGACTCTGACCTGGCTACCCTCATCCATGCCTTCATCACCTCTAGTCTTGACTACTGTAACACGCTCTATGTGGGGCTGCCTTTGGTGATGATATGGAGACTGCAGCTGGTGCAGAACGTGGTAGACCTTCTCCTGGTGGGATTGGGCTGCCGGGAACATATTACACTGGTTCTTTGGTCTCTGCACTGGCTTCCTGTAGTCTTCCGGGCCCAATTCGAGATGTTGGTGCTTAAAGCCCTAAATGGCCTCGTCCCAACCTATTTTCAGGACCACTTCACCCCCTGGGTTCTGGATTGGCCCCTGTGGTCATTGAGGGGTGCTCTCCTGGGGGTCCCCTAAGTCTACCGGGGGGGGCACGGTGGAGAGGACCTTCTGCTTGGCTGCCCCACGGCCGTGGAACTCTCTGCCAGTGGAGGCCCATTTGGCCACGGATCTCCCCTCATTTCAGTGCTGTTGCAATACGTGGCTGTTCCACTCAGCTTTGAGGGGGAGGATGGGTAGGGTGGGGAGAATGGGTTAGGGTGGGGGGTGGTTGGGGATTTTGTATACCTCCCATTGTTGTCTATTTTAAAAGTTGTTTTTAATGTTAATGTTTTATATTGTGTGATGCCCAGAGCTGCCTGTGGCAGGATGGGTGGGTTAAAAATGCTTTAAATAAATAAATAAATAAATTTGTATCCCTCTCCGTTGTCTCCCCTTCCTTGTCAAGCCTAGATTGCAAGCCCTGGGGGCAGGAACTGTCTCTAATGACAAGGCCAGCTGTAGGATTTGCGGGGCCCAAGGCAAAGATAAAATAAGGTGGTTCTGAAGGTGGTTCCTGTCCTTTGGGGGCAACCACTGCGGTACCCTGAAGGCACTCCCCCCCCCAGCCTGTCCTGGTGAAATCAGAGACCAATGCAGAGCCCTCAGAAAGAATGGGGCCCAGGGTGTCCGGCCCAGGTTTCCCTGTGGTAAGGCCGACCTTGTCTAATGATCATTGCCAGGTCCATTGCTGGTGGAATAATAACTAATAAACTAATCATTAATAACAACATAGTCTACTTCTATTATCATGTATCCAAGAAGTATCATGTATCTAACTACATTCCTCAGGGACTACAAAGTTTTTTTGGAGGTCAGTAAAGAGGAGGGGAGAAGGAACATGGATACACAATGAAAATCTAGCCTCAACGGAAGTAGGGAAAAAAGGAATGGGGGGTAGGGGTGTGGGGTGCAATTTATTTTTATTTTTTTACAAACAAATAGGGAAATGAAAGGGCAGGAAAATGAAAATGGATGAACAACGAAGGGAAGAAGTGTCCATTTGCATTATAAAAATAAAAAATAAAATGAAAAATACTGAACATGCAAAAATGGTTGTCTGCCCATTCTGGGCGTGTGAAGTCCTTTTCCAAAATAGCGTTGGCAGAACTGGTTCTATTTTCTAAAAGGGCAGCTGGTCTGCACATGCGCAGTGGCCATTTTGGAAACGGACTTCACATGCGCAGAATGGTCCCGCAACCATTTTGTGTATGCGCAGTGTTTTTTTCCCCTGTATTTTTAAAAATTATTTTTAATAAAATGAAAGCAAAAAAATGCCACCCCAAAAAAACACATTATCTTTATGACACATGCACCCTGAAGTTTGTTTAAAAAACAAACCATATGCCTTATACACACCCCTAGAAAGAAAGTCCATTCGCCATTTGCAATTGTGTGTCCGGTCTCTTGGGAGATGTTCAGCTAGAGCAAAGTTGGGTGGCAGGTACATTAGATGGTGATGCCGGGAGCCTCCTATGTTGTGAGTTGCAGTGTGTGCCAGGGGAAGCAACAGCTGTCACATTTGTTTTGTGAGTGGCACCAAAGCTGCACAGTATTTGCCTCCCAGGGTTTCTCACAGAGACTAACGGTGCACATTCTGTCATGTGGGAAAGCATCCTGAGTTTCAAGCATAAGAACATAAAAAGTGCCATGCTGATTCAGGCCAATGGACGCTCAAGCCCAGCATCCTGTCTCCAACAGCTGCCAATTTGGATCTCATGGGGAAAGTGCCAGCAGTCACAACAGGCAATTTATTCCCTGTTGATCACTCCCCGCTCCCGACAGTAAGAAGTTTCCATCTCGTAATCTACTTGGCTAATAACCGTCGATGGACCCATTCTCCAAGAAAAAATCTGGTACCTTTTTAAAGCCAGCTATACGCCTGGCCCTGACGGCCTCCTCTGGCAACAAATTCCACAATTTAACTGTCTAACAGTTGTCTGTTGTAAAGCACTGAAGTGGGATTGGAGGGAGGCAAGTTTTAAAATGTTGTAAGTTTAAACAAGCTATAAATCTAAATGCCTCCATAGATGCATTTCCTTATACCCGAGGAAAGGCTGCAATTGTATTTTGTACCTAGCATTTGTATTTGAAAGGTTCTGTAAGGAACATGAGGCATCACCACACATTTAAGGATAAACATTGAGCTAGAGAAAAGATGAGAAAACTAGAATAGTTCCCAAGTCCCTGCGTTAACCTTTAGAAAATAAATACTCATCGTTGCGGATCTCTAACCAATAGGAATTTACATAGCTCAGCTGAAACAGTTTAAATAATTGTATGCCTACGTACTTGTGCTGTCTTCTTGGGGGGGGTGGGAGATTATTCCAAATAGATGTGGATGGTTTGATAGACTCTGTTTTCCAAACTGATCCCCCCATCCCCTATTTTTGCGAGCTGGCATGTTATGGTTGCTTAAAATTGGTAGCAATTATTTCTTTTTTACTATTTCAATTACTTTTTCTGAAGTATTTTATTTTCCTTAAAAATTTGATCAGAAAATTTCAAGTAGGTGTAGGTATATTATTTACATCAGCCAAGGAGCAGGCCTTGCACTCTAGAAAAGTTGAAATTCCATCCTGGTACTTCCAGTTACCTAACATCATCAGCATTAGCGACCAATTTCCCAAGATTTGTGAATGCTGCATGCATTGGTCATATTACTCCGCCCACTTAATCCAGAATAATGCAGTCCCATTTCTACCTAAACAAACAACCCCATAGCCGTACTACTATAGCCTCACTTGCATAGATAATTCCCTGCAGAAAGAGCACATTGCCAGCTTGCTGATTGCCCACAGTGTTTTTGCATCTTTGTACACAGTTGTGTTAAAAGCATGTGTAAATGAGGTAGACTATTGTGTAAACCATTTCCTAAAACTATCAGACTAAGCTTTTATTAAACGCTCCACAGAAATGACCGTAACACTATCGACCATTATTTGTGAGTGACCCACACACCTACCTGGAATGCACAGAACTCATACCAAGAAATCTGTGAGTAGACATTCATCTTGGTGTCAGAGTCTCTTTGCCAGTTTGACTCAAGTGGTACTTGGCTCTTAACTAAGGGATGATTTAACCTCTGACTGTCAGGAGTGGGAGTGAATAGAACAGCAGGGAATTAATCACTCCAGTATGACCTATGGGGTATTTCTTTGAAGCAACTGAGAATGGTCACTGTTGGAGACAGGATGCTGGGCTGGATGGACCTGGACCATTGGTCTGACACAGTATGGTGCTGACTGTTCTTATATTTATAAATTATATTGGGTTAAGACATTCATATGTAAAATAACTGGGTCCACACTAGGCCTAAAATGAGAATGTGATTGCATTCTTGCGAGACTGGTCTAGATTCTCACACCTCCTGGCAAGTTCTTACACGTCCTCGAAAGGATTTCTGAGAATCTCGCAAGATTCTCAAAAACTTCAAAAATGTTCTGTGCATGCTCAAAATGGCCACTATGGCCATGCTGCACATGCACCGCAGTGACTATGGCCATTCTACGCATGCACCGCAGCGACTATGACCATTCTGTGCATGCACTGCAGCGACTATGGCCATTCTGTGCATGCACCGCAGCGACTATGACCATTCTGTGCATGCACTGCAGCGACTATGGCCATTCTGTGCATGCACTGCAGCGACTATGGCCATTCTGTGCATGCACCGTGGCGACTATGGCCATTCTGTGCATGCACCGCGGTGACTATGGCATGCACCATGGCGACGATGGCCATGTTGCGCATTCACCGCGGCGACGATGGCCATGTTGCGCATTCACCGCGGCGACTATGGCCATTCTGTGCATGCACCGCGGCGACTATGGCCATTCTGTGCATGCACCGCGGCGACGATGGCCATTCTGTGCATGCACCGCGGCGACTATGGCCATGCTGCGCATGCACTGCGGCGACTATGGCCATGCTGCGCATGCACTGCGGCGACTATGGCCATGTTGCGCATGCACTGCGGCGACTATGGCCATGTTGCGCATGCACTGCAGTGACTATGGCCATGTTGCGCATGCACTGCAGTGACTAAGGACATTCTTTGCATGCACCGTGGCAACTATGGCCATTTTGCGCATGCACCACAGCGACTATGGACATTCTGCACATGCACAGAAGTGACTATGGACATTCTGTACGTTCATGGCGGCCACTATGTGCACATCTGAAGAATATTTGTTGAGGTTTCTCCAATCTCACAAGATTCTCGAAAACCCCCAAATGATCTGTGCATGTGGAAAATAGCTGCTAATGCCGTTCTGCACATGTGTGGACCCTGGCAGCCATTTTCACATGTGCAACCCATTTGGTGGATCATTCAAGAATCTCTGCAAGAATGGCAGTGTGAATGTTGATTCTTGCAAGTTTCTTGAGCATGGATTCAATGGTTTTTTTGCTTCTAGTTACTAAGGAGACAGGCCTTGGGATGTTAATTTCCCATCTTCAGTGCGTGCACAGACCCTGTAGATTTTGCATCACCTTTCTAATTTTAGACTCCAATATATTACGGAACAGGCCTCGCCTTATAGGATAGATATTTTTGCGAATCCCACTAGTGATATTGAGAAAAGACAGAGAGCCCACCACAAAGGAAACCGTGATAAATGTTTTACTTTGTGTTAAACATTCATTAATCATTCATGGATGAATGACTAAAAAGTTAATACCAAATCTGAAAATGAACTCAGGCCAGAGACTACATGTGCAGGTGAAACGGGATACACTGGGGCAGGGAGGGTATATCAATGCTTCTCTATCTGACAGAAGCATTGCAGCTCCTTAGAGAAAAATGATGGAACAGGCAGGGCAAAACTGTATCTGTACCAGAGCTGAAACAATTTTCCTCAAAAACGGCTATACTGTTGAATTTCCAGTGCCTGAATCAACTAGAAAATTTCAGACACAAATCAGTACCTGACTTCAATCTGATGATTGGAATGTCCTGGAATGTTGACTTCTGGTCCCAGAATGTTGACTACCAGTCATGGTTTGTTTGGTTTTCTGTCCCGATTTACTGATAATTAACTGGAAAACTGAAAATCATTATCAGAAATGATCACTTTGTGGGTATCCGGGTATGCAGTCAGTACTCGGGGAGCCTGTTGAATACCCAACACAGTGCACAAAAATGCAGATATCCAATTAGGAACCTGTCTCAGTTCTAAATTCTGTATCTAGTCCACTGAATCTACATGGGTCTCTTACAGCTTTGCCACAGGCCTGGCTTTAGAGCACAAGCTGAGGTGGCCCAAGGGTTTAGCCAAATTCAATCCGATGTAGATTCACAAATGTCCTCATGGGACATCAAGGAATTAAAACCTAGAGCTGAGTACCCCCAAAATAGGTAACCTCATTAAATATACCCAAACTAAAAATGGTATGATGGCCAAATGTCTATTGATTAACCAATGGTTAGTTGTTCTCTGTTGGGTACCCATTTTGGTCATTTCAGATTGTTCCCCCCCCCCTTCCTAATTCAATTACTAGCATTCATCATTTTGGTATCCGGTTTTGTCATTCTGGCAATATTAGCACTATTGCTCATGCACAATTGCTGAAAGTAATGGAACTGAAATATTAAAATGACCAAGCAACCAAACTGTCAAAACAAACAAACAAACAAACAAAAAACAGCTCAAAATCAATATATGAAAATCTTAGTGCTTTTTTGGGTCATAGATGCTATGTGGGTGCTTGAAAGGCTACCCCAAAATGTGAATAACACCAAAGAATAATAAACCAAACACCCATTTCAGCTCTAAAACTGACAAGATTAATTCCCTTCATCATCCACCATGTCATGATGCAGCCACATGGCGCAGCCCCCACCAGTCAGGCGCACAGGGGGTGGTTTGCTGGCCAGACCCATAGACAGAGGAGACTTGGGTTTCTGCCCCACTCCCTTGCCAAAATTCTAACATACTCCTCCCCCCAGGTCCCTGCTATAATCTAGAGCTGAAATGGGTATTTCATTTGTGACCCATGACTAACACCTGCAATTTTGAGTCCCGTGTTGGATGCCGAATGAGTTACTTGAGTACCAGTTGGGCACCTGATTAACTGAAAATACCGAGGATTACTCTTGCTGTGTTACTGATTGACTGGTCATCAAAACAGTAGAGGAATTGGAATGGAAAGCTGGACAATCAGTACCAGACGCTGGAAAATCAGAACAAAAAATGGTAAAATGGTATACCCAGGTTGGAGTCCATCATACTTTAATTGGGTACTGATTAGTCCACAAAGCTACTGGGTCAGATCAAATGCCACAATTCCAATGGGTATACATACCAATTTTTCCAAGTACTTCCTTCAGCTCAACAAAGAAGCTATTCTAAAACTAAGGAGTTTGACTCAAGGAATCTACAGGCATGGGGACAAAGCTACTCTGATGCTGAAGAGGATGAGCCAATAAACTAGCCTTCTTGCCTACCTGTAATCAAGCCCCCTAAGGCAATTACAGTCTTGATTTGCTGCATGAGCCATCATCAAAGCAAGCAGTGTGATACAGTATGCAGTGGAGCTAGAGTCGCCGTTTGCCTCTTGGACAGGGGTGGTCTCCGAACATGCTGAGGGCTGCATGTCAAAAACCAATTTAAAATCAATTAGAATGAATTAAGACAAATTAGCTGATTAATTTAAAATTATTTAAACATCATTTAAAATCAATGAACTGGATGGTAACTGACAGCAACAGGGAGGTGTAGCAGAGACAGGCAATGGGAGCAAACCTGCTGTCTTGGTACTTGCAAAAGGGCAGGGGAAGAAAAGAAACCTGAGGTCGCAGGACTCCTTGGATTCTCTCAGGTGCTGTCTCCAGCTCTGCCGTCTGGACTCCAACAGGACAACCAATTGCCTTCTCTCTTTCTCCCCGCTAATCTATTGAGTATCCCCACAGGGAGCACCAGGTCAAGGAATCCATACCCCTCCTGCTAATTCTCACCACTCCCCCTCCTCTGGCTTCTCTGCAGCAGCCAAGGTCATTCATCCCTGGGCCTTGCTCTAGGTTCCTGCTTCAGATCCCTAGTTGGAGACGCAACGTAAGAGATGACCTGGAATAACGGAGTCGCTCCAGACAAATTGAGTCAGATTGTAAAATGTGCAATTGCTGTGCTCCTAGTACGATATTTCTTAGCGTAATGTAAGTGGGGCCAATACAATGGCCACGCGGATGCTGTGCACACTTCCATCTATGCTCACGTGTGCCGTTTCTGCACGGCACAGTGTGCCGGCAATGGAGGTACACCAGGCTCCTGCACGTGCGGACGCACATACGAGTGGGTGCAGGATCTGCGGGCCAATAGATAGACCCCAATATAATTACCAGATAATCCTTTTTTAAAAAAAACAAAAAACAGAGTGAAGTGACGTCACTGACAGCGCATATAGATCTTCCCTAGGAATGGATCATGCAGACAATAAATCCACTCAATTACATTAAATAGTAGAGAAAATTCTCCTACTGTGGCTTACTTCTGAAAAGGAACCACTGATCTGCCCAGTCCAGTGATAGCAATTGTATGTCATCATCACACAATAAAACTGCACTTGTGACTGTTTCTCTGTTGTGACGTGCCCTCTCATGCATGTGCAATAAGCAAAATGCTTTTCTGCATGTGCACAAAAAGCCTTCTGTTCAAGATGGTGCGGCACTGGGGGGGATTGGCAGCCTTTGGACCAGAGCTCAGAGATACAGAGTTGAGGAAATTCTTTGTCAGATTTCTGAGTACCCTGTCAGGGCTTGTCCGATGCTGACTCTGAAATCCTTCCAGCAGAGCTGCATTATCCAGTAGAGACTCAACCCAGATCACCTTCCAGGAAACAACAATTGGCCTCCCCATTGTCTGCCCCCACTCCCAGCTGCCTATTCAGCCTCCCTGTGGTTCAGTTCCTTCAGAGCCGCTGAAACTGTTGGGTCTACTGAGTCATAGGCTTCTTGGAGACAGTGAGGCCTTGCAGGCAGGGCCAGCCGTAAACAGGATCAAGAGGGCCCATGGCCTCAGGTCCAGTGCACATGAACGTGCATATAAACAGATGACACTTCTTTGTTTTTATTAGCAAACACCATTCTGCCAATTATTAAAGGTGTGGGCCATGCAAAAAGGGGCCACTGGGGCTTCGCATTTTGCTTTCACCTGGGGTCCCTCAAATTCTAAGATTAGCCCTGCTTGCAGGATTGGGCCCTTGGGTAGAGCTGAAACTCGATCCTCACATTCTCGTGTTCCTCAACGAGGATCTGGGATAATTCTTGCAAATAAGAATGAGTCAAGAACTGATGGGATTTTTGCTGGGAAAATCAAAAATCTTTTAAACATCCCTCCCTGCACTTGCAGAGCTAGGAAGGGCCTTTTCTTTAAAAACAAACCCTGACCGACTCACCTGGCTGCTTCTCTGAGTCTGGGTCTGCTGCAGCTCCTGGGTCTCTCCACACTCGGCTTCTCTTCACGGGAAAGGGGGCTATGAGGACGAGGGCGGAAACAGAACTACATGGGCTCTGTTCTGCACATGTGCAGTCTTTTTCAAAAGGTGCCGGCAGAGTCACTGCCATTTTGGAAATGGGCAACCATTCTGCCCGTGTGCGGCAGCTACTTGGCATGCACTGCCCAAGACTGGCTGCCCTTTTCCAAAATCAGGAAAAGTGAAGTGTTGCTGCCGTTTTGGGAAAGGGCTGCGCATGCACGGAATGAGCCCGAGTGGCCATTTTGCTCATGTACAGTTATTTTATTATTTTAAAATGAGGTATCTAATGAGATTCCATACTGGGGCCGAGATGTCAGTGAAATCTGAATCCCAACATAAAATTTCCCGAGATTTCTTGCCAGAATCAAAGTGAATCTCATTTCAGCCCTATTGTGGGGTAAGGGTAAGTGGGTAATGAGGTGTAACGAGGGTAATGAGCAGATACCAATAGCAGGGTATGGGCTGGGGTCAGTAGGCCAGGGGGAGCCTGTGTCTTAGTGTGATCTCAGTGTCTCTCGCCAGTTAGTTTGCTTTTCTCCCTCGGTGTACACGCCTACCTTTTAAATGTCTTACCCCAAGATTGATTGTCGGGCTCCTGACCTGTGCATCAGCTCCAGGATCTGGCCTCCTATTACCATACTCACTCAACTGACCTCCTGGCTTCAGTTTCTGACCAAGGGAGTGACGTCTAGGCAAAGACTGAAGCCATGATCCACATGCGCAGGCTCCAGGCTGCCTGCTCTGGATTAATTAAGTTGTGGATCGAAGCCGCCGCCTGCAGTGCATCACTCCTGGCTTTTTTGTCTCTTGCCACTGAGAGCTGCTTTCCACCCCCCACTCCCAGTGTCATGCTCTGCAGAGATGGGAGGAAGCTAATTCTGAAGGCTAATCAAGATATTCAGAAGAGATCAAGGAGCAGCACAAAGGTTCACTGCTGGTATCACAGAAATCACATGCTCTCCATGCTGATAAGGGCAGAGTTATTAAACTGACAACATCGTCACTGAAGTCCTTTTCAATTAGTGAAGGCTGTGCTATCAGAAGAAAGCCTGGCGTAACCTGTGTGCTGCGTCATTAAGGAATAATGATTGTGCACGCGCCGAGTGTTGGGCAGAAGGGTGACTTTGGGAGATAACCAAAACCTCTGCATTCCCCCATTGTTTGTTTATGGGAACAGGAACATATTTTCTTTTTTTTTTACTGCAATCTCCTGTTTCATTCTGTACAGAGGTCACTATCAGAGAGAAGTCAAAACATTTGCTCTTCCATGTTCTGCTGGGGGAATTGTGCTTTGTTAATAATGGAGGTGAAGGAAACAATGGAGACATCTCTGAATTATTCCTTGATTGCTCCTGGCTGGTTGTGCCAGGTGCTGTACAAACAGAGAGCAGCTAAGAGATAGTCCCTGCCTCAATGGATGCACACTTTAAGAGAAGAGATCAGGGATAGGAGAAACAGCCAAGGGGATGCAAGGAGACAATGCACCAACATTGACCAGCGTAACAGCCTGGGTCCTTCATTCTAGGGTTAGTATACGGCCCAACATTGATGAGGTCCAACCATCTTTGGTCACCTTGAGGTTACAGCAGACACACCCTTCACTCACTCCACCTTGTGAGAAGGCTACAACCCTTTCAGAATTGGACCTGGTCACTGTAATTAAGGCCTTTGTAATCTTAACACCGGACTCCTGTAGTGTGGAGTGCAAGGAGCTGCCCGTGACAGCTTGGAAGCTGCAACTGATGGAGCCCATCAATGTCTGTACTGAGAGGGGCTAGGTCTCCAAAAGCATATTACACAAGTGCTTCAGAGTCTGCCCCATTATCCATCCAGTAGCATTCTGGGTATTCAAAAAGCTGACCTACAGAGCTCTGAATGCCTCAGGCGTAGCATATCATGTGAAAAATGATGGGTATTTTTACACACACCTTAAAGTTCCAGATTTTTCGATCTTCTGGGTCTACAAATCCACAAGTAATTTCCGGATGCATTCTTCTCTCTCTCTCTCTCTCTCTCACACACACACACACACACACACACACACACACACACACACACACACACTGCCGTGAGGCAGTTCCTAGATGCATTCTTCACACACAAACACAGCCCTGAGGCAGCCTAAAGTAGCCGCAGCTGTAGACATGAGGGGCTGCCATGGAAACCAAGTGATCACACCTGCCTGGAGCAAAGCAGTTTACCAGGAGAACCTTTTACACACAAAAGTTCTGGGAGAAGTTCTACGCAGAAGTTCAAAGATCTGGAAGTTTAAGAGCTGGGTGAGTGATTTAGACACACAGAAAGTTCAAGATGTAACAGCAAAAGTGCAGGAGAAATGTGTGTGTAAAGACACCCAGTGTCTCCCCCATGTGCTCCATCTTAATACTTGAGGTCTGCTCGAAATGACCTCTTGTTAGTTCCATAATTTTGCCAAATTGAAGCCAAGTGTTTTTCGGTGGCTGCTCCTTCGATACATGTGCACGCACGCGCACACACACACACGTACACAATGTGTTTTTAAATGATGTATTTTATTATTATTCCTAGTTATGCATCCTGACCCCTTGGGCGATGAAACAATATAATTATAAATGAACAAAATAATTGCCCTCATTTTAAAAAACTAACAAAACACAACAGTGTCACTAAAGCTAATAACAATAATCATCATTTTAATTTTTATAGTGTCCCCTCTTCCCTGCTAAATGGAGCCTGGAGTGCTTTGCAGCATAAAAAATATAATCAAATATAAAATGCATTTCAACTACAGGAATATTTGAATCTGTGCAACACAAGTGTTTCCATAAATTGCAGTCAGAAATATTCCAGAACTGGCTCTTATAAATACAACTACACCCAGGGGGAGAACCTGAGGCAGAACCTACTGGTGTTGTGAGCTAATTCCCCCAAATGAGTATCCTTTCTAGCAGCAACTGTTAGAGCGAGGCAGCCAAAGCAATAGCAATGGCATGAATGGAGACCGTTCCCTAGGGCTAGCGAACAGCCTGATTGGACACGGAAGACAGCAAATCATTTATTTATTTATTCATCTATTTATTTATTTAAAATTTATATCCCACCCCTCCTGACCTCAGGGCAGCCCGGGCCGGCGAACAACGTTCAATAAAAACAATATACAAATGATTAAAACAATTTAAAAATACAATATGTGGGGGAAAAAACCCAACCCCACCCCTCGCCAAAAGCCTGATGGAACAGCCAGGTCTTACATAAACGCCGAAACAGCAGGAGAGTGGGAGCCAACTGAGCCTCCTCCGGGAGTGAATTCCACAGCACAGGGACGGGCACCGAAAAAGATCTAACATCGGTGGCCACCTCTAAAAAGAATCCCATGGACGATCTCAAGGGTCGCACGGGCACATGGGGAGTGACGCGGTCACGCAGATAAGCAGGGCCCAGGTTGTGAAGGGCTTTAAAGGTTAAAACCAGCACCTTGAACTGGGCCCAGTATTTTATAGGCAGCCAGTACAGAGCCCAGAGCACTGGTGTCATGTGCTCCCTCTGACCCAACCCCATACGGAGACGGGCTGCATCATTCTGCATCAGCTGCAGCCTCCGGACCAGCTTCTCGGGCAGCCCCACGTAGAGCGTGTTGCAGTAATCCAGCCTCGAGGTGATGAAGGCATGGATGACAGTGGCAAAGTCGGAGTCTGAGAGATACTGCTGAAGTCACCGGACAAGATGTAACTTCCGAAACGCACTCCCCACCACGGCCACAACCTGAGATTCCAGGGTGAGCCGCGAATCGAGGAGCACACCCAGACTCCACACTTGAGACACCATGGGATGGCAAACCCCCGAACAAGAGGAGATTCAACCACTCCCAGGTCCCCCAAGCCCTCGCCCACCAACATCACCTTCATCTTGTCAGGATTCAATTGCAGATGGCTTGACCTCATCCAAGCCCCCACAGCTGACAGGCACTGGGAAAATAAGGAGACTGCATGGCCTGGGTTGATGGAAAAGGAGAGGTAGAGCTGAGTGTCATCAGCATACTGATGACACTGCATGCCCTTAAACCCCCTCACTATCTCCCCTAACGGCTGCATATAGAAGGGGGGACAGAATGGCACCCTGCGGGACTCCACACCTGAGGTCCCGTGAGGAAGACGTACACTCCCCCAATAATGGTACCTTGAAGCCTTCCACTTCTTGGGGATGAGGAGGCAACGGTACTTAACACAAGGGTGTAAGAGTTTCTCCTGTGTACCTACATGTTGCTAACCATGGGTATTTTCAGATGTGATGGTCCCGGAGGCCCGCCTTGCTTAACCCCAGACTGGGATCTCACTCAGGTCCCAGTCCGTGATGAAACTGACCGTCCTTCACACATGCCGGCTTCATCAGTGTGGGGAATTGGGGAGGAGGCGGGGCTGCACGATACCCCACCCCCCATGCTCCCTCGGTCAGCCGCCCATGGGGAGACGGGTGGGCGTAGCAGCCAACGAGGCCACTGCGCCCAATGAGGCCGCTGCACCCAATTCCGTACTGTGGTTTGGGGTGCAATTCTGGACCGGGGCAATACATTTGCCCCTTTCCAGATCGTGGACCCTCTAACCACAGTTCTCGACCTCTGACTGGCCAGAGGTCCAGAAACGTGGTTAGGTTTGACCCCTGCCAGAGATTCACTGTGGTGAATATCTGGTGGGGATCAAACAGACATTCACGGGAATGCCATCACCACAGGGGAGCCACTGTGGTGAAAGGTGTTTTTGTAACATCTGAAATTACCTCATGTTTCACTCTTCAAATGGTAACTGATATTAACTTTTTTTCCTTGTTTGTGGTTATGACAACTGTAAAAATCAGGGTTGAACCGTTGGGTCTCAGAGAAACACAGAGCCTTTTTATGGGTTTTGTATCCAGAACAGAAATACTAGAGCTGTGTATTTCCGATTTCCTAGTGAACACAAATTTCACTCCAGAGCATGATATCTGAGGTCTCCAACTGGCCCCTAGAAATGGCAGCAGAGCTCCAATTTGAATCCTTGGGTTGTAGAACTGTCAAATACTCACTGCACTTCTGTGCTGAAATGTGCCATATGCCAGGTGCTATGTTCACTGTGTTTTCCACATTGGTGTCTATGGGGGAAATACATAGAACATGGGAAAAGATACAGATATGAGTAAATGCAAATAATACTAAACTCCCAAATACAGATATCAATATTTGACCCGATACACAGTCCTAATTAAAAAATGAATGTGAAAAGAATTAAATGGCAGAGTGTTTAAGCTAGATGTGTGCACCAGGCGCCCTGGTGGGATAAGCAATTAACCTATAAATGAATATCTGAGAGTAACATCTTTGTAAGCCAACCAGTGTATATGAAATTTGGCAGGAATGTATATCACACTTCCACGATCATCTCTTACATATAGCAGAAAGATGTGATAAAGGATCCCAATTTTATATGCCTGCACAGCATATGCAGAGAAGAAGCCTATGCCATAAGATCGGTTTGTGATGCCAATTGGCCAGCAGAAATGTCAACCAAATATCCTCAGTCTGTGCTGTGACCATCCCAACCTTTCTTCCCCCACTTGTTACTGGGAAGTCGGAAGCATCTGTTTAGTAAAGAGCCAGTAGAGATTCTCTTATGTCCTCTGTCACAGTGCTGCAGGATGTGATTGTGATGATAATTGACCAGCCTGGATGTGTAAACTATGGGGGTTTTCAGATGTGGCGGGATGCCCATTGGCCCCGGCACGGAATCCCCTATTGATTCCCCTCCAGAATCAGAATGACCCATCAACAGACGTGTCATCTGATTCTGGAGGGGGATCGGAGGAGGGGGCAGGGCTGCGCGGAGCAACGTGCGGCTGCACAGCCTGCCCCCCATGCTCCCGAGGCTGCCCACGATGAGATGGGTGGGCGCAGAATCCAATGAGGACACAGAGCCCGCCTTCCCGCCCCCCCAGGGTATTGGCCACGGCCCAGAATCGGCAGCTGGCATGGCCGCCGATTCCGGGCCATGGTCCGGGAGCAGACGTGACGTTACCATGGTGAACCATGGTGAATCCTGCTGTGGTTGACCATGGTAATGTAACATCTGTTGGCCCGAAAAGTGATTCCCATCAGGGGTTCACCCCCGGCGGGAATCGCTTTGACCACGCTTTTGGAGCTCCGGCCGCCCAGACCTCCGAAAGCATGGTCAAAGCGATTCCCGCCCAGGGTGAAAATCTGGTGGGAATCACTTTTTGGGCCAACAGACATTACAGTACCATGGTCCCAACAGGGGGATTCACCGTGGTTCACCGTGGTGGCATAACGTCTGAAATCATCCTATGGGTGTTTTCAGAAGTTACAGGCCCCCGAATCACCATAGTGGATTCCCAGTGGTGGCGAGCCGACCAGCGACCCCCTGTAGTTCAGGAAGGCCCCGAACAGACATGATGGGATCATGACCACGGCAGGGAATCGGACAGACAGACCACAGCCTGGGGCAGCGCAACAGACGTGACGCCGATTCCAGGCCATGGTCAAAACACCCAGAAGGCACCGGGGAGGGGTGGAAGGCAGACATGGCAGACAGAGGGCAAACGAAGACAAAAGAGCCAAAAGAAAAAGCCCACACAAGGGAAATGGGAAGGGAGGGGGAGGAGGGAGAAGAGCCACTGAGGCGGTACACACAACAGGCACATAGAAAATGAGATCACAGTGGAGCACAAAGCACAAACACACGCCTGGGCGCATACACACCCGCATGGGAAAGGAAGGGAAGGGGGAACACAGCGGGATGGCCAACAAACACGGTACAATGGGCAAAGGGGGGAGGGGGGACCCGAGGCCAGGGAAGTGGGGGGAACTGGCCCGAGGGTAGGTCAGGACATAGGAAATGACATCCAGAACCCCAACAACAGCACAGGCAGCATGGGTAACCCCACAGCTACACAGGCAGCCCTGGCATGGGGGGACTCCTCAGGGGCAGAGCACAGGCACAGGGGTAGTCCATATGGACAGGGAGGAGCCCAGGAACAGTCCAAGAGGCAGGCAGGGACCCCAGGTACCAGAGAGGGTGCGATGAACGGGATGGAGGCGAGCTGGAGCCGAAAAATCTGAGCAGGCGATCCAACACACACATCCCTGCCCCTTGTGGATGCCAGGAGGCACAGTCCAGTGTCCCCAGAACCCCATGGTCACAGAGTCAACCTGGGGGGGGGCACAGGTACAAGAGGGATTCCAGTTGGACGATGAAGGACAGCAGCACCCGGGGTGCTGGGAGCTGGCTCGGAGATCAGGACACAGCCACAGGAGAAGGCAGTCAAGGAGGGAAACAATGGTTGCAGAGGTGGACAAAGGGGGCCCGTGGAGGGGATCCAGAACCATAGGCAGGGGCAACGGAACCCCAGGAACCAGCCAGCCTAGCAGTGAGCCCGGGACATCATGGAGGGAGCAGGTAGCGACCCACGGCGTTGGGGCGGAGGTGGGAGCACACAGCGGGGCCAGCATCCAGGGCCCGGAAGGCACAGGGGGCCTCACAAAGGGGCTCTGGGCTGGGTGGCCTGCCAGGTGCATGTAGTGGGGCCACTGGAGCATGCCCTGATGGTAGCCCAGTGCAGATATGTGGTGGGCCTCGAAGGGATCCTGCACGGCGAGCCCCACCTGGACATCGGATCGGGACCATGCACCAGCAAGCGCCGCCAGCTCCACCCTGGTGGGCTCCAAGAAGCCATAGTCAGCATCTGGAGGCCACAAAAGGTGACCAAGCTCCAACAGGTGGTGATAGACCATCTCACGCGACCGCTGGTACCCGTGTGCCCTGTGAACACAGTCAAAGAAGGACACAGCCAGGGCAGGGCCCCCCTCCACCAAATAGGCCATGTAGGTGGCCAGGCTGCACCCAGAGAGAGCAGACACAGTCTCCGCCGTGGAACACCACACATGCGAGCACCCCAACTCCGGGATGTGCCCATCGGGAAACGGACACAGGTCCAGCGTCTCTGTATGCAGCAGGCAATTGTGGGCGCTTGCCTCATAGCCAAAGTAGCTCAGGCTGGAGCTCAGACTTGCATAGGCACCTGTGAGGCTGTCCGGGCAGCTCAGGAGCAATTGCATGGCTGGGGAATGTCACAGGTCACACAGGACCATGGTATCATGGAAAGTCCAGCTATGGGGGGCGCCGGGGGTGGTGGGGCCTGTGAGCCTTGGGGAAGCGCTGCCAGCCATGGTCCAGCAAGTGGTGGATAATAACTGCAAGGAAAGAGGGGGCCCACAATCCCTGGAGGGACGGGAGGGGAAGCAGGGGAACTTCAAGGCCAAGGGATAAGGCAACATGCTGCAATATAGCATGGAAAACGAGCAAGGCTTGGGGTGCGGACCCAGACCAGCTGCTGGAACTGAGCACACATACAGGACAGCCTACACACAGATCAGGGTGACGAGGACAACAGACAGCCAAGACAGATAGGTGGGAGGTGATGACAGCAGGAATGCAGCTGCTGCCCGCACTCCCGGGTGCAGGATGGTCCATGTGACAGGCCCCATGCAGGGACCACAGTTGTGCTCAATGGGGCACCCCCTGCCTCCTCACCCTGGCCACCCTGCAGAACCGGGTCTGTCAGATGAGGGGGCGGGCAGTGGCAATCATGGGCCCCTGCCCGGTTGCCAGGTCATGACCTGGGGGTGGGGCTACACATGCACCAGCCTATAATGGTTGCGGCTGCACCGCACCCGGGGCACCGTTCACCATGGAGCTGGGATGGTTGGGCACCTACAGGATGCACCTAGCAGACTGCACAGAGTCGTTTCACTCGCACACTGACCTTTTGCGCATCCAGACCGCAGAGGTGCACCTGGCTGCCCAGCTGTGGGTGTGCATGGCCAGGAGCAAAGCAAGAGCCTGGTGAGCCCACCATGGGTGCAGGCGCTCCCTGGCCCAGCTCAGGGCTCAGCGGGTGTCCGGGATGGCCCAAAAGGCCCTCATCCTCACCCGGGAGTGGGTTGCTGTGCTCTGCGAGGTGGCCAGCTGGCTCCAATGGTGGAGGGAGACCATGGGGCCCGCATCCCTGTTCACTATGCCCATTGCCCGGCAGGTATGGGTCACAAAGCGGGCACAGGGGTGGTGGTCCAGGATACTGGCTCACTGGGACAAGGCCACCTGAAGAGCGCACTTTCGGCTGGACAAGTTCATCCTCCTGTGACTCGCAGAGCTGTTGACACCCTGGCTGGAGCGACAGCACACCCCCATGTGGGTCCCCATTCCCATGGTCCAGTGGGTGGCCGTTGGAGTCTGGGCCCTTGCAACACCCGACTCCTGCCGGTCCATCTTGCAGCACTTTGGCATTGGGGTGAGCACCACCACCGGATTCTGCGGGACGTCTGCAAGGCAGTGGAGGGCATGCTCCTGGACAGAGCGATCCATCTGGTGGACCAGGAGGCCATGATGGCCCGCTTCGCAGCTGGAAGAGTCTCCAACTGCTTGGTCACCGTGGACGGCACCCACATTGAGATCATCTGCACTTCCAATGGGGAGGCCGCAGAATATGTCAACCGGCACAGGTACCACTCCCTGCAGCTTCAGGCGGTCATGGACCACCGGGGGCGGTTCATAGACATTTTCACAGTCCACTCTGGGTGCAGCCATGATGCCCGGATCATGGCCATCTCTCCCATCTATGCCTGGATGTACCGCAGAGACTTCCCCCTTCCCCCATGACATGCCTGTCTCCGGGGACTTCCTCTCGGCTGCCCTGTGGCCTCCATGGAGCTCTGGGAGCTCCCCTCCCCCCAATATCCATGTCCCCGACAGTGTCCTCGGATGCCTCAGTGTCCTGAGGGGCAGGCATTGTTGGGAGGGAGGGCAGACCTGGTGCTAGAGGGGGCCCCCTGGGTGGCTGCTACCTCCAGAGGTCTACAGGGACCAGTAGGCAGATGCACAGGCCCTGTGGGCAGCTGGGGCGGTGGCGGAGGCAGTGGGGGTGCTAAGGGGCCCAGCATCGGGGCCGGGGCAGGCAGGTTTCCCAGTGGGGTGGCGGCCATCACATATGCGCTCATGGTCCCCATGTGCAGCTGCAGCGAGGTGCCTATGTCATGAGACCGGTCCATCTTGGCAGAGTGCTCCCTCAGCATCCCGTCGATGCACTTTTCAGGTTCCTGAACGCCTGCATCCCGCCTCCTTTCAAGGTGAACCTCTGCCTGAAGCCTCCAGTCCCTTGCCTCCACTTGCTGCACGGCCCTTTTGGTGGCCGCCTCCATGCAATCAATTGCCGCTATCATTCACTCACCCTGCTCGTTGGTGGTGTGGACTATGTCCTCCACCTGCTCCTCCCTCCGGTGCCATACCCATGCATGGTGCTCCCTCATGCGCTGATCTGGGGGCATGGGGTTGGCTTGCTGGGACCCAGCGGGTTGCCCTGTTGGGGTGCACAGTAAGGGTTGGTTTGGCACACCAGTTACCCACCCCATCCCGTGCTGCAGCTGGGGGATCTTGTGTGCTCCCCCTCAGGTGGCCGACCAGTACCCTCCCCTGGCAGTTCACTGTGCCCAGGCCCCCCTCCCCCAAACTGCACAGGCCGGGTCCCCCACCTGGCCTTCTCCGGTCCCCTCTCCCCTTCTTCTGGCTGCTCCTGGGGCTGTTCACTACCTTCTTCCTTGCCTTCCTGACCCGAGTGCCGGGGCATGCCGTGACCTGTGAGAATATGGTATGAGGTGGGTGGGGGTAGGTGGAACATGGCCCCCGGTGGCTCCCTGGCCCCCTTTCTGTGGTCTGGGCTGTCAGGGGTTGCTGGGGGCGGCCCCGTGGCCAGTGTGCCCACCTCCTTCCCTCAGCCCATTCCCTCCAGTCCATCTCCCCTCCCACCCGCTTGCTTACCCTCGATGTCAGGTTCGGAGCCCTCTGAGGCTGGGCCCTCATTTTGCTGGGGTCCCTCTGCTACCCCTGGGCGAGGGCAACTGGTGCGCTTGCCTCATATCCTCCTGGTTCAAACATTGGATCTTAGGGCTGGTACACAAGGGGGGCCTGCTACTCCCCAAGGTCCCAGGGCATTCCTCTTTGGAGGAGGGGCCCCTGGAGCCGGTGCCTTCTAGAGGGGCAGTGAGGGGAGGGGATACATCAGCCCATTACCTGACCTAGACCACGGCACTCCCCGCAAGGTGTGGGGCAACTATGGAACCCTTCATGTGGAGGATGCGGTCCAGGGCGTCATAGTAGGGGGTGGTCTGGACTCCATGCCCGGACCGCCGGTTGTTGTCCTTGATGGCTTTGTACCGCCTCTTGAGCTCCTTCACCTTTGAGCGGCACTGGGGCACTGCCCTGTGGTGCCCTGCCACCTCCATGTCATGCACGATCTCCTGGTACACGTGTTCATTCCTCTGGTGCACCACTAGCTCCAGCTGGTGCTCCAGGGTACCCCAGATCCTAATGAAGACCTGGGTTTCCCTGTAACCCCATTGCCCCCCTTGGTGGTACTGCCGTCTCCCACCTGGACCCTCCTCCTCCTCCTCTTTCCCTTCCTCCTCCTCCTCCTCTGCATGCCCTCCGCCCATCTCCTCCAGGGGCTCGGTCTCCCGGGCCCATGTCCGTGTCTGTGGTTCATAAGGGTGTGTGTGTTGGGTGCCGGGTTGCCTCAGCCATGTGGCCCTCCCTCTTTCCCCCCTCCTGCCAGCCCACCCACCCCCTTGGTGCCCCTGTGCTGCTGCCCCCCCTCACTCCCCTTACCCATTTCCGGGGTGCCTCGTCTCCCAAGCCAGTTGTCGGCTCTGGGGCGGCCCGTGCTGCTGCTCTCCCTCCACCACCTCCATGTTCAGCATGACCACCTCCTCCACCGGCACCTCCTCTACCTCATCCTCTTCCCTTGCTCGCTTGCCCTCCACTCTCTTCTCCCTTCCGCCTCACTCCATCCCACCATTTTCCCCTGCTGCCAGGTGCCCTTTAAATCTCCATCACCAGCCTGTGTTCTTGCTCGTTGCCTGGCAGCGATGCTGCATGCTTTGTCCCCAGCTGGGAATCATTTTGATTGCTTCCAGCTGGTGGTTGCTGTTCAGTTGTTACATTTTGCTGTTTCCTGGTGGGAATTGCTTTGGCCACCCTTCCGGAGATGGTCCGGGATGGACCTCTGGAAGGGTGGTTAGCTTGGTCCCCTGCTGGGGATTGTCTGTGGTGAACATCTGGTGACCGCCAAACAGACGTTCAGGGCCCTTTGGCCCCGTTGCGGGGTTGTCTGTGGTTCACTGTGGTTGACTGTGATCTTGTAACATCTGAAAACACCCTATGTCTCCTGATAGATGGGATGCTATCCCCAAAGTTCCAGTTATGTCCCTTCTATGTCTTCCGGACGGCCGCCCCCTATGCCCGCCTCAAAGCCACTACTGATTGGTCCTGTAAAGTTAGGGTACTTTCAGATGTTACGGGCGGCCGGTTCACCACAGCGAACCACCAGGGGGGGCGAACAGCGCAACCACGCCCGGGGGTTGGAAAACGACCCAAACAGACGT
>QEPC01011552.1:519520-539945 GCA_003113815.1 Sphenodon punctatus
TTGCAATGGCCTGGGCAATGGGTTCCATTGGAACCCATTGCCCAGGCTGGCCACGCCCCCCACCAAACTCAATGTAAGTTGGTAGGTCGGCACTGGTGCCGACCTACGAGAACCCGCGGCTGTGCCTGCGTGCTACAGGGCAGCCGCGGGCAAACTTGCTCTGTCCCCTGCCGCTGCCGTGCGCATGCGCGGCCAGGGGAACACTGCTATGCCCTGCAGAATGCCGATGTGCTCCCCGGGCTGCAGCGCATGCGCGCGATACACTCCTCGATTTTAAACTTGAGTGTGTGTATTACGCGCATGCGCGGCAGCCCGGGGAGCATGTTGGCGGAGGTTGAAACTGACAGACAGGAGGACCTTTTAAAGGTCCCGTCTCCCGGCTCTCCCAGCATGATGTGGGGGCGGGGCTGCAAGCCACGCACAGCACACTGACAGCAGGGTCCCTCCTGGGTCTGACTGTTGTGCGCGGCTTGCAGCCCCGCCCCCACATCATGCTGGGAGAGACAGGAGATGGGACCTTTAAAAGAGACTGAGCCTGAGTGTAGCAGCGCTGGGGACTTGTAGGGCACCGCCCCCAGCGCCAAAGCAAGGAGCCGCCGCTGGATGAATTCGGAGGTGGGAAAAACGTGACTTTGGGTGGGAAAAACGTGTCCGGAAGGGGGACGCAGCTGAGGACCAGACTTCCTGGCACCAGGGGTTGAGACCGGGGTGGTTTCAGGGTCAAATGATACCGAAAAAATATCGATTTCGGGATCGGTATCAATAGCGCTATTTTTGGATGTTCGGCCGAGTTTGACCAAACCTAACTCCACCAAACCGAACAACTGAACCTGAACCCAGGTTTCGAATCGAACGACTGAACGTCCGAACATCTGAACCGCGTTCTGTTCGCACAGCCCTAGTGCTGGGGCAAAAGTACTCTCCTTCTCCCTTGTTAATACATATCTTTATTTATTTATTTGTTTTATGCATTGTTTTGTCACACCCCCCCCCCCCCATGCCTATGGCATCCTGGGGTGACATACAATTTAATAAAAACCTTCATAAAACATTTTTAAACCAAACAACAATTTAAACTAAAACAGGGTTGGGAAAAATCAGTAAAAAATAAAAGGTAGGGAAGAGCAAAAACCCTAAAACCCCCCTCCCCCCTCCTCTCCAAAGGCCTGGGAGAACAGCCAGGTTTTACAAGCCTGCCGGAACGTCAAAAGGCATAGAAGAAACCTTAACCCTTTTTGCCATGCGGAGGAATTCACCCAGGTCCCCCCCTGTTCCCCTGCCAGGGCAGCACCCCGGGAAGTGCCTACTCCATGGGGCAACTTGTGAAGCGCTGTGCCATGGTGGGGAGAGTGTATCTCTCCTCTCTCCCCCTGAGCAGAGCTGTGCAAAGCATCTGGGGCACTTCCTGGGTTTCTGCCACGGCAGGGGGAGTGACAGAGTAGCCCTCCCCCCCAAAAAGCCAGCTTTGCAAAGGTCTACTAGGCTCTAGCCAAAGTGGCCCTTCGAAAAGCCGCAACCAGCTGCCTGGACAATTTCAGTCTGAAACTAAGGGGGCAGGCAGAAATGACAACAATCTATGAATATTTGAATGGCTGCTGGCTGTCGTAAAAAAGATGGGGAGTAATTAAGTACATAAGAACAAAAGAAGTGCCATAGTAGGTCAGAACAATGTTCCATCGAGCACAGCATCCTGTCTCCAACAATGGGCACATTCCCATGTAATAAAAAAATGTGCTTAAATAATCTTGTGCAAATGGGTAAATGCACGTAAAAATTACCCCTACTCCCTGTCATATTTTACACACATTCATCATGACTTTGATGCTGCACTTATGGCAGTAGGATAACCAGAGGTAATCATAACCCTGTCTTGTCCTGTTTTATGGGATCAGTTTTGGTGGGTGTTGTCCTCCAATGCAGAGGATGTCCTTGGGGATGTCAGGGCCACCTATTGTAAAATGGAACCTTGGCTGTCCTGGCTGGTTAAGGCCAGCCTGAAGATGTTGGGACAGTTGCTGGCTTGGTTAGTCAATGCCTCCATTAGAGAGGGCAGATTGCCGGGCTGCCTCAAGGAGGTGGTGGTAAGGCCTCTGCTCAAAAAAATCATCATTGAATGTTGACTCCCTGGACACATATTAGCCAGTCTCTAACCTTCCCTTTTTAGGGAAGGTTATTGAACGGGTGGTGGCTCAGGAGCTTCAGGGGCATCTGGATCAGATCAGCTTCCTAGATCCCTCATAGTCTGGCTTTCGACTGGAATATGGCACTGAGGATGCATTTGTGGCCTTGGTCGACAACCTTTACTGTGAGCTGGACAAGGGTCGTTTGACCCTGTTGATCCTGTTAGGTCTCTCAGCTGCATTTGATACCGTTGACCATGATTTTTTGGTAACTCGGTTGCAGGACCAAGCTGGGGTGGGTGGAACTGTTCTTGAATTTTTCTGTTCCTTCCTGGCCAGGAGAACTCAACATGTGGTGCTGGGTGATTGTCCATCTGCACCCAGGGACATGGCATGTGGAGTCCCACAAGGATCTATTTTGTCTCCTATCCTGTTCAACGTATACATGCAGCCTTTGGGTGAGGTTGTCACAGGGTTCGGTGTGGAGATGCTGATGACACCCAACCATACCTCTCTTTTTCAGCAGACCCAGGCCCGCCAGTCTTGGTGCTGACAGCTGTGAGAGACTGGATGGGGGTGAGCCTCCTTAAGCTGATTCCCAACGAGACGGGCTGTTTCCTCAGGTTCATAGTCTGGGAGTGCTCGTGGACACCCAGCTTCACCTGGATGTCCAGGTGATGACTGTGGTGAAGGGTGAATTTTGCCAATTACATCTTGTGTGATGGCTTAGGCCTTATGTCTCGTACTCAGACCTAGCCAACATCATTCATGCTTTTATCACCTCATGACTAGGGTAGTGCAATGCACTCTATTGGGCCTACCTTTGGTGACGACCCAGAGACTGTGGCTAATGCAGAATGTGGTGTCCCGTCTCCTTATGGGGACGGGTCTCCATGAGCACATTACACCAGTACTCCGTTCTCTGCACTGGCTGCCAATTATCTTCCGGTGCCCAATTTAAGGTGTTGGGTTTGACCTATAAAGCCTAAATGGCCTCGGCTCTGCCTATCTGCAGAATTGGCTCATCATCTGGGTTTTGGATCGACCCCTGCGATCGGCTGAGAGCACCCTCCTCGGGGTCCCCCAGGGATCCCAGGTGGCTACTATGAGGAGGGCATTCTCAGTGGCCACACCACGGTTGTGAAATTCCCTCCTGTCCCCAGACCTCCCCTCTCTCCAAAAACAATGCAAAACCTGGCTGTTCCACCAGGCTTTTGGTGAGGGAGATGGGTAATGGGTGGAGGGTTCAGTGTGGTGGGGATGCTTTTTATTCTTTGTTGTGGGTTTTATTGCTGTTTTTAGAGTGGTTTTAGTTGTAGCATATTGTTTTTAAGATGCTGTGAGCTTTCCCGAGGTGCTGTGGCAGGAGGGGGCGGCAAATAATTCTAATCAGAAATAAATCAATATTTCCTTTTAGGTGCATGTTGTTAGCTGTGCATTTTAGCATTCTCACATACATATTAGGGACATTTTCTGCCCCTCCTCCTGTTCCCCCCAGAATGGAAGAGCTGTTGGAGCCAGCGGGTTCCTGCCTCCACCCCAGTGGGGGAGCTGATATCCCAATGCACGTCAGGAGCCCCTCACTCCCATCACACATTTGTGCTGGCAGCGTCAAAGCCACAATCCCTCCCATGCTGGCAAAGAGTAGCTGCCGCCCGGAACACCGATCTGCCAATCGACGCATATTTCCCCATTCCCCCGTTTAAAAAACCCCGACACTGTTTAACACCCATCCTTGTAAAAGTAAGAGTTTGGCACCCAGCCATGCGCCTAGAAAAAACCATGCATCTCATCTGAAACACGCGCAGCAAAGTATTCTGACGTACACCGAACATGCGGGAACATTTTAAAAGTGCTTGATTGGTGTATGTGTGAATGTGTTCAATGCCTGATCCTGGACACTTTGGAGAAAACCCTAACAAGTCACAACGGCCGGGGAGATCCATTCCCTGCTGCTCACTCCCAGCTCCCAACACTCAGAGGTTATCTTCCCGCAAACTGGAGTAGCCATGATTGGACCAATCCTCCAAGAACTAATCCAATCATTTTTAAAACCCACTTTTTAAAATTGTTCTCTCTTGCTCTGGAGAACAGGGCAAAAACCATGGGTACAAGCTGCATGGAGGGAGATTTAGACTGAACCACAAGGGGACATTTGGCACAAGCTGAAACAGGCTGTGGATTCTCTATCATTGGAGGTTTCTAAGAAGAGGTTGGATAAGCCTCTGTCTGGAAGATTAAGAGTTTGGACTTGCTGATAGGTATGTGCGACCACAGTTTGGACGTTTGGTGTTCAGCCCGAACTTGGCCCATTCAGATGGCCAAACTGAACAGCTGAACCAAAAGCCAGAACCCCTGAACAGTTCGGCCTTGTTCGGGTGAGTTCGGATGAGTTTGGGCAAGAAAAAAGAGGCTGGCAGGCCCAGGGAGGGGAGACACCTGAGGAGCAGACTTTATGGCACCAGGGGTGGAGAGACTTGGACTTAGCAGCCAGCCTGTCCAATCACCATCCCTTTTTTCTCAGACCACTGGCTTTGCAGTCTGTGATTGGCCACAGGGTAGGCTGCACAGAGCCAATGGGGCTTGTGGCAAGGCAGGCGCAGCAAGTAACAAAGTTCATTGCCCTCCCCCCTTCCAACTCCTTCTGAGATACCCACTGATCCTGTCAGCAGGCGTTTTCAGAAGTCTCCCTCTCCCAGCAGTTTGTGTACCTCCCAATCCATTGCCATCCTCCTTCTATTTCACCCATTTCCACACATTGACCTCCATAGTTTCATTTATTTAGTTTAAATTAGATAGATTTAGGTGTTATTTTTATTTTTTACCCCTCCCTGTGTTTTTTCTCCCAGGGGCGTAGCAAGGTTGAGACGGGCCTGGGCTCAAGCCTCAGTTATGGGCCCCTCATGTGTGCGTGTGCAAAGCACGCGTGCATGCCAAAATCCCAAAGTGGGTGGAGCTTAAGGAATGGGGCGGGGCTTAAGGGATGGGGCAGGGCCTGCTAACAGCTTCTAAATATACAAAATCCAGCAGCTAGGAGTTATAACTGTGGCCATAGACAAGCATGGCCTCCCAGTGCTTCCCACCTCCCTAGCCGAGCATCTACCACCACTCCGCAGGAGTGGTTCCAATGCAGGGGAAGCTGGGCAGGCAGTGACACAGGCACAGAGAGACTGACTGCGTCCTCTGCCTTACTGGAGGAGGGAGTGAGCTTAGCCAGTCTGGCCTCCAGGGCCTGTTGCTTCTTGCTGCCAGTGCCGCCTGTGCCTTGTGCACGCATGTGGTGCGACCAGTCCAGAGGTGCTGCTATCACACACACCAGACACCCCACAATCAGTTCATGCAATCCCCACCCAATAACAAGTTCATTTGTGCCCCTGCCAGCATATAATCAATTCACGCTGATTCACCAGTTCAGTTGTGCCCCCATAATTAGTTCATGCTGCCCCCACCCATAACCATTTAATTTGTGCCCCCGGGGCAATGTGAATTGATTATATGGGGGCTCAAATGAACTGGTTATGGGGTGCGGGTTTAAAGACAGTATCCCTGTTAGCAGTAACATCATTAAGAAAAGTTAGTGAAATAGCAGCCATAATAATCTCAGAACCATATTTGCAGATTTATTTTCCAAGATAGAATATATATTGTTTTACATTCTAAATTCCTACTTGAGATAGTATAAGTAAGACAGCTGTGAGAATGTGGCCCTTTTTACACAGGCCTCTCCCACCCATGAACACGCAGATTTCTTTGTGTTCATGGGTGGGGGAGCCCCGTGTGAACAATGTGGTGCACGCACCCATGGTGTGTGGGTGTGTGTGAACGCTTGCCTAACATGCATCCTACTCACACACACCCCACTTGTCCCCATGCACGGAGTAACCGGGGGAAACGGCGGTGTGGATAAGTTGGAGGTGAGTGGGGATGCATGTGCATGCCCTGTCCATGCTCTGGCGTGCCCACAGACCTCCCCCACCCGGCAGAGCCATGTAAAAATAGCATGTGAGGAGCCACTTGAAGAAGAACAGAAGGTTGTTACCTTGTAAAGAAGGTTTTTTGAGATGGCTCCCAACATTCTCACAACACCCACCCTTCCAACTCGCATAAACTTTTTTTCCTTATATTTCTAGAAAGGGTTGCAAGGAACTGTCATTCTGAGGGGGGAGAGTGTTTTTTTTATATACTAGAGGAGCTTGAGACCATCACGTGCTCTATTATTTGAATAGGGCTAGCGTGCACAACCCAGTTGTGAGAATGTTAGATACTATCTCGAAGAACCTTCTTTACAAGGTAGCAACCTTCTGATCAGCACATGGGCTGGAGTTGTTTATCTCCTGGATAGGTGTTCTCCTGTTGCTGTTGTTGCTGCTGCTGCTGCTGCTGCAGGGCTACTAGGAGGCAGAGGCAGGTGAGGGATAGGGACTGGAGCAAGGGAGGGGAGGCAACAGAAGAACTTAGGCTGCATTCTCACCTGGCAGTGGTGGCAGCACCAGTGGGAGGGGCGAGGGAGACACAACATGCAGGAGTTGGCTCTTTTCCCAGCAGGCTCCTTCACGCTCCCGCCTCCCTCACCCCTCCCACTGCCACCACCATTGCTGCAGGTGAGGGGACTGGCCCTACATTGAGCTGGCCCTGCCTAGGACCGCCTGCCCAGGGCAGGGCCCAGGTGCAAATGCGTGCCCCCACGCCATGATAGGTATGCCATTGCTTTCTCCCTACCCTCCATTGAATCCTTCTCTCCTCCCTATATATATTCCATCCCAGATTCCCTTCCCCTGTTTTTGGATTTATTTATAGTAGCATTACATTGATTTAGCTTTCATTTCAGTTTTGTATCCCTCCCTGTGTTGTTTGTTGTGAGCTGTCTGTGTCTCCCCCGCATCCCTGTGTATATATAGATAGATATTAGATATTAGATAGTTACTATAGATAGATAGTTGTAGGAGTTAGCTTAGTGATAGAGATAGAGAGAGTGTAGTAGTTATTCAGTTTTAATATTTTAGAGTTTGTTTGTAGGACTAGGCCTTCATAGATATTAGATAATATTCTATTTAGTTCCATAGGTTTTTAGAATAGTTAATAGCAGTTAGACTTAGTGTAGATATATATAATATTAGATTACCAATTTGACTAAATAAATAAATAAATAAAAATATAAAATCTTCCTGTGCATTATTTGTGTTTTAGAAATGGGGAAGGGAAGCAGGAGAGGTCAGTTTGCTGCCCGTAAGGCGGGCAATGGGACACGTGGCAGAGGTGGCAGGGGTTGTGCCAGCAGAGTGTCAGCAGGCATCAGCAGCAACCCGAGCCCATCACCATGCCCCAAACTGCACAGACCTGATTTTGGCAGTCAGGCTTCAGAGGCTCCCAGAAGTGGCACTAGGGGTATGGTTCTGTGTCGCCTCCTGTCAGCATCCTCCACTGCCACGCAGGGCACTGGAAGACCAGCACTCCAGGAGACTGTGGCTGTCTCTGTTGTGGCTGCAGGAGCAGGTGCAGGTGCTTCGGGGTTGGATGTTCCTCCAGGGCCACCAATGTCCCCAACCACCATTGTTGAGGTGATACCCAGAAGTCCACGGCTGGTGGATCCCACCCCAACTGCTAGAGGGAGGGCCTGAGACCCAGGCAATGGCAGCAGGGAAAGGAGCAGCAGCAGCTATAGGGGGCACAGGGAGAGTGGCAGCAGCATGGTGGGCAGTAGATCACCCTCAGGGTCCCAGTACTCCCCTTCATGCGACATATCTCAGATTGGCGACAGCAAGGCAGACACTAGTCTTGTGGAGGAGATGTCTGGTGCTGAGGTGGTGATGGTCCCTCCAAGAGCTGTGTTACCACCACATTCTTCCCCTCCCAGCAGCACTGTCAGCGGTGTGTCACCCGGTGCAGGCCAGAAGGCAGGCGGGGGCAAAAATTCTCCATCTTGGTGCATTTTAAGTTGTTGCAGATGGATGATCCTAGGGAGGTGCAATGCACTTTATGCCAGAAGCTGGTGAAGCATGGGCAGGCGCTCACCAATCTTGGCACAACTGCCATGGTGAGGCACCTCAAGGAATGTCACAGCGCTGTGCTGCTAAGCAGGCAGGCAGGGGCAGCGGATGCCAGTGGGTTCCTGACTCCAGCGGCCAGACATCCGCCTCATTACATATGTCTCTTATACACATCTAGATGTGTATAAGAGACAGGCTGCTAAGCGGGCAGGCAGGGGCAGCGGATGCCAGCAGTGGATGCCTGGGCCCACCTGCCCAGGTGGATTAGCAGAGCTGTTCTGCTAAGCAGGCAGGCAGGGGCAGCGGATGCCAGTGGGTTCCTGACTCCAGCAGCCAGTCAGCTACCTCCATCAGCGGGCAAGCATCCTGCTCGAACAGCTGTGTCTCTCAGCAGGAGTGGTATCGCTGCTAGGGGGGAGCAGCAGCAGCAGCAGCAGTGTCAGTGCACCATGGAGGAGCTGGGGTGGGGAAATCTGTAGGATGTGGAGGGCAGCGTGGCTTTCAAATTAAAGCCACGCAGATGTTGGGGGAAATCATTGCTCTCAATGGGCAGTCCTTCTCAGTGGTTGGGGACATGGGGTTTAGGCACCTGATTGGGTTTCCTGGTCCCCCAGTTTAAGCTGCCCTCGCACAGCACCCTGAGTCATGCTTCCACCGATGCCTGTAAGCCTGCAACGCCAGGCCAAGCCCTGGCTGGGCCTCTACCGCTGCTCCACCATTGCCTGGCAGCC
This sequence comes from Sphenodon punctatus, assembly GCA_003113815.1. Classification (NCBI taxonomy): domain Eukaryota; kingdom Metazoa; phylum Chordata; class Lepidosauria; order Sphenodontia; family Sphenodontidae; genus Sphenodon; species Sphenodon punctatus. The sequence continues at coordinate 528,359 of QEPC01011552.1, forward strand.
TGCAATGCCCAACCATGATGGTGACTAGACCTGGAGAACCCAGCATAGGGCGAGCAGAACTGGAGGCCTGCCAGCATGCAATGCCTGGCCGAGTAGGGGTGTCATCCACCAAGCCCTGGCTGGGCCCCTGCCACTGCTCAGCTGATGCCAGGCAGTCTGCAATGCCCTGCCAAGCAGGGGTGCCAGCCACCAAGCCCCAGCTGGGTTTCTGCCACTGCTCCACTGATGCCAGCCTGCAATGCCCAGCCAAGTAGGGGTGCCAGCAACCAAGCTCTGGCCAAGCCTCTGCTGCCAGTCCACTGATGCCAGCCTGCAATGCCCTGCCCCCTATGGGTGTCATCCACCAAGCCCCAAGTCTTCCTGGCCACTGATGCTGCTGCCGCTGGGTCTCAGATGGCACCACAGGTACCCCCAGGGGCACCACCAGGAGCCAAGCGCCGAGCCTGCCTGCACTGGCAACCTGAGGTGCCAAGCACCAAGCCTTCCCGGTCTTTGATTCTGCCACCTCTGGGTCTCAGATGGCCAGGTTTGGCACCACGGGCACCCCAGGGGCCAAGTGCCGAGCCTGCCTGCTCGGGCAACCCGGGATGCCAAGTGACAAGTCTTCCTGGTTTATGCTGCTGCTGCTGCTGGGTCTCTGACGGCCTTCCATGCCTCCACGGGCACCCCTGTGGGTCCCTGGAGTTCCCCAAGTCTCCTGGCAGAGCCAAACTCCTCTGAACATTTGGGGGGGTCTGAACTCTGCTGGAGCGAACCCACGAACCCGAACTAAGTTTTTAGTCCGAACGGCCGAACATCCGAACTCTGTCCTGTCCGCACATCTCTATTGCCTGACCTTTGTGGTCCATTTTAGCTTTATGGTTCTATGAGTCACTCAGGTTAATATTCTACCTGGCTTGAGAGAGACAGTGATATGTTGTGTGGGTCCTGTGCTTCCTTTGTGCATGGGGACAAAGTTCATTCAATCCTCCTCTTTTCAGAGAAGGGGTAGAGAGCTTGGGAAAAACTTTGCTGTAACAACCGTTAGCTGAAACCTCAATGCCTCACTGCTGCTTGAAACTGTGAGTAAAATAAATCACTTTAAATAGAATAAACGACATTATTAACAGCCCCATTTTTGAAGACTGTGCAGAAGCACTTTATAAAATATAAAGGCATTATCTCTGTTGCTAAGTCATGGGTATTTATTGAATGGGAAACACTGAGAAATGAAATTGGTGATTTGCTTCTGGGACTCTTTAGAGTCCCTAGCGCGTCAGTGGAGGTTCTTGGGAACTCTTACCTCAATGAAAGGAAGGAGCCAATGGCAATGAAAGACACTGAGGTTACTTGTATGCACTGAGATCACAAAGGTAATGATGACTCTATTCAATCCAAAGGCGACTCCGGAAAAAAGCTCTGGCATTTTCCAAACTAATACCTAAGACCCTTCAGAAAGAATTGTACTGTTTTCCTTTTCTTTTTCTTTCTTTCTTTTTTCTGAGCCTGATCAGATGCTAAGGTTTATCAACCAGTAGCTTGCCCTTCCATGGAAGGAAAATAAATTAAAATCTGGGTTAATAATAACCAGGCACTTGGACGCTGATACATTCCTAGAGGTCTCCTCAATGCTAGGACTGCCCTCAGACACCTTTATTGACAGAAAGAGTTTCTCCTATCTTTTGGGGCCCCATTTGGGGTTAAGTATCATGGCCTTTTAAGCATTAACGGTGGAGTTATCATCATCATCATCATTAGGGTTGAAAATTGCCTCAATGTTCTCACCAGTTCTTGTCGAGAAGGGGGGGTTTCCCATCTCGCTTCGAGATGAGTTGATCTGAGAACACACACACACCCTTCTCGCTGAGAGCTGGTGAGAATTTGAGAGGGTTGGGCGGGGATGTAGCCACAGGTGGGCGGGGGGAGCAGGGGCCAGGAGGTGAGCAAGGTGCAAAGACAAGTCCCCTGAGCACCTCCGCCGGGGAGGGGAACCAGGGGAGGGAAAGTTTGGGTGTGGGTTTGGGAGCCTAGAGGGGGAGGGCCAGACAGGGTTTACTTACCTCCTGGGTCTGTCCTGGGGGGTGTCCCAACCCCTGCTCTGCTCTGCACCGCCCCGCCACTGAGTTGCTTCCCAGATCTTCTTTTAAAGAGGGTTGGATGGTGGGGGGGAGGGGCTTAAGATGATTTTTTAAAAGATGTCTTAATATGTTGTAAGCCACCCTGAGTCTTTATATGAGGAGCGTTATACAAAGGTAGGTAGGTGAATGAATGAATGAATGAATGTCTTTGCTCTGATGACTAATTTAACAAGCAGGCAAATATTGGGTGATGAAACCGTGATCACTGGAAGTTGTCATATAGGGGACTATTTAGAGCTACAGTGAGTAGCACATTCACTACCTGCGATTAAAACCCGCATTTTTAGTCACTCCCATGGGCACCTAATGGGTTTGCCCAGACCGCAGTAGGTGCCTAGATGCCTGAAAAAGTGGTAATTACTGTGCTTTCTGGGACTTTCATGATCCCCTGGGAAGGCCCAGGAAGCTCATCTTGGCTCCTGGCTGCATCCTTGGCTCCACACGTTGACTCACAGCCCAGAAGTTCCTCCATGTCCTGCCACTGCTACTTCTGTGCCTCCCCGGCTGCTGCTCAGCTGAGCCAGGGTCTTTCTGCTTGACCTTTTCTGAGGTGGGGGAGTGAGTGAGAAGGCCTCTTCCAGTGCACCATGCACAAACCACGTAGCACAACCCACACACGTTCCAGGGTGCATGTCAGAAGAACCCTCCTCATTCCCCTCCTGCTCAGAAAAAGCTGAGAGGGAAGATCCCAGCTCAGCTGAGTTGAGTGACGAGCGAGTCAGGCACCTCCAATTCTCTGGATTTCATTTTTTTTTTGCAGGTGCCCAGTTGCAGGTCTATTTTTGATACTTTTTTTGCAAGACTCTTTAAGTCCATCCCATCTCCTCCAATACTGGATTTAACATTGTCTTTTTTCTGCTCAGAAACACTTTATGAATGCATACTAAATGTATGCATGTTCATCTTAACTATTTTTAGAGGTATCTAGGGGTGGGAATTCCTGTTCTCCCGAGATACGATATTGCCGGTATTTGGGTGTATCAGCTTAATCCGATAAATACAATATTTACTTGTACCGGCATACTGGATTTTTAACATTGGCCACGGTACCGGATTTTTTACATTGCGTCCATTGAAGTCAATAGTTCATTTGCTTCCTGAAGTTAATACCCACATTTCTAAATACTGTATTGGGTATTTGTACCCGATTTCAGATCGGGTTCCCAGATATGTGAAAAATTGGTAATTTCTGGTATTGATTTTTCAGCTTTCCGGTTACCAATCTATAACTTCGGATGGAAAATCAAATGATCAGAACCAGAAGGTGTAAAATTGGGACCAGAAGTCAACATTCTTTGACTGAAAGGTGACATTCTGGGACTTTCCAGGACATTGGGTACTTGAATCAGCTTGAAATTGGGTACTGATTTGAGTCGATTAGAGTACCAGAAATATGATGGGTATACTTGTTTTTGTGGGTACTTGTATAATCTCTAGCTGCAATTCTTTCTACAAGATTAAGGCCTAGCGACCATTATCCATTCCTTCATAACCTCATCAGGCTGCACTTGATAACCATTGAGAGTTTGCAGCTGGTGCAGAACACAGTAGCTTGCCTTCTGATGGGGGTGGATTGCTGGAAGCATCAATACTTCAGAGACTGAATTAGTCATAGAGTCACAAGGCTGGAAGGGATCTCAAGGGTCATCTAGTCCAGTTCCCTGCACTACGGCAGGACCCATCACACTCCAATCACCCACACCGAGAAATCCCACCAATAGCTACAAGTAGAGACTGGGACCAACCAGAGCACACCAATGCTGTACAAAGCCCTAAACAAATTGAGACTCTCCTATTCAAGATGACATTCACACCTACAGTCGCGGTAGCAGCAGAGCAAAGACGCAGCAGCGGGGAGGAGTTCGATGGCAGAAGTAGAGCCGGTGAGAATGGGGTTCTGCCTCAACTTCCCTCATGCATGTGAAGGCAAGATTTTTCACCCTGACATGCATGAGGGAAGTTGAGGCAGAAGCCTATATGCATGGGAGCTACTTCCGGAATTAGGTTCCTACCTGCTGCCACATCTTCCCACGCGGGTCTCCCTGCTGCTGCACCGCATCAGGTGTGAATGTTGTCTTAATGTCCATCTCCTCTTTTATGGGTAAAAATAAATGCTGTGGCCTGCTTTGACCAACATTACACCGGAACTCACCAGATGTTGGCCCAGGATTTCCCTAGCCCCTGTCAGTGGTTAGCAGACTATCTCCAGGTCACAGCCCACCGCAAGGTCTTCCTGATGACGCCAAAGTGAGACACAGATGGCTATCATGTCTTCTGAGATCCAGCAGAGCTGACTTGGATTCGGTCCATCATGTCCAGCTTAGGGCTGATGTGGCAGCAGCTGTTAACGTGCCGCGCTTCCATTCCGTCATTTCGGAATTTCCTGTGCCACACCGTGGCTTTTCTGCGGACATTCTGCTAATTCCGCCAGCATTTTGCAAATTGCAGAATTGCGGAAAAATTGCAGAAACTGTCGGAAAACTGCTGTTCTGCTATTTTGTGGCGCTGGCAGAATGGCGGAAGTAGCGAAAATGTCATGTTTCTGCTATTTTGCGAAGACTGTGGAAGTAGCGGAATGAAATTAGTGGAATGAACGCCTCTGCCATGCCGTACCACTAATTGTGGAAACACTGTTTCCGGCGGAAATAGCTACTGCTGCAACATTCCGCTACATTGGACATTGGACTCCAGCTGCCATTACTGGCCATCATGGTGGTGGGTAGGGCACTGGGCGCAGCATGGTGGGGGGCCCGGCTGGTCACATGATCATGCATCTTCATGCACTCCCTGGCAGCCCGGCTGTGGGCACATTTGTTGAGTGGCCCAATCTGGTTCGGACTATGTCTGCTGTGAATTCCTGACCCTGGCTGGTTCAGGTCACTGCCATGTGACTCTCACTTCTGCTTTCACCCTATGTTCCATTGCAATCTTTAAGGTCAAATGAGGGTGCATTCCTTTGAGTTCCATTTTTGCAATAAGCTCGTATGGCACAAGTGCACAGAGAGGTGTCTCACAGCTGTGGAATTCCCTTTCCCTGGAGGGAATCACCAAAGCCTGATCCTTTTCCAGAGGCAAACTATGACTAAGGCTGTGTTCCCACCTGCAGTGGCAGTGGCAGCAGCGGGAGGGGCGAGGGAAGACACGGCAGCGCGGAGCAACCAGCCAATGGGAAAAGAGCTGGTGTGAATAAGGATCTGCCATGGCTTCTCCCATGCATGTGAGGCAGGATTTTGCGCCTTGACATGCGCGAGAGAGCACTGTCTCTTTTCCCATCAGCCAGCTCCTCTGCACTGCCATGTCTTCCCTCGCCCCTCTTGCTGCTGCCACTGCCGCTGCAGGTGGAAATGCAGTCCTAGTCATAGCTAGACAAGGATGGGATTGGGGGAGTGGTTTTAATGGAGATTTTATAGTGTTAGTATAATATGTAAATTTTAAAAAATGATGGTAAGAAGGTGATCTACATGTGCTAATACTATTTTTTGTTAATGTGAAATTTGTTACTTTTTACTACTACCCCTAGTAATAATGCTAATAATATATTGGAGGTCCATGGGTCCACTGCTGTTGAGGTTGTACACACACCAGATGTAGAGACCGTCCTTGATGCTAAGAAATTGCAAGCCATTTCAACAAAAGAGTCAAGGGACAGAACTTGGCCAAGGTCATACAGGAGGTCAGCTGAGGTTCTGGGAATAATAGAACCCTGCTCTCCAGACTCCCCATCCCAATCCACATCTACTGGCCTATGTTTAGACATGTATGGTGTGACTGCAACAAAACTATGAGCAGCAAGGCTATGAGGGAATGAGAGCTACGCAGGGATGGATTCATTTTTAAATGTTCCATGAGGATTTTAAAATATCCATTCTATTAATTAGCATTATGGAAGCAGAATCCCCAAAGTGCTAGCAGTTGTGTATGTATGTATGTATGTATGTATGTATGTATGTATGTATGTATTTGGAGAGATCATTCACTGTATTTAAAATAAAAATAGTTCAGTCTTAGCTGCAAAAAGTAGAAACAAATAAAGGGAAAAAAAAATAGTTTAGCGTTATATCTATGTCCCCAAGCAGTGCTTCATTGGATAATTGTTAACAATTAATGGGCCATGGCTTATGAGAAGACCTACATTTTAAAAATATGATGACAATGGGCATTTTTAGACACACGTAAAAGTTCTGGATGTTTCAATATTCTGGGTTTATAAGTCTACAAGTAAGTTCCGGATGCATTTTTCACACACACACACACACACGCTCCCTGAGGCAGTTCCTGGATGCATTCTTCACACACACACTGTCCTGAGGCCCCCTAAAGTAGGGATAGGTGAACGCAATTCGGAAGTTTGGAGTTCGGACCGAACTCGGTCTGTTCGGTCGACCAAACTGAACTTCCGAACCAAACTCGAATTTCAAACCGAACCGAATTTCCAAACTCCATTCTGTTCACCCATCCCTAGTGGCAACACACACCAAAAAACCTGGTTTTGAATGGCTGAACTTGGTTAGAAGTACGAAATTCAACCGAACTTGTTTTGTTCAGTCGGCCGAACCGAACTTATGAACCAAACTCGAATTTCAAACCAAACCGAACTCAACCGAATTTCTGAACTCCATTCTGGTTCACCCATCCCTAGCCTAAAGTAGCCACAGCTATAAATGTGACAGGCTGCCATGGAAACCTAGTGACCACAGCTTCCTGGAGCAAAGCAATTTACCAAGGGAACCTTTTACACACAAAGGTTCTGGGAGAAGTTTACGCAGAAGTTCAAAGATCTGGATGTTTAAGATCTGGATGAGTGATTTAGACACACGGAAAGTTCTGGATGTTATAGCAAACATCCAGCAGAAATGTGTGTCTAAAAACACCCAATGACATCTCCAGTCAGGGAAGCATTGTGCTTGTCTTTTTCTAATGACTAATTCAGCTTCTGTTTACTTTATTTATTTAGCACAATACATATTAAAATTAAACATGCAAAAGACAACCAGAAGGAACTTAATTTGTCCAGATTAGTTATTAGACAGGAGGCCCGGTCCCCCTGCTGTCCAGCCTCCCTCCAACTGGACCTGAAATTTTCCAGTGCTCGCTGTGATGTGTATTGACTTTTTTTGTGGATAAAATTGCTCTAATTCATCACAACTTTGACACCACACTTGTTGCAGTAGGAGAACCAGAGTTAATGAATAGGGATGGGCGAACGCGGTACGGAAGTTCAGAGTCTGGCCCAAACTCGGCCTGTTCAGATGACCAAACTTCTGAACCAAACGTTCAAATGGCCGAACAGTTCGGAAACTTTTGGATGAGTTCAGGGGCGGGGAAAACATGACTTTGGGTGGGAAAACATGACTGGAAGGGGGAGGCAGCTGAGGAGCAGACTTCCTGGCACCAGGGGTGGACATCAGGGGTGGTTTCAGGGCCAAATGATACCCATACCCCCTAAAAATTGATATTGGTATCTATAGTGCTATTTTCGGCTGTTCGGCCGAGTTCAGCCAAACCAAACTTTGCCGAACCGAACAGCCGAACCCGAACTCGGGTTTCGAACCGAACGACCGAACGTTCGAACATCAGAATGGCATTCTGTTCACCCATCCCTATTAATGGAAGCCCTGCTTTGTCCTGTTTTATGGGATCAATTTCAGTGGGTGTTGCCCACTGATGCAGCAGGTGTTCTTGGGGCAGTTAGAGCCACATGTTGTGAACTTGACCCGTGCCTGTCCTGGCTGGTTAAGGTCATTCGGGAGATGTTGGGGCCCTTACTGGCGGGGGTGGAGGAGTCAGTGTGTACTTTTGGGAGGGCAGAGTGCTGGACTGCCTCAAGGAGGTGGTGGTGTAGCCGCTACTAAAAAAAACCATTGCTTAACATTGACTCCCTTGCCTGCTATCAGCCCATCTCTAACCTTCCCTTCTTAGCCAAGGTCTTTGAATAGGTGGTGGCTCAACAGCTTATTGCACATCTGGATAATGTCAGCTTTCTGGATACCCCGCAGTCCAGCTTTCATCTAGGTTTTGGTGCTGATAATATTCTTATGTCCTTAGTAGACAACCTTCGCCGTGAGCTGAACCAGGGTTGGTCGACCCTGTTGATCCTGTTAGATCTCTCGGCTGCATTTGATACCATTGATCATGAGATGTTGGTGACTCGCTTGCAGGACTGAGCCGGGATAGGCAGAATTGTTGTTGAATTGTTCTGTTATTTCCTGGCCAGGAGAACTCAGCGGGTGATGTTTGGGGATTGCTCATCATCTCCCCGGGACCTCATGTGTGAAGTTCTGCAAGGCTTAATTTTGTCCCCTCTCCTATTCATCATGTATATGCAGTCTTTAGGCAAGGTCGTGAGAGGGTTTGGTGTACAGTGTCAACAGAATGTTGATGACAGCCAACTTTACCTCTCATTTTCAGCTGACCCAAGCCCGGCAGTCTCAGTGCTTACGCAGTGTCTGGTGGCTGTGGGGGATTGAATGTGGATGAATTGTCTGAAACTGAATCCTGACAAGATGGAGGTGATGCTGGTGGGAGGGGATGAGGGAGTGGTGGCCCCCATCATTGATGGGGTTCATCCTCCATTGGTCCTTCAGGTTCATAGTCTCAGGATGCTCATTGACTCGCAGCTCCACCTGGATGTTCAGGTGGTGACTGTGGTGGGGAGTGCTTTCTGCCAATTATATCTGGTGAATGGCTTCAGCCATATGTCTTAGACTCTAAACTGGCCACCATCTTTCACACTTTAATCACCTCAAGACTGGACTATTGCAACGGGCTCTATGTGGGCCTACCATTGGTGATGGTCCAGAGATTGCGGGTGGTGCAGAATATGGCAACCCATGTCCTTACGGGAACAAAATATAATGAGCACATTACACAACTTCTCCATCTTCTGCACTGGCTGCCTATAGTCTTCCTGGCCTGATTCAAGGTGTTGGTTTTGACTTATAAAGCCCTACATGGCCTGTGTCCTGCCTAACTGTGGGAACGCCTCACTCCCCGGGTCCTGGATCAGCCCCTGTGGTTGGCTGGGGGCACTTGAAAACAAAAAGAAAAGAGCTGAAAAACTGTTCCCTGATTATTATATAAATGACCTCAAATTGCAATGGAATATATAACCAAAATCTTTAATATAACTAGAAACTGCATATACCAATTTGTGTATGATTACATGTGCACCTGAGACTCCGCATCCACTTTAATGTTTTTATCCCTTGTGTTTCCATATGTCCCCTATCCCTGTCTCCCCCCTCCAAGTCTATTAGATTGTAAGCCATAGGCAAGGACCGCGTCTTTCTCATTGCTATGTAAAGCACCAGGAACACTGCTGGTGCTATACAAATAATAATAATAATAATAATAATAATAAATAAATAAACATATTGTAGCCTTTGCTAACCTGTCCTTTTTATCCCATTCTTCGTGATTTGCGTCTGGTCTGTTCATGGTAATCACGTCCCATAGATTATCTTAGGCAGCAGCATTTCCACTTTATACTTCAACAATTGGTAGTTTACATTGTTCAGCTTTCCTGCTGAAAGTCTGAGCTCTGAGCTGCTTGCCATACTTGCTTTCCTCTCTTTCCGCTTCTGGGATTTAGACCTTCTTACTCACAGTAAGTAGTTATGCCTCTCTGTCTGGGAGTTTTCTTTCACAGTCTGCCCTACTTCTGGGCTGCTTCTAGTTGCCTTGAAGATGTTCTGGGCCAATAACCTATTGTAGAGTTAGCCTTCTGCTGAATAACACACAGTAGACATTTCTTCAAAACAGAACTTTACTAAGAACTCAGAAGACATGCTTCCATACAGTACAGACTGCATGGGACAAGAGGGAGGACAGAGAGAGGAAAAGAGAGGAGACAAGGAGGGGGAAAAACCCCTGTTTCATCCCCTGACCCTCCCCCTACTGGACAAGCCCCATATTAAACTTGCAGGGCTTGTAATGGGCTTTTACTTGTGATTGTTGCACAATCCAACAAGACCAATGACATTGGTCCATCTTAGCCCAGTATTGTCACAACCTGACATGGCAGCAGCCATGTTTTCAAATCCAGCTCTCCAGGATCCCCAGCAGAGGCCTCACCCAGATATGCTACTGAGACCCTCCAGGATCCCCGGCAGAGGCCTCACCCAGGTGTGCTACCTGAAACCCTTCAGGATCCCCAGAAGAGGTTTCACCCAGCCATGCTGCTACCTGAGACCCTCTAGGATCCCTGACAGAGGCCTCACCCAGGTGTGCTACCTGAGACCCTCCAGGATCCCCGGAAGAGACCTCATCCAGATTTGCTACTTGAGACGGGCCAGGGTCCCCCAGCAGAGACCTCATCCAGATTTGCTACCTGAGACACGCCAGGGTCCCCCAGCAGAGGCCTCACCCAGATGTGCTACCTGAGACCCTCCAGGATCCCCGGCAGAGGCCTCACCCAGGCGTGTTACCTGATAGCCTGAATTGGAGATGTCAGGGATTCAACTTGGGACCTTATACATGCAACGCATGTACTCTACCACCTGAACCACGGCCCACCCCAATGTTGATATTCTTGGACATCGGGTGCCCAAATAGGGTACTAATTGGGTACCAATTAGGATTGAAACATAACAGGTCAATTTGGCTACCAGAAATTTGATGAATTGTCCCATTTTTATTGGTACTCACTTAGCTCTCAAAACATCCCAGGTATGTTATTTGCTTATTTCTTTAAATGTATATGCAGCCCATACCCGAAGGTCCCAGAGTGACGTACAACTAGGGATGGGCAAACATGGTTCAAAAGTTCGGAGTTCGGACCGAACTCGACCAGTTCGGTCGACCGAACCGAACTTCCGAACCGAACCGAATCGAATTTTCAAAACAAACAGAACTGAACCAAATTTACGAACTCGGCTCAGTTCGCCCATCCCTAAAAGATAATATTCCATTTAGTTCAATGGGGTTTGAATTTCCAAACTTTGTTCGGAAGTTCGGAGTAGGGACCGAACTCGAATAGTTCGATCAACCGAACTGAACTTCCAAACTGAACAAAATTTCTGAACTGAACTGAACCAAACTGAATTTCCAAATTCAGTTCTGTTCGCCTATCCCTATGTACAACATTGAAAGTCCTTAAAACAGGCTGCAGAGATACTATTTAAGTCATGCAGTGTCACATCGTATTGCTTCCCCTGCAGAACGGCACAGACGGGTCTTTTCCCATTGTTATTACACAACACCAGACTCTTTGTTTCTTTGTTTGTTTCACAACACTGCAATTTGTGCAAAGAGAAACAGATTTTTACCTGAGTTTAAAAAAAGTCTGTTCAAGCATTCGGTCTGTCACATTGTCTGAAATAAAATAATATTCCTTAATTTGTGAATTAACGTCTATTGATACGTTGCCTGCAACCAAGAGGAAAAAACTCTCCTCCATTCATGCACTCCTTTGAGCTGTGGCTGCTTCGTGGGTGTGGTTCACTTCTTTGAGACACCTGGATTTTTCATTT
>QEPC01011552.1:541804-560203 GCA_003113815.1 Sphenodon punctatus
GTCAATAGCAAGTTGGCATGTATGCCCATCCCTTATGTTTATCATTTATATATTTTAATATTTATATTTATATATTTATATTATTATATTTATATTTTTATACTTTTATTAATTAGTTAATCTTTCTGGAACTATTGTATTAATATGTTTAGTGACTTGAATTAGTTGTAACAGAGACGTGCCAAGTACAACCACAATCAATTGCAGATTGTTGAATTACGGTCTATTTTGAATTTTGTTTTGTCATTGTCATAGTTGTTGTTGAGTTGTAGTTGTTTTGGCCATAGCAAAAGCTGGAGCCATTAAAAAACTATCTATATCTATCTACTAGAGAAGCTCGAGACCATCACGTTGTCTATTATTTGAATAGGGTGAACTTGCGCAACCCAGTTGTGAGAATGTTGGGAGCCATCTCGAAGAACATTCTTTACAAGGCAACAACCTTCTGATCACTCCCATGGGAAGGAGTTGTTTGTCAACTTTTTCTCCCAGTCCGATCTGTGTCCTGCTGCAGCACTACTAGCAGACAGGGGCAGGGGAGTGATGGGAATGCCCCCCCTCACCGATGTGGGGTTGCCCTGAACCTGGGCCTCCTCCAGCCCAACCCAGACTAGCCCAGGTGCAGGGCTGCCCATGCGGAGTCAGGCAGTGGCCCTCGGATGCTTAGCGGCCCCTGGCTTTATGCCAGGTTTGCTCAATGGACACTATGCCCCTGACCGGTGTGCTCTAGTCCGTTTTGCTCGCTGCTTCAGGCTTATTGGCACTTTTGCTTCTTGGATGGATTTTTCTATGCAAGTCGTTTGTTTGGGGAGAATGTGATGTTGGTTCAGGGGGATGAACTCAATGACTTTTTGACTCTTCAGCTTTATCTAGCGATGGCAGATCATTCCTTCACCTGGCAGCCTTACCGTGCAGAACTTGCAACAAATCAATTTTTTCTCCCAGAATCTGTTTCATTCCATCTGATCAGAGATTGGACTAAATGATCATTTGGCCGGAATTCTGATCAGACTGAACAAAAAACAAAATAGTCACGTCGCATGCACAAAATGTTGGTTGCCATTCTGCACATACGAGAAAACATCCCACAGGAGTTTCGATTGGAATTCCGATTTGGATTAGAATTCAAACAGCCATTCTGATTTTGTGGAACTTATTCATGAAATCCAAAGGGCTGTTTCGAACCAGCCCAATGCATAAAACAAACCACATTGCTAGGCAGACTATGGCTCCATAGGCCCAGATAATTAAAACTCTGCAAACACAACTTAAAACACGGATTGGCAGGCTTGAATTTCTCTCCCCAGAGATAAGGTATCCTCATCATGGCATGGAGGTTGAACTAGAAGTCCCATGAGGTTCCTCCCAACTCTATGGAGTCTATAAACCATGAAGTTTTGATTAAGAAAACAAATGCGACCAATGCGCAGATAGGCAATTTGGCAGAGGCCAAGAGAATTTAAAACTAAAATTAATTTCTCTTTTTTATTTATACATTCTTCCATATTGTAAGGGAAGAGCTAGACCTTGCTCTCTCTACCATCTTCCCCCGCTTTTCCTGGCATCTCCACTGCAGAATGTGAACGTGCAGCACTGATACAAATCCTCTGCACCCACTATAAAATACTGAGCTCTAGCTTGGCTGAACAGCTGGCCAGCTCCTCAAAGAGAATGTGATTCACTTTGCAAACTGACTGCGGCTCCGTTATCTCTGTCCCCAGATACTCAGAGGACTTTAAACCGCTGCCCTTTCCTAGCCTTCAAAGCTAACAATCCACAAATCCTGGGGAATTGATCATCACCTCCACAAAAGGCACACCATAAAGCACTATTGTAAGCCCTAAGCATTGCTGCATCTAGCCTTTCCTTTCATGTTCCTGCCTCATTTCCTGTCCTGGTTTAAATTCTACAATGACCCACCAGGCACATATCATGAGCCTTGGTGCAAGAATTATGCAAGGACCGGAGTCTGTGTTGAGGTCAAGACTGGGAATGAGAGACTGGGCGACTGAGAGAGAGCCAGTGGGGTGTAATAGCTAAGTGTGAAGTACTTGGATTGGGAGGTAGGGACCCCAGTTCAAGGCTTGCCTCAGCCAGAAACTCACAAGGTGACCTTGATCCATCACAATATCCTCTCACCGTAACCTACCCCACAGGGTGGTTGTTAGAATGTTAAGAGTTGTGTTTATTAGTTATATGTAAAGTGTCCGAGCAGTGCACCGTGGCAGGGGGGCTAAAATCACCAACAATCTTCTTATGGCTAAATCCAACCGCCTCTACTCTATTCTTGTCCTCCTTGATCTCTCTGTTGCCCTCGACACTGTTGAACACTCGCTTCTGCTTGAATCATTTCACTCCCTGGGATACCGGGACTCTGCCCTCGACTGGTTCTCCTCCTACCTTTCTGACCGCTCCTTCAATGTATCTCTTCCTAACTCCTCCCCCTCCTCCTCCTCCCTACCCCCCTCGGTCAGGGTTCTGCAAGGCTCTGTCCTTTGCCCTCTCCTCTTCTCTATCTACACCAAATCCCTAGGCAAACTCATTGCCTCCCATGGTTTCCAATACCATCTATATGCTGATGACACTAAACTCTCCACTCCCTCCCTCTCCCCATCTATTCAAGCTCGTCTCACCAACTGTCTCTCCGATATCTCCATCTGGATGTCTCAACGCCAGCTCAAACTGAACATGGTGAAAACTGAACTCCTTATCTTCCCTCCCAATCCTTCCTTTCTCTCTGCCCTATCAAATGGCATTGATGGGGTCTCCATTCTCCCTGTCCCCAAGGCCCATAACCTGGACTTTATCTTCGACTCGCACCTCACCTTTAAACCCTACATTGACTCCGTGGTCAAATCCTGCCGCTTCTCCCTCCACAACATTGCTAAGATCCGCCCTTTTCTGTCTGTCTCCTCTGCCAAAACTTGTATCCACTCGCTAGTCATCTCACACCTTGACTTTTGTAACTTCCTCCTCTTTGGTCTTCCCTGCTCTCACTTTGATTCCCTCATCTCTGTTCAAAATTCTGCTGCCAGAATCATCCACCTTGCCCATTGCTTTGACCACGTGCAGCCTCTCCTCTTCTCTCTCCACTGGGTCCCCCTTCCTGACCATATTCTGCACAAGCTCCTTGTCTTCACCTACAAAGCCCTTCACCTTGTTCCCCCCTACCTCTCTGCCCTGATCTCCCTCTGAATCCCTGTTTGAGCACTCCGCTCCTCCTCCATCCTCTCCCTCACCCTCCCACGCCTCCCCTGCTCCTCCTACTGCCTTTGTCCCTTCTCCCTCGCTGCCCTGCATGCTTGCAACTCCCTCCCTGCCCTCGTCCACCTTGCCCCCACAATCGACACCTTCAAGTCCCTTCTCAAAACCCACCTCTTCCTCTCTGCCCTTCCAAACTCCTGCTAATCATCCCCATTCAGGATTATCCCCCACCTGTTATCTGAAAACCCCTAATTTACTGTAACCAAGCAAAGAACATGTACCTGAGTTCTCGCATCCTCGTGAATGTTGCATCTGTTGTCTCTCCCTCTGTTCCCCCTTCCCTGTCTCCCCTCCTCCTATCTTTAGATTGTAAGCTCTCAAGCAGGGACTGTGCCAATAATAGTAATAATAATATTAAAAATAAAACATTAATTTTATTTATTTATTTTATTATAACAAACACATTAAAAGATCAGAGATGCTTTCCAAATCTTAAAGTGAACATTTTCTGCAAAAATGTACTGCTCCAATTTTGTCTAGATTATAGTCACACGAGACAGACGTGAGCTCTTGGATGGTGGCTCCATCGCCTCTAGAACTTTCATTAAACAGGTCTCCGAAAACCCGTGTGTGAGTCCCTAACAGGCATGGGGTTTGCATGTCGCAAGGCTCCGCCCTCACTTTTAGATGGACCTGAAACCAAACCACTATCTGCAGAAACGAATGAGTAAGTATACCCCTCTGAATTGTGGCACTCACCCCAGTCTGGTAACATAGTCTTCCAAATAGTGCCCAACAGGCTATCAGCTGCACCAAATTCTGGGCCAATCTGGGCTTGGGATCGACATCCTGAAAAGTCCCAGGAAATCCAGGAAAATGCACTTCTGGGCTGGATTTTTTTTGGGGGGGGCATTGGGACACCCAATGGGTGGCCAGTGGGTAATCCATCAGGTGCCGATGGAATGTCCGAAGAATGTGGTATTACCCACAAATAGTATACTCACTGCCCCCAAGGGTTCAGTATCAATCGGGCAACTGATACACTACTCAAGCTTGTGGGAAGCAGATGCAGTCCCTGATTCATCTCTAGCTGGAGAACCGGATGTGTCCCTGCAGAACAGAAATGTCAGCTGTACTCCCTACCTGCCAAATGAACCAAGCGTATGCCAAAAGACCAATTTGGCACTAGAACTTATTGCCTATCTGCACAGCAGAGCAGTCTGATGACAGGGGATGAGCCTTCTGTTTATGGTTTTCAATTCCAGGACTGGACGTAAAGGCAGGAATACACTGCAACGTTTAAATTTCAGCTCTTTGAGGAACCTAAGAATTTGCATGGTTCTGCAAGCCCCATTCAAACTGCTCTGAGCCTGCCCACCCACCGATCCCCCATGTGAAGCCATTGATTTCAGCTGGGGTTTCTGCTCTAGAGTGAAGCACCCAACAGCCCTGACCAATTCATCACAGAGTCTCAGCTCCCTCTGTTCCTGGCCAAAAATAGCATCTTCTCCACTGCTCCCAACCATGGCGACAGGCAACGCAGCCCCCAGAGGGAGAAGCCCACTTCTGGATTTGACATTCTCAACTGCCCCTACACTGTGGGCTGAGAAATACCATGCCAGATAGACAATTTGCACACTGGCCCTTCAGTCATGGAGGGTCTGACCCTCTGGATGACAAGGAGGGAGGGGAAGTGACAGGCCCCAGCGGGAGGGGAGAGGAGGGGGGTTGCCCACTTGGGGTTTGTCTCGGTACAGCAGATACTTCTAGAGATTCATTTGGGATATTTTGTATCCATCACTTTGGTTCTTGTGGTTTGGATAGGTCAGACCAGAGCTGAAATGGGGAACTGATTTGCTACGTGGGGGTAATCCCCACATTTCCGATTACCACCTTGGGCATTCGACTGGTTACCGTGTTCCAACCAGATACCCAGATACTTGAAAAATTAGTAATTTCCAATTTCCAAGTTACCGAATAGTAAATTGGGAGAGCAAACTAAAAAACTGGGAGTGGGAGTTGACATTCTGGGACATTTTGAGACACACTGTACTCAAAGCCCCAGCTTGACCCCACCCCCCACTGGAACAGGAAGTGCCTCGGGGACACTAAAGGGAGCCGCCTGGGGCTTCCTGGACAGAACTCACGTGTGGACTTCTCACTGCAGCCGCTGCTGCTTGTCACCTGGGCCCCGATCCTGCACCAGCCGCTCCAGTTGCTGCTCCAGCTGCTCCTTTGAGGCTCCCCCACCATCCATCGGAGGGGAGGAAAAGACCTGACTATAAGGACTGGAAGGAAGGTGGAACCTTAAAGCTGGGACACCCATATTGGGTACCTCAGCTTCACCCCACCCCCCACTGGAACAGGAAGTGCCTCAGGGGCACTAAAGGGAGCCACCTGGGGCTTTGCCTCAGGTGCGCCACAACCTACAGCCCACAGGCCGAAGGTCCACAGACAAAGGGTGCGGGCCCTTTGGGGCCCTTTGAGGACTGCAAGGCATTAGGGGGGAGGCTATCACCATAGGGAGTCTTCTGTATGGGCGGGGTGTTTTGGGGATGATGGTATCGGGGGAAGGGAGCATGGAAAGTACCCATGATACTGACTTCTGGTGGCAGCAGGGGGAGACATTGGGGGGGCATCTGACACCCAGTGGCAGAGGGAGGTTGGATGGAGGGAGGGAGCTGCTGCCAATGCTGAGTCTTGGTGGCAGCAGGTTGGTTGGCCTGAGGCAGGTGGGGAGGGAGTGAGGGAAGGGAGGAGGAATGGGATAGGCCTGGTCGGACGGCCTATAGGCTGGGGTCAGGCAAAGGCTGACGGAGGGAGGGAGTTGTCTATAGGGGTCGGTATGGGTCCTGGAAGGTATGGTCCAAGGGGGTGGATGACCCGTACCCCCCGGGGACCTAGGTGCTTGGTGGATGTGAGGCTCACCCACCCCCCAACGAGCGTGAGGGAGGGGCAGGGTCTAGGGTCCGCTGGTGTGGGATTGATGCTGTTAAATGTGAGGTCCATAGTAAACAAAGCCCCGATACTTCATGAGTTGATCATGGAGGAGGCAGCAGACCTCAAATGTATAATGGAGACGTGGTTGGACGATGATGCAGGACCAACGTTATCTGCTCTCGTTCCGGCCAGGTATGCCATGTAGCATCAACCTCACACAGGAGGTCGGGGCAGTGGTGTGGCTATTATTTTTAGAGAGGAATGGCTAGTTAAGAGATATCCTCATTAGGAGATTCCAGGAATAGAGGCCCTCCATGTGGTGTTTGATTTTGTTGGGGGTAACCTGGGGGTGCTGCTGGAGTACCAGGCCCCTTCCTGCCCTGCTGCATCCCTCGCTGCTCTAGCGGAACTGGTCTTGGAGGTGGCGCTGGGCTCACCTAGGACCTTGGACCTGGGGGACTTCAACGCCCATGCCGATGCCGGCCTTGTAGGAGCGGAGCGGAACGGGAGTTCATGGCCACCATGGACTTGCCCCAAATTGTCAACTACCCGACCCACATGGAGGGGCATACCCTTGACCTGGTCTTATGTTCAGGCCTTGAGGTGGGTGATCCGTTAGTGGAGGATGTCAGCATGACACCATTGTCATGGATGGATCATTATCTCCTACAGGCCTGTCTCCCGGCACACCATCTCCAGAAGTTGATGGAACCAGTTAGGTTGGTTTGCCCTCAGAGACTGATGGAACCACAGAGGTTACAGGAGGTCCTTGGGGAGTTATCCCTAGACCCTGATGGCCACACTGTCGATGAGCTGGTCCAGTTCTGGAATGCCTTGATCGAGGCGGCTTTCGACAGGGTGACTCCGAAATGTCCCCTGCCTCTGCTTTGTCACTGCAGGGCCCCATGGTTTACCACAGGGCTGCAGAGTATGAAGCAGGTAGGTAGGAGACTAGAGCGACGGTGGCGTGGGACTCGCTCTGAATCTGACCGTCTTCTCCATAGGGCCCATGTTGAGGTCCTATGTTGAGGCTGTGAGGACAGCAAAGAAGGAATTAATTGCCGTCCTCATAGCATCTGCGAAGTCATCTGCTATTTCGGGTGGTTCAGGGGCTGGTTAATCCAGCCTCCCTCCGCCTGGATGGGGACTTGTCCCAGGCCTACTGCGAGCAATTTGTCACCTACTTCACAGACAAGATTGCTCAGTTCCAGAGCGACTTCGACACCGGATTGAAGGCAGTAAGTGAGGAGCGTGAGGTTGCGGAGGCCCCGTCTGGTCTGTCTTCTTGGGTTGAGTTTCAGGTAGTGACGGCAGCCGATGCCGCAGATGTCCTGGGGTCTGTTAGGGCCACCAGTTATCACCTCGATCCGTGCCCTTCCTGGTTGGTGAAAGCCTCCAGGGAGATGCTAGGGACGGTGCTGGCGAGGGTTATCAATGCGTCCCTTTGGCAGGGTAGATTGGTGCCCAGCCTTAAGCAGGCTGTGGTGCATGATGAAGAAGCCATCTTTAGACATGGATGCACTCGCCATCTACCACCGTGTCTCTAACCTTCCCTTTTTAGGGAAGGTTATTGAATGGGCGTTGGCACTGCAGCTCCAGTGGCATCTTGATAGCATCGGTTTCCTTGACCCTTTTCAATCTAGGTTCCGCCCCGGCTATGGTACTGTGATGGCATTCGTGGCTTTGACCGACGATCTCCGGCGGGAGATGGACGCAGTACAGTTGACATTTCTGGTCCTGCTAGATCTCTCGGCCACTTTTGATACCGTGGACCATGGGCTGCTGTTGAGACAGCTGCGAGATCTGGGGGGTCTGGATGGAACTGTTCTTGGATGATTCTGCTCATTCCTCTCAGATAGAAGCCAGCGGGTGGTGCTGGGAGCTGAAACATCATGCCCCCGGGCCTTGACTTGTGGCATTCTGCAGGGTTCCACTGTTATTTAATATGTATATGCAGCCCCTGGGGGAGATCATGAAATGGTTCGGGGTGTGTTGTCACCAATATGCTGACGACACACAGCTGCACCTCTCTTTTTCAATGGACCCAGGTCCTGCTGTCTAGATACTTTCCCAGTGTCTGGAGGCCATGGCGGATTGGATGAGGCAGAGCAGACTGAGGCTGAACCCAGATAAGATGGAGGTGATGCTAGTGGGGAGGGAGAAGGAGGTGTCGGCTTCTCCTTTTGGGGGTGGGGGTCTGCCCTCCGGTGACCAAGGAGGTTCGGAGTCTGGGGGTGATTTTGAATGCGAACCTCCACCTGTATTGGCAGGTGGAGGCGGTGGCTAAAACCACCTTCCACCAGCTGTATCTGGTGCGGAGGCTGCGTCCATACATCTCCAGACCTGACCTGGCCATTCTCATCCATGCCTTCATTACCTCAAGGGTTGACTACTGCAACGTGCTCTACATGGGGCTTCCCTTGATATTTGTTCGGAGGCTGCAGCGAGTGCAGAATGCGGTGGCCTGTCTCCTTACGGGGACGGGTCGCCATGAGCACATTACACCAGTGCTGCATTCTCTGCACTGGCTGCCTATAGCATACCAAGCCAAGTTCAAGGTGTTAGTATTGGTATACAAAGCCCTATAAGGTCTCAGCCCCTCTTATCTCGGGGAGCGCCTCTCCTTCCGTGACTCAGAACGGACCCTCCAATCCACTGGGGGTGTCTATCTGGAGGTCCCCCGTGTAAGGCAGGAGGCCACCGTAGAGAGGGCGTTATTGGTGGTCGGCCCACGGTTGTGGAACTCCCTTCTGAAGGAAGCCCACCCGGCCCCGGGTCAGCTCACCTTTTGGTGGGCATTCAAGACTTGGCTGTTCGCCCAGGCCTTTGGAGGGGAGGGGGGAGGGAGGGGTCGATGGGAGAGATTGGTGGGATGGGGAATTTGGGGGAATGGGAGGGTAAGGTTAGGGTTGGGTTTTTTAAAATTATTTTAAAATTGATGTCGATTTTTAATGAATTTTATTGTTTTATTGTATTGTTAGCTGCCCCGAGATACCGTGGGCATGAGGGGGCAACATATAAATAATATAATGCCAATAAATAAATAAAATCAGAACAAAATTGGGTACCAGCCAGCCAGTACCCGGTATATTTTATTCAATTTAAGTTTGACGAAATTTGATGCGTAGACCCATTTTTGCAGGTCCTCATTTCAGCTCTAGGTTAGATTTATGGTACATATGATCCAATGGATCTAGGATTCAACCTCAGGTGTTTTACAAGCTCCCCTTCCAGTGGTTCTGCTGCTCCAGACTAGGAGCCTTCTCCCTGGGTCCCAGATTTGGGGCACTTCAGTATCTAGTCTAGAATAGAAAAGTTGCATAACTAGAAATAGAGACACGCCTTCCTTTTCCACCCTGGAGGTACTCTCTTGGCTCTTCTGCTCCCGTCCCTGGAGACATTCCCTGGCTTGTTGGTCATGCTCTCCTATGGAAACAATCTCTGAGATGCTGGTCCTTGTACTCACACTGTGATTGACTAGAGGTTGGCTTGTGATCTGCCAGTAGATTGTAATCTCTTCTTGGCCTGGCCATCCCGGGATAGGCAGTTGAATAACTGAGGTATCCAAACCCCAAATATCTAACGAAGTAAATCAACAAATCTCATTTCACTTGGACCATTCTGTGCTTGTGTGCCATTTCCCAAAATAGGCATGCGACAGTATTTCCATCCTTTTTGAAAAGGGCAGCTAGTCTACACAAGCACAGTGACTGTTTTGCACATGTTTAGACTGGCAGACATTTAACACATGCAGTTTTTTTTGTTTTATTATTATTATTATTATTATTATTATTATTATTATTATTATTATTATTATTAATTTATTAAATGGAAACGGAGAAGAGCAAACAATAATTGAATGGGGCTCCATTCATATTTGTAACTAATAGAAAATGTTACGGTGCACACCCATTGATTCAGGCAAATCGGTTTATTTTTTTTCACTAGTGTTTTCCATTGTAATTGAACAGGCAATTGCACACCCAATATCTAATGTACAAGCCACGGTTAAAAGTAGGGGTGAAATGAGAGTTTGACCCCTGCAAGAATCTCACAAGAATGGGCTTTTCAGAGAGATTCTCCAGGTCGCAAATCTCACAAGAATTGATGTTTTTACTGACATTCTCTGTGAGATTCTCGAGTAAAGCCCGAATCAAAAGCATTCTGCGCATGTGAAAAGCATCCACCGGGCCGCCCATCCACAGAATGATAGATGTAGCCATTTTGTGCCTGCGCAGAGCATTTGGAATTTTTCAAGAATCTTGTGAGATTTTTTAGAAAGCTCCAAAAACACTCTGTGCATGCAGAACTAGACTTCTGGGGGCCGCACATGCACAGAATGGGCCACGGTGGCACCGGGTGATTTGGGGACTTGAAAATCATAGCGATATCGCACCGGGGGCTGCAAGAATCTTACGTGTTCTTGGACAAACGTTTTGCATTCTGACTTCAGCCTTAGGGTAATTTCAGATGTTACGCGCTCCAGGGTCACCACAGTGGATTCCCAACCATGGCAAGCTGCCCAACCCCAACCCATGGTTCCGACAGGAGCGGCACCATGGCAAGGAAACAGACAGCCAGGCCACAATCCGGGAGAGCGCAACAGATGTGACACTGATCCCAGACCGTGACAAGAACCCCCAGAAGCCACCAGGGTGGGACGGGACACAGACATGGCCGACCGAGGGCAAAGGAAGCCAAAACTGCCACAAGGCACTGCCCATGCAAGGGAAATGGGAAGGGAGGGGGAGGAGGGAGGCAAATGGCTGAGCCACACACACACAACAGGGAGAAGGAAGTCACGGACAGAGCTGAACACAAACCACACACACGCCGGCAAGCACTCGCACAGCCAAATGGGAAAAGGAGCAAGGGGGAGGCACACAGGGGCACACAAGGGGGGATGGGTAACACCACAGTGGGCAGCCCAACAGACAGCAGCAAGGACACGGGGGGTGGGGTGGGGGACTGAGGCCAACATCGGGCAGCAAAACAGGAGGGGGCTGGGGCCAGAACAGAGTGGGACACAGGAGCAGGCAACCAAAACCCCAGGGACAGCACAGGCAGCATGAGGCCCCCAACAGCAACACAGTCCACTGTACAGAGAGGGTTCCACACGGTGACAGAGCAGGGTCACAGGGGACGAGCCACCAATCCGAGGATGACAGCAGGGAGGGCAGAGACAGGTCCCAACAGCAAGACAACTGTTTCCTGTTGGTATTTCACAGCCAGTGAGGGAAGAGAACCCCATTTCATGAACAGCTGATGGTGCCGCCCCCCCAACATGGGAATGGCAGGTGGCATGAGCAAGGAAACCCCAGTCACAAACAGTCATGGAGGCATCACTGGGGTGGGGGCTGAGCACGGACACTGGCAGGGAGCTGGATGAGCAAGGGGTGCAAAGGCCCACAGAGATTCGCATTACAGGTTTCAGATAGCAGCAAACAGCTGACTGGGGGGCGGGTCATGGAAATGGACTCCAAGGGTACAGATGGTGTAGTGGTGCCACACAGAAGGCCCCAGAGTGCAGGCAACACAGCACAGCTGAGTGGAACGGGGGGAGCAGATGGAAGCAGGACAGCAGCAGGTCCACAATGGGAACAATATAGTGGGTCACAGAACGGAAGGTCCAGGGAGATGCAGGGAGCACCCAGCAGAAGTGATAGTTGAAACACAGATGACACAGGGGGACCTACAGCCAGCTGCATGGAGTCACGAAGGGGGGTGGAATGGGGTGGCCCAACAGATGAACGTAGTGGGGCCACTGCAACATGCCTCAGCGATACCCCATTCATGCCATGTGGTGGGCAACAAGATAGTAGGACTCAAAAGGATCGGGACTGGTGAGCCCAACCTGAACATCGTCATGGGACCACACCTCAGAAAGCACTAGCAGCTCGGGTCCTGTGGGATTGGGCAAGGCATAGTCAGCAGCAGGGGGCCATGATAGCTATCCGAGCTCCAACAGGTGGTAATACGATGCTCCATGGGAACGCTGGTAGCCACGGGCCCCTAGGATGCAGTAGAAGTAGCAGAAGTAGCTAAATATCCAAAGCGGCGGAGGCCTGAGCTCAGGCACTGATAGACATCTGGGAGGGTAGACGGGGAGACAAGGAACAGTTGAATGCCAGGGGAATGCCATGGTCTCCCTGTAGGTCCAACAACATGGACCAGCTGTAGAACCGCTGAGTGGCAGCGCTGATGCAGCAGCACCTGCCATGGTGCAGCTGGTAGAGGGTCTAATAATCAAGGATGGTGGGGTCCCTCAAACCATGGTAGACAGGGGAGGCAACCAGGGGAGCTCCAAGGCCATGAGATAAGGGTAAGGGCAGCACAATGGAATGGCTCAGAAGCAATGTGTGGGGAGCGGACACAGCACAGCTGCAGGAACCCAAAGACAGAGACGGTCTACACACAGAGAGCAGTGATACGCACACAACGTTCATTCACCCCCCACAGTCCTGAAACACCACCTTCGTGTTGGGGGCACTGCCCTTGCTCCTCCCATACACCCAAGCACCCAACACCCCACTAGGCGGTAGTGCCTGACACCATGGGGCACGGGACCTACAGGCAGAGCCCCCTGGTACGGGTGAGTGGACCCATGCCACCAGGAGCACCCAGTAACGCATAGTCCACAACTAACTGATGCGGCACCTGGGTATAGGGCCCAATGGACAGCAAGTGGCACGTGGGTGTGTGCTGGCCCCAAGTCCCTCATAGCGAGTCAAAACCAGCAGCACAGCGGCAGGAGCGTGCCGCCGAGAAGTGTACCTGACACCGCCCGCTGGTCCTGGGGCACCTACCAGCTAAGGCCCTCGCAGGTACCTGATATGGATGCAAACCAGTGGGGTGCAGTCTGACTCCTACTGGAGATCATAGTTGAGTAGTACCACCAACAAACCAAGTTCCAGCGGGTCACCATGGAGCTGCTCAAGATGTACATTGGGGTGCATGAATGCCTGGCACGGTGAGCTGTAACCAGCCTGCTCGCCCACCACAGATGACACCGCATCGAGGCCATGTGCACAGCACGCCGGCTCTCTGGGACATACCACAGGGCCCTGCTGATTGCACGTACCTGTCCAGCTGCCCTCAGGCAAGAAGTTGCAGGCCACTACTGGAGGAAGGCAGCCCTCTTCAGTGATGTCATGCTCGCTATGCCCATTGACAGGCACCTGTGGACCATGCCCAGGGCCCAGCAATGGTGGGAGGGGACCCTGACACGATGGGATGCTGCTGCTTGTAGGGTACCCTTCCAGATGGACCGGCATACTCTCCTGCAATTGGAAGAGCTTCTGCAGCCCTGACTGGAGTGGCTGCACACCCCCATGTGCTCCCCTATCTCAGTCGCTCAGCAGGTGGGCATAGCTGTTTGGGCCCTGGCTACCATGGATTCCTGCTGTTCTGTGGCTCAACACTTTGGAGTGGGCCTCACACTGTCACCAGCATCATCTGGGACTTCTGTGAGGCTGTGGAGGCAGTCCTCCTCAACCGCGTGATCCAGCTCATGGATCAAGGGGCTGTGATGGTCGGCTTTGAGGCTACCGGGTTCCCCAACTGCCTGGGTGCAATCGATGGCATCCATGTGGAGTTCCTCCACCCCACCCCACCCTGCAATGATGCAGCCAACTACATCAACAGGTATGGTTACTAGACTTGGGACCCCCGGGCCATTACCGGATACCGAATTTACCAGTTTCCGGTTCTCAAAGAACCGGATTCTCGGATTAAATCCGGTATACCGGTACCGGTTTTATTCCATTGATTTCAATGGGGCACTGTGGCCGCAGTGGCCTCGCCGCCCTCCCATCTCCCTGGAGGGCGGGCGGTGGGGTGCGTGGAGGGGGCAGGGCCTTGCGGCCGCACGTTGCGCCACACGGCACCGCCCCCTCCCACATTCCCCGACAGGATCCCCCCGGCACGTCTGATATGGCGTGACGGGGTGACCCCGGCGGGGAATGAAAGGGTTGTTTTCGGTACGGGGCCAAGCGGCCCCGTAACATCTGAAAATACCCCATGTCTCTTCGGCGGTCACCAGATGTTCACCACAGTCAATACCCACATGGGGTCAAAATCAACCATGCTTCCAGAGCTCCGGCCCGGATCATCTACGAAAGCATGGTCAAAGAGATTCCCAACGGGAAACAAAAAAAAGTAATGTCTGAACGGCCACCACCAGCTGTAACCAAAGACAATGATTCCAAGCAGGGGACAAAGCATGCAGTGTCGCTGTCAGGCAACCAGCAACAACACAGATCAGGGAGGGAGATTTAAAGGGACACGACAGCAGCCGGGACGAACCTCCCTGATGCCTTCCGGGTGCTTTGACCACGGCCCGGCCCAGGATTGGCGTAATGTCTGGTGTGCTGCCCCGGGCTGTGGTCTGGTGGTCCAATTCCCTGCCGTGGACCCAGTCCCGTCATGTCTGTTCAGGGCTTTCCTTGACCACAGGGGGTGGTTAATCTATGCACCCCAACCGGGAATCCACTGTGGTGAATCGGGACCGCGTAATGTCTGAAATCACCCTCAAGCTCCAGAACCATGGCTGGCCTTGGCCCCTACCAGTGATTGACTGTGGTGAACATCTGGGTGCTGCCAAACAGACATCCAGGGCTGATTGGCCACGCTGAAGGATTGAGTGTGGTTCACTGTGGTTAACTGTGGGTATTTTCAGACGTTACGAGATCACAGTGAACCACAGAGAACCATGGTCAATACCGCAGTAAAGCACCCTGAACATCTGTTTCGTGGGCGTCAGATGTTCACCACAGTCAATCCCCACAAGTGGTCAAAAATAACCATGCTTCCAGAGCTCCTGCCCGGACCATCTCCGAAAGTGTGGTCAAAGCGATTCCCACTGGAAAACAAAAAAAAAGTAACAATAGAACGGCAACCACCGGCTGGAATCAAGCAACATGATTCCCATCCAGGGACAAAGCATGCAGCGTCGCTGCCAGGCAACCAGCAACAACACAGACTGGGGAGGGAGATTTAAAGGGCACACAGCAGCAGCCGGGACGAGCCACACCGATGCCTTCTGGGTGCTCTGACCATGGCCTGGGATTGGCGCAATGTCTGTTGTGCTGCCCCAGACCGTGGCCTGCCAGTCCGATTCCCTGCCATGGTCCCGCTCCCGTCACATCTGTTTGGGACCCCTCTTGCCCATGGGGGTGGTTAGCTGGTTCGCCACCTCTGGGAATCCACTGTGGTGAATCGGGCGCCCGTAACGTCTGACATTACCCTGTGATCTCGTAACATCTGAAATTACCCTTAGGGTAATTTCAGACGTGACAGACCCAGAGGCCCACCACGCTGAATCACACACCGGAAGCTGTTTAGGATTTTATCAGACTTTATCTGTGGTTTTCTCAGACATCCATTTCGGATCCCGGTCAGGAATCAGGCCGGCCATACTTTATATGTGCTGGCCTGATTCTCACTGGGGATTGAGGAGGGGGCGGGACGGGGCTGCGTGACTTGATGTGCGGCCGCACAAACCTGCCCCCCTGTGCTCCCCCAGCCACCTGCCCTCTGGGAGACGGACGGGCTCAGTGGCCAAACTGGCCGCTGCGCCCGATCCCATATCATGGTCTGGGCCACGATCTGGGATGGGCCAATGGTACAGACATTACTTTTGGTCCATCCCAGAACACGGCCAATCTAACCATGCTTCTGGAGGTGAGGCCGGCCTCACCTCCAAAAGTGTGGTTATTTTGATTCCCACCAGGTATTCACTGTGGTGAACATCTGGCGGGAATCTTTTAGACGTAACGGGACAAACAGCCACCACAGAGGATTCACTGTGGTTGACCGTGGTCCCGTTAGTCTGAAATTACCCTTAGTTAAAAGATCTTTCCCCAACGAACTGATGCTCAGCAACCAGTTTATGCCTTCTTTGCTTTTGGAAATAGACAGAAGCATCTGTGACTCATGGAAATCATTTCAAATGAGTTTCAACCCCCCCCCCCCTTTCTGTTAATGTTGCGTGGTTTTATCAGACATCCACCAAGGACTTCAGTGAATGCCAAGTGGAACAACCTACTGCCCTAGAGCTTTTAGGAGCTCAGTAAAAAGGAAAAAATAAATAAATTCAGCAATCATCTTTTGGTCGATACAGACAGGATCTAAGCACCATTACTCTGTCTATGAACTCTGGATTTTTGTTTGAGGTTAATTGACATGAGGGTTTTTTTAAATTTATTTTTTCAAAGGATGACTGGAAAATCAGTTGTGCGTTTTCTCTATTGTTGGTGAATTTCAAGGAGATTATCAAAAATCCCAGCTGGAGTTGAAGGAAAATATCTTGTTAAAATTGTGGCGCTCAATTTGTCCCGGCACAAACCAAGCTGACCAAGGTATCAGTGTGGGGAATAAAAATGACTGCGCATGTGTAAATGGCCATTTCTCTTAGTCAAAATGGCAGCGATAGCAGCAATACTATTGTGATTAAGTGCAACCGTCATTATGTGCATGAGCATAATGGCCCCGTGGCTATTTGTACACACTCAATCCATTGCTCTTAAACAAAATGGCAGTGATGCTATCGCCAACATTTAGGTTAAGGGTGGTGACCATTTTGTGCAGGCACAGTAAGATTTCGTTATTTTATATTTTATTTTCCCACCAAGAAATTGCACTGAGGTCAAGTTCCCAATTTCTCGGCAAGAACTTGCAAGCAAAAATGTACTGTTCATTTCTGCTTTAGTCCTTGCCTTTCCTGTGCGTCTTTTGTAAGGCAAGATATTCATCTGCGGACCGCATGTCTCCCACTTATTTTACATTACAGTAGACGTTCCTTTGTCAGCTAAAGAACTGAAAAGGACATGGTCAAAGGAAATGTGCTTAAAAATGCCAAATGGGAAGTACAATATTGTATTTTTTTTTTAAATGCCATTTTCAGTAATGCCATTTTTAGTAAAAAGGCAAATGCCATTTGGGGCCGTGTTCATAAATGTGTTGTATCTAAGATACGGGATGCAGTGGAGCGGCTTTAGTTTTCAGTGGTGAAACCTCACCTGGCAATTGTGTCCAGTTTTGGGTCCCACACTTCTAAAAGGATGACAAAATGGAAAAGGTTCAAATAGCAATTAATATGCTAAAGCTGTTTTTACAGGAGGGGCGGGGTATCAATTGATAAAAATAATAAATAAATAAATAAATAAATAAATAAATAAAGGGGCTATAAGACAAGCCTTATAAGACTCTTATAAAATAAGTATACCTCAATAATTTCCGGTACTCAAAGTGACCCCACAACATCGGTGGCCAATTAGCACTCAATTGTGACCCAGTTTCGGTACCCAATGTCCCAGAATCTTGAGTGCCATAACTGATTTTGTAACTTCCATCTTGATGTTTCAATTTCTGACACCTATTTTGGGATATTCCATGCCAAAAAGTTGACTTCCAGTCCCAATCCCCACACCCACCCTAATCCCAGGTTTTTGGTTTTAAGGCCTGATACACTGATCAGTAATCAAAAACTTGAAAAATCCGTACTGGAAGTTGCAGATTATTAAAAAAATTAAATATATATAAATAAATAATTGTTGTTTACTTAATAATATTTTATTTTCCAGGTACCTGATTGGTACCCAGATAGTGCAGTGAGTACCTGATGCAGTACCCGTAAACGTAGACATTACTCATGGGTACTAAATTAAGTACCTGTTCCAGCTAGGGATGGACAAACAGAACGTGGTTCGGATGTTCGGATGTTCAATCATTCGGTTTTGAAACCTGAGTTCGGGTTCGATGGTTCGGTTCAGCCGAGTTTGATTTGGCCGAACTTGGCCGAACAGTCAAAAATAGCGAACCCAAAACGAAATCGAAACCGAAACCTAATTTTCGGCCATGGAAAATTGTTTTTCCTGCCCCCGAACTCATTCGAACTCATCCAAGCATGACTGAACTGTTCAGTTTTTCGAGAGTTCGGTTCAGTCGTTCAGTTCGGACAGCCGAACAGACCAAGTTCAGTCCGAACTCCGAACATCCGAACCACGTTCACCCATCCCTAGTTCCAGCTCTCCCTGACTTCCTCCACTACAAATTTTCCCTCTCCTCCCTCTCCTCGGCTATCTCCCTAGCTAGGCAATGCTGTTATGCCTCCAGGATCTAATTTTTCTCTCATGACCCTCACCACCTCTTCTCTACTTTCGACTCCCTTCTTAAACCCCCCTGCCCTCCTCCGCCCTCTTCCCTTGCTGCTCAGGATCTTGCATCGTTCTTCACCTCAAAGATTGACAAGATCCG
>QEPC01011552.1:562010-610108 GCA_003113815.1 Sphenodon punctatus
CGCTTGAATGTTTGTTTGTCTTCTCCCCTGTCTCTCCCACTGTCCCCTCTCCCTGTCTCTTCCCCCCTTTGTCTTTGTCTTTTAGATTGTAAGCCACAGGCAGGGACCGCGTCTAATTCTATGTTCTGTACAGCACCAGGTCATACGACTGGCACTTTATAAATGTCTAATAATAATAATAATAATAAGAAGAAGAATAAGAATAACACCTGGAGTTCTTTTCCAACACTTTCAATGGGTGATGTCACATGTAGATGTAAAGTACGTAGAACCGTAGTAATCAGGTTTGGGGATGGACTGCTCTATCCGTCCAAGTAAAAGAGGAACCTCCATAACTGGATTCTTCTGTCTCCTATGTAGCCACAAACTAGGGGTGATTTCAGACATGCTGGCCTCCCTTGTTGCCACAGTCTGGGATCCCAGACAGGAATCAGACTGGCTTTCCTTTAGACGTGCTGGCCTGATTCCGCTTGGGGATCGGGGAGAGGGCAGAGCTGTGCGGTGTGACGTGTGGCCGCACAGCCCCGCCCCCCCCACGCTCCTCCAGCCAGCTGCCCTCCTGGAGATGGGCGGGCACAGCAGCCAATCCGCCAGCTTTGCCCAATCCCTGATCGTGGCTGGAACCACGCTCCAGATGCAGCAGAGGTAACAGATGTTACTATCTGCCGTTTCTGGACTGTGGTCCAGCTAACCACCATTCCGGAGGAGAGGCCGGCCTCCTATCCAGAATGGTGGTTATTTGGATTCCCGCTGGAGGTTCACTGGGCTGAACCTCTGGCGGGAACCTCTTCAGACGTTATGGGCCCTCCTCCACCACAGGGGATGGACTGTGGTAAAAGGGAGGCCCGTAACATCTGAAATCACCCTAGAACTGACCCCTCTGAAGCCTGCAATATTCTCTCCATGGGAAACTGGGACTGAAGCAATGACAAGCAGACTCCCTTGTGGATGAGTCACTTCTACATCACCAGGTAGCATGTAGCTCTTCTTTGGGGTTCATTTTCCATTCGTATAAGCAGTTTGACAGCTAGGAGTCTCTTGCAAGTTATTGGGTGTTTTTGTTTATTGTTTGTTTGTTTTGTTTTGTTTACTTTTAAATTGTCTTATTTAAGGAAAAATGAAGCAAACCAGAAATGTTGGAGTGGTTGTGCAGGAATAATGCTCCTGCATTGACTCTCTGTGCAGGTCTTGTAATACACCCCCATCCGCCTGTTCAGGTAGTCAGGTGGCTGCAGCTCTTCACCTTCCTGTGAGACCTGCTCCTGGAACCTCACCCTCAGCTATTTGCACTGATAAAAACACCCACCATTTGCGGATCCCACCATTGCTCCTTAACTTGGAGGGCAATCGGTTCTTTGCTGTGGCAGGATCCTCGGTGTGGAACTCGCTTCCTCCAGGTGTTCATCTTAGTGCCTCCCTCCTCACCTTTAAAAAGCACCTGAAGACTGATTTATTCTCCAGTTGCTTTTAGGATCCACTGCTGGTTTCCTTTAATGTGTTTTCTCCTCCATCTTTCCCTTTCCATTGTAAATTGTTTGATATAGATTTCAACTTAAAATAGATTTTTTTGTTGTGAAGCTCCCTGAGCACCATTTGGAGGTGGGGTTCTGTAACAATAAAACTTTAATCAATCAATCAATCATTCAATCTCATACAGGCAAGAGCCCAGAGTGGCTTTCCAAGGTGTGGCTCATTTTCTTCTAACATCAGTTATTTTGGAAGTCACAGTGTAATGAGTTGGGCTCAGGCCCTTTAAGGAACAGTAGCGCATGTCTTGGCTCCACCACTCCAGGAACTATAAGAGCCTGAAAATATAGAGGCGTAGACAGTCAGGACCTGGCTCTGTGAAGGAGCAGACCTCAGGGAAAGTTGGCTATCCTTTTCCAAGGCTCTAACTTACCCAGAAGGGTGAGAAATTGGATGTAGGGCCTGCTGGAAAGCCCTGAAAGGTATGGATAGTGATTTGTGTTGAATTTCTAAATAAAGAAGCAAGAATTGCAGAAATGTTGCCTGAGTCCTGGTTTTTGGGTGTACTTCTGCCGCTATGACCCGAGGAGCCAGACTGCCTTCCCAAACATCTGTAAACATTGACACCAAAAATAATGGACTTAAGAAGGACCGATGTCTCTCCTGCCACTACAAATATTTGTTACACCTTAGTCTACTGCAATTGTAATTTCTGTTTTCTTCTGTACCAAATTACTAGAGATCACTCTAACCACTTGGTGTGTCTGTCTGTAACTGAGCCTGGGTAATTTCAGACGTGACGGGCCCAGAGGCCCGCCATGCTGCACCACATACTGGGATCCAGCTGGCCATCCTTTAGACGTGCCGTCCTGATTCTCACAGGGGATCGGGGAGGGGCTGCACAGCGTGATGTGTGGCTGCATGGCCCCACCGCCTGACCGCCCACTCTCGGGGTGACGGGCGGGTGCAGCGGCCAATGGGGCAGCTGCGCCTGATCCCGTCCCATGGTCGGGGCCATGATCCAGGCCGGGCTGAAGGTAACAGACATTACCTTCGGCCCATCCTGGATCATGGCCAATCCAACCACGGTACTGGGCCCCGAGGTCTGATTCTGGGCCTGCTCTTGCCATGGTTCTGGACCTCCAGAGGCTGGAAGTCCAGATTGTGGTTCTTTGGGGTATTTTCAGACGTTACAAGATTACACTCAACCACAGTGGATCCCCACATGGTGACCGTGATCCTGTAATGTCTGATGGGGGGAACGGAAGTTCCCCTCCAGATGTTCACCCCCATGAATCACGGGGGGGGGGAGAATCACATTCACCATGCAATTGGAGATCCTCCCTGGACCATCCCCGATTGTGTGGTGAATGCGATTCCCCCCTGTGAACAAGGGGATCATCATGTCTCTCCCACTGCCATGGCCTGGAATCAGCGGTGGGATTCTGGGCCATGGTCACTGCGGCCGGGCGCTGCGACTGCATTGGCTGCAGTGCCTGCCTGTCTCCCAGGAGGGCGAGCAGCGAGGGAGCATGGGGGGCTGGGGCTGTGTGGCCGCACATTGTGCTGCATGGCCCCTCCCCAATCCCCCACCAGGATCAGCCGGCATGTCTGTTGTACGTGCCGGTTTGATCCCGGCGGAGGATCAAAGGGTGATTCTGTGACGGGACCAATACAGGCCCTGTCATGTCTGAAAATACCCTTTGTTTCCTGCCAGTGATTTACTGTGGTGAACATCTGGTGGGAATCAAACAGATGTTACGGAAATCACAGCCACCACAGGGGATTCACTGTGGTTGACGGTGATCCCGTAACATCTGAAATTACCCCCTGTCTGATGAACTGTTACTGTGAATTCACTTCCTTTGATATGCATATTCCCTTCTCTTGGTAAACTCTAGGGATGTGCGAACAGAACGTGGTTCGGATGTTCAGATGTTCGGTCGTTCGGTTTGAAACCCGAGTTCGGGTTCGGTTGTTCGGTTCGGCCAAACTTGACCAAACATCTGAAAATAGCACTATTGATACTGATACCGATACTGAAATCAATTTTTGTTCAGTACCGGTATCATTTGGCCCTGAAACTACCCCTGGTCTCCACCCCTGGTGCCAGGACTTCTGCTCCTCAGCTGTCTCCCCTTTCCAGACACGTTTTTTGAGCCCAGTCATGTTTTCCCCACCCCTGAGCTCATCCGAACTCATCCAAACTTTTTCAAACTGTTAGGCAGTTCGAACGTTTGGTTCGAACGTTTGGTTCAGATGTTCAGTTCGGTTGTCCAAACAGGCTGAGTTCAGTCTGAACTCCGAACATCAGAACCACGTTCGCACATCCCTAGTAAACTCTTTCCCACTATATCCCACGCGTGTTTACCTTCTCGGTGTTTGTAACACTTAACATTGTTTCGTAGTAAATAATTTTACAGATGTTTTAAAATGCCTGGCACCTTTCTCTCCCCATCCCCTCTCCCATCTTGTTCTATTCACTCCCGCCCATTCTATGTTCCCTCATATAGACCTGCCTGACATTTACTCAGTGTATATATTTCTACTGACTACACTCCCAGTCCCTGCCTAAGGAAGGACCCGCCTGTGCAGTCTGAAAGCTGCTTATTTCCACCAACAGCAGTTGGTCTCATCATAGAGACCATTTGAACCACTTTGTCTCTTTCCCATACACAGACACACTAATGTTCTTATAACACTGCAGGGATATCAATCCACCCCAAATCTGGCCCAGGAGTGAGGAAGCAGAAAAAAATAGGCCTGGATCCTGTGGCTTTACTACTCTGCACAAGACAAGGGCGAGGAGTGGAGTCTTTTTTAAAATAGAATTTTCCCCTTCATTAACAAATTGGCGGAATAATTGTTTGCAGATCCATTGCAATTGCTCCCTGTTGTCATCCTGCATCCAAGCAGATCATTGGACTAGATGACCCTCAATATCCATTTGAACTCTAAGGGCATTTTTAAATGGGCGTGGCTATGGGGTGGGTCCATGTGTGGTGGGTGGAGCACCCACGCATGCCCGGTGAGTGGGGGGGGGAGAATCAAATGGGCCAGGGAGACCCACACGTTCTAGCATGCCCTGGATTCCCCCCGATGCTCCATGAGTGGGAGGTCCATGGCTCATGGGAGTGTGCTCCCACTCACGCCACCGTGGGTGCTCAGGTGGGTGGGGGATGACTGGACTGGTGTGGGCACGTCTCAACTAAAAATGCCCTAAGATTCTAAGATGTTATGATTTTAGGTTTATCTGTAGATCCTCATATTCTTCTACATCTGCCACTTGTCTGTAACGTGTACTCATAATAATTGTCAAGATCTGCCTCATAACGTAGGGACACACAATAAGCATTTGGCTAAAACTGCCTATTTTGTGCAGTTCCCTCCCAACTGGGGACTTACCGTGATGCTAGTGTGGCGACGGGCTCTCTTTTGGGACAGAGGGCAGGATTTGGGTAGATCAGTAGGTGGGCTTTCATGCCCCTCTGAGGAATAAATTATTCTGCATACTAGGGTCCCTCATTGGATAGGATTGAGCTCCAAACCATCTTTTCTTCCTTTAAGTGAATTGGTTTCAGAAAGAAGGCCAGGAGAAAAAGCTGTTCTTCTCTCTGCTAGCGTAGATCTGATAAGAGGTGAAAAGGCCATGCTAACAATAGCCTATTTTTTCCAGCTTTTCAGCTCGGGGTGATGGAAATCTTCAGCCACTAATGCTGAATTTCATATTCTTTTGTGTCAGACAAACTACAGAACTGTGACTTCAGATGCTGATATATTGGCAAAGAGTATCCAAATCAATTCTTCCCCTTTCTGGATCATACTTTATTACACAAATTTACAATCAAACCTGCTGCTACGAATTTGACATATCCCTTGATCCTGGATATCTTTATTATTTCTTGCACTGCGTGGCTGTTTGCCATTCCATAGCACCGACATGGTTCGGAAGTGGAGCTTTTGTAATGAAACGAGTCAGGCAAAGAGCACTGTTAAGTGTAAATATGAATTCAAGAAGCAATCCATGATGTGAAATCCTTTAGCAACAGTCTCGGAGTTAGCCCTGTCGAGGGCAGCCTCATTTCTCTACGTTTCTGCCGTGCATAACAGATATTGCTATTGAGGATTCATCAAAAGTACCATCACTTCAAGACAAACTGATTCAAGTGTATCGCTTTTAGCATTTAGTCAAGGTAACTTACTTTCAAATAAGAAATTCCATCAGTATACGCGCACTGCTGATGGCAAATATTCAAAGCACTCCTTTGAGATACCCTTAAGTAAGAGATTTTGGTCAAAGGCTGAAACTTAACTGAAAACATATTACATATTATCCCTTTCCTAGTGGAAAATGAAAAAGAATAAAGAACTCAAACAGGCATGAACAGGGAGGGGTAAAAAAAAAAAAGTTACAACCAGCTAAAACAGATAATACATGAATGCTGTAGAGAGGAGGAGTGTGCAAATTGTTTTCTTTTTTTAAAATTATTAAAGCGATAAAAGCCCCATTTGTTTTAATAATTAAAATACAAAAACAGATGGAAACGAAGAAAAAAACCACTTCTTTTTTCGTTGCAAAATTAAGAATAAGAAATAACTGCAGAGGCACAAAATGGCCACGTTCTTCACCTGCGGTGAATTCACAGAATGGTCAAGTTGCCTATTTATTATTTATTTTTAATTATTTTATTTACATTTATTCCATCTATGTCTGCCGCTGGCAGCTGGGCTTACAATCAAAACAAATATACAATAAAATACATATATAATATAAAACAGATTTAAAAAAAACCCAATTTAAACAGTAAACAATAAATAAATTCTGGTGTGCAAAAATATTAAACAAATTAAAACCAACCCCCCAACCCGTAAACCTGCCCAGACCCCTCCCCATCACCGAAAGCCTGGTCAAAGAGCCATGCCTTCCATCGGCGCAGGAAGGTGAGAAGTGATTTTTTTTTCAAAAAAAGAATGTTATTTTTCCTTTAAAAAAAAGAAAAAGAAAAATCACTGCGCATGGATGAAATGGCCACCAGACTAGCCTGTGAATGTGCCCCCTATCCCAAAATGGTACCGGAAGCATCAGTGCCATTTTGAAAAAGGGCTGCACATGCACAGAATGGCCCGGTGGTAAAAAAAAATTAAATAAATTATTTTATAATTAAATGGGGGGGAAAGCAACCCCCCCATTATAACAAAGGGTTTGGTTTACAAGACACCCCCACCCCCGAAGGATTTTTTGTAAGCAAAAGCAAACACAAATGATGTACCTACTACACACCTTTGGTAACAGAGAGGTCCCTGTTATTGGTCATCAAGCTGGTTGTCTCAAGAATCTGCACAACCCACAGAATAATAATTGGTGGCATTGTACACTGAGAGATGGTCTATGGTGATAGGGGCTTGGAGGCTCTTGGACAAAGAGTGGATGTGGCTAATGGAATGTCTTCATCAATAGTCACCATGGAAATGCTTTCAGCAGGACCGTCCAGGGAGTCTGGAGGACAACTCAGGATTCCAGCACAGAAAGACCTTAGAGGAACCAACGTTTGAGCAATTGGACAAATTCTCAAAAATCCACTAAAGCTGTGATAAACAGCCCCAGCGTTAAGGGGAAGGAAAGGGCACAGTGTGAATTGGCAAGAAAAGGCCAAGTTCTGTCTTTTAGCGGGAGAACTTTCCGGGAATAACACTTTGCTGTGCAGTGAAAATAACAAATTCCCACCTTGGAAATTCCCATCTGCTCTGAATATGTTTAGACGTAGAAGTGTGAAAGTCTGACTCTAAAAGCCGTGCCTTCTGAAATGAAAGGCACAGCTTGGCCCTGAGCGAGACTCGGAGAGGCGGAAGCACTCTCAATGCAATGACTCTTTACACATGAAGAGAAACAAAGACTTGATGAGCTCTCAGCACCAGCATGGTAAAAAGGGACAATTTGATTCTCAAAATTATTAAGAAGGGGTTGTGAAAAAGTGGAGAGATAAAGGGGAACAACAAGGGCAAAAGTACAACCTTGGCATTTGTGACCCACCCTGCACGGCTATACTGAGCACAGCGCCCCACGTGCGTGTCTGGGCGCTTGTGTTCTGGCTGGGTGCTGCACAACGGGGTCAACATACGCAGGCCGCTGGGTCGTCCACATAATGTTTCTTTTCTAAATGACCTCATTGGGTGTTTTTACACATACATTTCTCCTGCATGTTTGCTGTTACATCCTGAACTTTCTGTGTCACTCACCCAGATCTTAAACATCCGGCTCTTTGAGGAACTTCTGCACAGAACTTCTCCCAGAACTTTTGTGTGTAAAATGTTCTCCTGGTAAACTGCTTTGCTCCAGGCAGCTGTGGTCACTTGGTTTCCATGGCAGCCCCTCACGTCTACAGCTGCGGCTACGTTAGGGCAGTGTTTGTGTAAAGAATGCATCCAGGAACTGCCTCAGGGCAATGTGTGTGTGTAAAAAATGCATCCGGAACTTACTTGTGGACTTGTAAACCCAGAAGATTGAAAGACCAGCACTTTAAGATGTGTAAAAATGCCCTTTGTTGAAGGCTGTTACTAGAAAATTGCAGTTTAAGCAATGCTATTTGCAAAAGTGCCCATGTCCACATTTTAAAAAGGTTATATGGGGAAATAATAGGACGAGAAGGTGCAAGAGAAAAGCTAATGGAATAGAAAATTATTCTGAGATCAAGATGCTTGAAGACGTCAATCTTAGAGGTGAAATGAGGAGCTAAGTCGCTGCTCATGAGCCATTTTGCCGTATCAGGAACTGGCCTGGGATCAATGTCCTGACCATTTCGCAATACCAGAGCGATTTCTTGATTTGCAAGATACCGTTGTGAGTTACTGACTTTTTGTATTATTCATTGACCACTTCCCACATTGCCAAGCATATTGTTTTACTTTAGGGTTTGTTGTTTCTGAATTCCTGAGCCAATCACTATGCGAAGATCCACCTAGATCCACTCCTTAACCTCCTCCAGGTAAGCATAAAACGAGAAATCTCTTTGAGTGCCACTTCTGTTGGAAGCAGGGTATTCACCAACATTTGCACGTCAGAAACTGACCTGGTTTCCTGCTGATTTTGCCATTTTCCATTATTTCTCACAAGTTGAATGTGGCTAACTGGGCCAGTTCCACGCTCTGTTTGTGCCCTGTGTGCACCCTTGGGGGTGTGGAGACAAAAACCTGCTAGTGGGGCAGTTATGCACCTCATGTGGTAGAACTGATCAATGGAGTGGAATGGCTTATAGATACGGAGAGGCTCAGTAGGTCAGGGCAAGAGCCGAACAAGGATCTCCAAAAATAGGCACTCCAATAATAATAATTATTAATAATAGTATGTACATCCCTCCCAAACCCACTAATCTTTAACTCCCAAACCTGCTTTTCTTCTGCCCACCTGCTGCTTGTCACATCAAATTCTCTCTCTCTCTGTGAGCCAGTTACTTGTCTAACAGCTGGGGATCACTTAACCATTAGAGCCATTGAATGCCCATCCCTATCTGTAAGAGACTCACATAGGCTCTACAGATTGGAAAGTGAGGTGTACAGGCCTGAGAAGAGGGGAGGAATGGGATATTATTCTGCCAGCCCCCAAACTCACACCCCGATCCTAAAATAAAATATTTTCTTTCTAAATATGGCCTTAGCCTGAATTTCTTATCTGCGGGGTCGCCTCCCTCCCCATGCCTTGGAGCAATGTCGGGGGTCCGCCAGGAGTGCCTGTCTCGAGGTCTCCCGTGTGGCCCAAGGGGCGTCTATGGAGAGGGAGTTCTCAGTGGCTGCACCTAACTCCCTCCTGTTGAAGGCCCGGTTCTCCCCGGGTCTCCCTTCCTTCGACTGTATGTGTAAGTCCTGGCTGTTCCACTTGGTTTTGGGTGAGGGAGATGGGGTGTAGGGTGGGGTGGGTGGGTTAGGGTTGGGGATGAAGTTTGGTTCTCCTTTCCTTCCCTTTTATTGTATTATGGGGTTTATGTCTTTTTATGTGTTTTGATGATGTGAGATGCCCCAGGTTACCTGGAGCAGGAGGGGTGGGATAGAAAATCATTTAAATAAATAAATGAATAAATAAATATTTTAAAAATATGGTCAGCAAAATAATAATTGCAAGTAATTTGCGTAAATAAATGATTACATTCATATAATTTGATAACATATTGAAATTTCAGTGATCAAAGTGCTTTACAATCCTTATCTAGTTCATTCTTGTAACACCCCTGTGAGGTAGAGCATTATTATTCTGATTTTACAGCTGGAAACGTGAGACCAAGCGTATTTTCACATATGACAGCTCTTTGGGCCAACACACATTGATCCTGCCTGTGTTGAGAGCCTTCGCCATGGGCAGGATCATGCCTGGACACCCAACAAACGTGCCAGCAGCCAGGGCTGGGGAGGCAGTGGGGAGAAGGTGGGGGAACATGCAGATGTGGTTTTCATGGCCCCGACCCCCATGCTGCTCAGTGCATCCCAGCCCTCTCCCTGACTGGTGAAAGTGGTGGCCTACTCAGAAAAGCTCTGGCCACTGGCTGGTTAGGTAGAGCAGGCCATCAGATGTGCCTGCTCTACCACGGTCCAGGGTTGCCTGCCCCACACTGTGGCAGGGCTAATGCCGGGATGTGTGCTGGCAAGGAACTTAGCGCACAACCCAGAATTAGTCCTGCTATGTTCTGGGGTAAGCTCTGCTCCTGCCCACAGCAGACATCTGATGGGTGGGAGAAGACATGACACCACCATGTGTGGCCACGCCGGAGTTAGCGTGGCCACTCATGGTAGCGACATATTTGAAAATACCCTGGGAGAGAGAGACTTATCCAAGGCCATTCGGCAACTTCATAGTTAAGACAGAATTCAAGCTGAAACAAGGAACTGCCGATATTTGGTTAATACTGAACAGGTTGTAAGTGTTGGGTGGATTATCCAGTTCACAGGTTTATGGTGGTATTACTTCCTATTACAATTTGCCCATATCTCCTTTCTTATTTACTCCCTCTGGACCTTATTTGGGAAAAGCAATTGTAATGTTCGGTTATGCGGTAAACTGGTTAACTTTCATGGTATCATCTGGTAATCTGGTTCAGTGGTTAACCTCCACAGTAACTGATTAGTTGCTGAGTAACCATCAAACTATCTGGAAATACCAGATATGAGCTTTATATATATTCCACAGAGGTGGAATGGGGGAGTTATACCTACAGCACAATAAAAGAAATTTGGGTTCTCAGTACATCCTGGTAGCAGAGAATCCCCTACTTCCCATCTCCTTGTCAAAAGTTTTGAAATAAATGTCTCTATATAGGATGGGTAGAGTGGGGGGGAATGGGTTAGGGTGGGGAGTGGTTGGGGATTTGTTTATATCTCTTTGTTGTTGTCTATTTTAAAAGTTCTTTTAATGTTAATGCATTATGTTGTGTGCTGCCCAGAACCGCCTGTGGCAGGATGGGTGGATTATAAATGTCTAAATAAATAAATAAATAAATAACTCATACTGGTATGCATAGCCTCGTAGATATTGGACACTTTTAGATTGGAGATATTTCTCCCTCAGGTTAAACATCTGGCTTGGGGGAACCCTCGTGTGCGGGATTCAGGCACTCCTTATTGGAACAGAAGTCATCTGGGTGCCATTCAAAACAGCGGTGCCAGGGGACACCCAGCCTTATCCTTGTCTCAAAACTTGTGGAAGTCACCCAGCGCTGCTGTTTGCAACAGTGTCTGGGCATCGTCCGGTCTGGAGGTGAGCATATAAATCCCCCCACAGGGGTTTCCCCAAGCTGGATCCTAGAACTGAATCCTATGATGGCATTACCATTACTGAATCATATGATTCAGCTCAAGAGGGGAACTACTAAACATACCCCCCCCCCCTCCATTCGACCTCTGTCCAGTGAACTATCCTCCCTGCTAGTCTAAGTGGCGACATTTCCTCACCCCTGCGTCAATGCAGAACTCCTCTCAGCTACTGCATTTCGTCCAGAGAGCAAGGGCTAATAGCTTCCATGCTCTAATTCTTTAATTTATTTATAAGGTTATTTTCTATACTGCCTTCTAGCAATTATTCCATAAACTGCACTCAGCAGAACAGAATCATAATTATACACACAGTTACTGGAGAGTTGAAAGGAATATGATTATTCTGCCGCAACACTAAGGATATGGAGCTGAAGAGAAAGAAAGAAAGAAAGAAAGAAAGAAAGAAAGAAAAGGAGAACGAAAAAGACATCAAACCCAGCAAGAAGGAAACATGAGGTGGGTGTATTTATCAGTGGGAGGAAAAGACAACAAAGATTTGAATGAGCATTATGACCTTTACTTTCCTGTCCGGGCATCACATTTTGTCTTTGTGAGAAAGCTTAGTTATAGTTATAGCCCATGTCTTCAGGTTATAAGTAGAGATTATACAACCTGCCTACAAACAGACAGTGGATAAATGTGATGTACATGAGGAGAAAAATGCCTTGTACGGTGCTGCATACAACTCCTTTTCCTCAAGGCTTGCTGGGATTTGTAATGGGAACGTCAAGAGATTGACTTGGGAAATTATTTCCAGCCTCCCCATGATCATTTAGAATTGGATCAAACCCCTTTGCTCTAGAATTCAGTCTGAAATATGGCTGCATCGAATAGATAATAAAACAAACAAAAAACCACATTGTGAGTATTTCCGAGTTTCTGAGGATCAGCTCTGAGTGTTGAGCTGGTCATGAGTAACTCAGCGGGTCATCGAGACACTCGATGTTCGGTACTCAAATCTTTATTTGGCACGGGCTTCCGCCATGGCCTTAATATAACACAACAAATAACAATAACATACAATAGAGATACACAGAAATAAAATAATTGCAATCAATAGGACTGCATTTTACCTTGTAAATCTAATATAAATCAGTCATCACACGTGGGATCTGGGCAATCCAGCTTCCAAGACTTGAATGAAATACAATCGGTTGAGAGGCATACCATCTAGTAAGTATTAGCTCCCTATGGCCCAGCCATCGGTACTCAATCAAATAGTCAGTAAAATAAAACCTGGTACTGGGTATTTTCCAAGTACTGAGTTCCCTTATGTAGGACCAGGAAAAGCCCCATATGTTGCATAAGAACATAAGAAATGCCATACTGAGCCAGACCAATGGTCGATCAAGCCCAGCATCCAGTCCTACTACTGGCCCTGACAATCTCCTCTGGCAACAAATTCCATAACTTAATTGTGCATTGAGTGAGAAAAAATACTTTCTTTTATTTGCTTTAAATCTGCCACCAGTTAGTTTCGTTTAGTATCCCCTAGATCTACTGCTACTTGAGGGGGTAAATATTAATAACTGTTCCCTCTCTACTTGTTCCACTCCACTCAAGATTTTATAAATCTCTATCATATCCCCTCTCACTCCTCTCCAGGTTGAAGAGTCGTAACCTATCAAGCCTCTCTTTGTAGAGAAACAGTTCCAAGAATTCAAACCCTTGATCATTTCTGTTGCCCTTCTCTGCACCTTTTAAAGTTCTACTATTTCTTTTTTGAGGTGGGGTGACCAGAATTGCACACAATACTCAAGGTGCAGTCACACCATTGGTTTATACAAGGGCATTATGATATTTTCAGTTTTATTCTCTATCCCTTTCCAAATAATTCCAAACACTATATTTGCTTTTTTGATGGCTGGTGCACTTCGAGCTGAAGATTTTAATCTTTTGTCCACACTGACACCAAGGTTCATTTCCTGAGTGCTAACTCCTAATTTAGAACCCAGCATTGTGTACATATCAACCACGTTTAGATGAGGGCACTGAAAGCGCCTCCGGAGCCACACATTGAGAGAGAAGCCGTGCTGTGCTGCGCGCTTTGCAGAGGCGCATTCTGGAGACCTGAAAATGGAGGTCTCTAGACCATACCTCTGCAAAGTGCCGCATCTCCAGACGCCACCACTGCCGGCAATGGGGAGCACATCACTTCCGGAAGCGCAGCGCGGCTTCTCTCTTAACGCGCGGCTCCGGAGGGGATTTCAGCACCCTCGTCTAAAGGCGGTCATAGTTTTTATTATTAGACCCCTTTCAGACATACCTTCCCCCCGCCCACCCACCCCCGTGCACATATTTGGGCTGCAAGAGAGAAGCTGCATGGGATGCAGAGCTCAATTTCGTGCTCTGCATCTCTTGCAGCTTTGCAAGCAAAGCCCCTCGGAGGGAGGGCTGCGTATCCAAATATGTGCTTGGGGGCCATGTCTGAAAGTGGCCTTAGTCCCTATGTGTATCACTTTGCACTTGTCCACATTATATTTCATCTGCCATTTAGATGTCCAATCACCTAGTCTCGTAAGATCCTCCTGCAATTCTTCACAGTCTGCTCGGGTTTTAACTACTTTGAATAACCTTGTGTCATCTGCATATTTGATCATCTCACTCTTAACTCCTTTTTTCAGATCATTAATGAAGATATTAAACAACACTGGTTCCAGTACAGATCCCTGGGGCGCTCCACTATTTACTTCTCTCCATTGTGAAAACTGACCATTTAGTCCTACCCTTAGTTTCCTGGTCTTTAACAAGTGAGCAGTCCACGCTAGGACAGAGCCTTTTATCCCATGTCTACTTGTTTCCCCAAGAGTCTCTCATGAGGGACCTGATCAAATGCCTTCTGAAAATCCAGATACAAAACTGGCTCACCTTATCCACTTGCTTATTTACTCCCACAAAAAACAACCGTTGATTAGTGATGCATAACTTCATCACCTACAAAGACTAGCTCTGGAGCGGGACTAACAGACTAGCTCTCCAGTATCCTCTGCAGTGAAGACTCATGGAAATAATACATTCAGCTTCTCTGAAATAGCCTCATTGTCTCTGAGCGCCCCTTTTACTCCCTGGTTATCTAATGGCCCAAATGACTCTATAGCAGGCTTCTTGTTTCTAACGTACTTGGAAACCTGGATTTCCAGAAAGCATTTGATAAGGTCCCTCATTAGAGACTCTTGAGAAAATTAAAGAGTCATGGGATAGGAGGGTTTTTTAGGTACTTTGATTAATGGATCAGAAACTGGTTGAAAGATAGAAAACAAAGGGTAGGCCTAAATGATCAGTTTTCACAATGGAGAGATGTAAAAAGTGGT
Source organism: Sphenodon punctatus (assembly GCA_003113815.1). Lineage (NCBI taxonomy): Eukaryota > Metazoa > Chordata > Lepidosauria > Sphenodontia > Sphenodontidae > Sphenodon > Sphenodon punctatus. The sequence continues at coordinate 576,584 of QEPC01011552.1, forward strand.
GTGTCCAGTGATCTGTATTGGGACCAGTGCTGTTTAATGTATTCATTCATGATTGGAAAAGGGTGTTAAGAGTGAGGTGATCAAATCTGCAGGCGATACCAAGTTATTCAAGGTAGTTAAAACACGAGCAGACTGTGAGGAACTGCAACAGGATCTTATGAGACTGGGTGCCTGGGCATCTAAATGGCAAATGAGATTTAATGTGGACAAGTGCAAAGTGATGCAAGTAGGGAAAAATAATCCAAACTATGCGTAGAAAATGCTGGTTGCTAAGCTAGGAGTTACCACTCAGGAAAAGGATCTGGGGGTGGTTGTGGACAATACAATGAAATCCACAGCACAGTGCGCAGCAGCAGTCAAAAAAGCAAACAGAATGTTAGGAATTATTCAGAAGGGGATAGAGAATAAAACTGAGGAGGATGTCATAATGCCTCTATACAAATCAATGGTGCGACCGCACCTCCAATATTGTGTGCAGTTCTGGTCGCCCTATCTCAAAAAAAGACATAGTGGAACTAGAAAAGGTACAGAGAAGGGCAACAAAAATGATCCAGGGCATGGAAGGGCTCCCGTATGAGGAGAGGCTTGATAGGTTGGGGCTCTTCAGTTTGGAGAAGAGACGACTGAGAGGAGATATGAAAGTGGTCTATAAATCATGAGTGGGGTGGAACTAATAAACAAGGAGCAGTTATTTACCCTCTCAGCTAGTACTAGAACTAATGGACACTCCATGAAACTCATGGGGGGCAAGTTAAAACAAATAAAAGAAAATATTTTTTTCACTCAGCGGATAATTGGGTTGTGGAATCTACTGCCAGAGGCTGTGGTAAGAGCCAGTACTAGAGCTGAGTTTAAAAGAGGTTTGGACAAGTTTCTGGAAGCTAGATCCATTAGCAGCTATTAGCCAGACCATATATAATAATAATAATAATAATAATTAATAAATAAATAAATAGGTTGTGACTCTAAAAGATTACATAAAAGTAAAATGGAACATTAAAATCATAAACACCAAACCAACATACATACATTTCATGCAGTTCAAGTAGATGGTGGAACAGTTATAAATTTCAGCTTCAAGTTTTGTTGAACTTTTGAACATGAATATGCCTTTGAACCTCCAGGGTGTGTGCTATATTGACTTCCTTCAGGAGAAGCACCCTACAGGTTTTCACAACAAAAAGGATAGTTTGGTCTGTGTATCCCAGTACACTTTATCTTCTCGTAAAGGTGTTATCTGATTTTGGCGTATTCCAGCTGAGAAGAGACAACTAAAAAGACAGTGAGGCAAATTCTCAACCTGACTCAAGCCACAAGGGCACAATCTCAGCTTGTATGAGGTGCCATTATACCTACTATGCAATAAAGCCGAAGGCAGCAGCTGAAACCTCCGTAAGGTTAGAGCCTCTCGAGCTGTGAAGTTGCTTATATGAGATAAATACATTTCAAATTGAGTTTTAAGGTTGGGATACCAAGGGGCAATAGGAGATAACAAAAGAGTTGACATATCAGCTTGAGTATAGTTGTCACGCAAATGAGTCTTAAACGTAGCTTTGGCCCTGGCCTCGGAATACCCCTGAAAGAATTCAAAAGAGAAACCAGCCTGAGTTTAATATTTGGCTTTCGGCTTTTGCCATAGCCAAAATAAGCACTACAAATAAAATACAACATAATAAGTAAATAAATAAATAATTAAATACAACACTTATATATAATGATCCCCAGTATATATAATGATCAAAACATAGTTAACAAATGTCTAAAATCAGCAAAAATAAAACAAAATACACAGCTAGAAACCAAACTATCAATTCTCATAAAATTCCAATATGTCCTTACCCAAATCAAGATCCCCCTAGTATTAACCCCAAAGGGAACCAGGGGGCAATCCAATATCAATACATAGATGGACTAAAACATCTAAAAAGGTTTAAAGTCAGAAACCCCATGGTATCCCCGGCCAAGAAATGGAAAATCAGTCACTAAATACCGCTCCCTACAGTCAACTAGCCCTTAATTCATCTCACTTTTTGAGGGCCAACCAAACATAAGAGGCCACTGAAAAAATGCCCTCCGGGGAAGTCAAGGAAAGAAAATAAAAATAAGCTTGGTTCAAACCCAGAGTTATTGGCTCCTCCTGAAAATGGTGTAAGCCATACATCTCTCAGACTGGAATAGTGGGGGCAGATCATTAAAAAATGCTCGATAGATTCCACGGCACCCATGCTGCAGGATCATTTCCGCACATCATAGGGCACTCTAGCATATCGCCCCTCTACTACCGCCACCTGGATCATTTGAAACCGCAACAGAGTAGAACATCTCCTCAGGTTTCTATTCAGGAGTCGGTCCAGATATTGTTCATAAGAACTGGTTCATTTGATTTGGGTCAATCTCGGAGCCACTTTCCAGGCAGCCAGAGCTGTGAGGTCTTCCTGGCGAGATATGTCCTGTAACCTGGTCTATACTCCATGCTTAATTGCTGTAAATGATTTATTGAAAAAATAGCTAAACGAAAAGCCACACTCAGCTAGTATTGAGCTCAGATATTTCAAACATGGGTATATCCTTGGGCCCCCGTGCATTAGTTCTTCACTCAAAGCTTGGAAAACCAAAGAGCACTCGTGTTGCGATAGCAATTTGATCCAGTAATGAACCAGAGTTGCTTTTGCTATGCGCTGTAGGGATACCAGGTCTGTCCCTGCCCTCAAAACTGGGGCTGGGACAGACTTCCCCACCTGAAGCAATAGTCTTAAAAAAAGTTTTTGAACCCTTTCTAATACTGAAAAATCAGGGAAAGAAACTAAATCCAAGCCAAAGGTTGCTGACGCCGGCACCTTTGACTTATAGACTTAAACAATGGCAGAAACAGTCACCCCACATTATAATCGGGTGGCCTTGCTCACTGCCCGAACTGCCATAAGGTCTTTAGTGGCTCTCCTTCGCAAGTGGTGATTCCACGTGCCGCTATCAGAAAATGTTATTCCCAGATAGGTAAACTGTTTCACAACCTCTAGGAGATTTCGGTTAATTGCCCATTTTATCTTAGATTTCTGTCTACCAAGCATCATAACCTTTGATTTTTGAGTGTTAATTTCTAATTCATTCAACTGACAATAAGTCTCCAGTTTTCCTAGTAGCCGCTTAAGCTCTAATTCTGTTTGGGAGCAGAGAACCAAAACGTCTGCAAATTGGAGCACACATAAATGATTATCCCCAACTTTAGGAGCATGGACAATATCCCCCTTAAGATTCCTTATAAGATCTGAAATATATATATTAAAAAGCAATGGTGCCAGGAAACAGACCTGGCGAACTCCTTTCTTGATGGGGATGTTGTCGCACGCAGGCCGTACCGGGCCAACTTTAATACCAGCTCTGTTGTTAGTGTAGAATTGCAAAATGGAAGCTAATAATTTACCTGAATTTATGTGCTTTGGAAATAACTTTAAACAGGGGGAATGCAGCAGATATCACCTTTTTTGGCCCGCAGGGCAGAAGTTCTGTAGATAAGATCCTTGTCCCAGTTGGGGACAGGGACAAGTTAACTAACTTCAAATTGATCCCCAGACCTGAGAGTGATCATTTGACCCTCAGTGTCTGTATTGACGACAAAGTCCCAGTTGAGGCGGCGAACTGTTTGGTGGGGGAAAAGGAGAAGCTGTTTGGTGGGGGAAAAGGCAAGCGATGGCTGCCTGTATGTCTAGCTTGTAAGGTCCAGGAACTTTGTAATTCAGGCCTATTGTTGGACTTACGTGCAATACTTTCCTCTGATGATAGTGAGGCTATTACTCATGCGTATGAGGACCTCATAGGAGAATTTCAAGAAACCTTCTTTATTCGGGTTAATAATACTAGGCAGTAGGGGTGGGAATTCCGGATCTATCGGTATCCGACAACTGCCCGGTATTGGGTGTACTGGCAGTATTGGATTAAACCCAGTAATCCGGGTAAATTACCGGATTCCCCCCATACCGGATTTTTTTACATTGCGGCCATTCAAATGAATGGCCTCAATATTAAAAAAAAAACAACCCCCCCTTTCCCTCCCCAGTCCAGGCTGTGTGGGCAAAAGGGGGGACACCCCCACCCACCCTGCCCAGTCTGGCTTTAAAAAAAAATGTTTCCCCCCTGAAGTCCCTGCTAGTGCGGGCTCCGGGCTGCCGACGATGACCCAGAGCCCACACTAGCAGGTAGGTATAGGTTCTTAGGTTGCACTAGGGTGATCCCTGGGGTGGGGGGTGGTTTAACACCCCCCCACCCCAGGGATCACCCTACTTCCCCACCCAGGGTTCGCCTACCTTGCGCTCCGGGCGGCGGCGGCGGTCCGGCTCCGGCGGCTTCAGCGCTGGCTGTGGCTGCTGGCTTCAGTGCTACTATGCCTTCTGGGGAAACCCGGAAGTTCACCGGAAGACCTAGTAGCGCTGAAGCCAGCAGCCAGCCACAGCCAACACTGAAGCCACCCGAGCTGGACTGCCGCCACTGCCACCGCCGCCCGGAGCGCAAGGTAGGCGATCCCTGGGTGGGGAGGTAGGGTGATCCCTGGGGTGGGGTGTGTGTTAAGCCACCCCAGGGATCACCCTAGTACCTGCTGGTGCAGGCTCCGGGTCGCCGGTGGAGGCCCAGAGCCCACACTTGGGACTATGAGAAAAAAAAATATGTTTTTTAAATCCAGGCTGGGCATGGTGGGTGGGGGGCGCCCCCCTTCCACCCGCACAGCCTGGGGGAGGAGGAATTTTTTTTTTATTCCAATGATTTCAATGGGAACAGTTCCCCATTAAAATCAATGGAATAAATCTGGTACAGGTATACCGGGTGTAATCCGGGAATCCGTTTTTTTGAGAACTTGTAACCAGTAAAACTGGTAACCGGTGTTCTGCCTGGTGTCCCACCCCTACTAGGCAGAACCAAAGACATAAATGGTATGACAGAGAATGCAGTGATCTCAAAAACCGGCTGATAACTCTTAGGCTGCAATGGGTTAAGAACGCATGTGATTCTGCGCAGACCCAGTACTATCAGCATAAAACCTTTTATATGCAATGGCTGAAGCAAAAAAGAGCTGCCTATTATAATAAGGTATGGGCTGAAATGGTGGTAGCTCAATGAACAGGTGATCCCTGATGTTTTTGGCAGCTGTTAAATTATATTCTCAAGCCAAAGACTTCAATAGCCTGTTGTGTAATTCCTAAGGCAATTTAGGAAACTTTTTGCTAGTATTTGCAATGGAGGTAGGATCCCTGTGGTTTGGATGCAGAGCTGGATTGTGCCTATTCCCAAGATAGGTTCTAGCAGAGATCCATCTTGCTATAGGCCAATCAGCTTGCTATCAATTTGTGGTATATCATTTGCGAAGGTCGTCTTCAAACATTTGGAACAATGGGTGGAAAAAGAGTCTATTCTCCCACAGGAGAAGTTTGGTTTCAGAAGGGGTAATCTACTATTGATTGTTGCTTCCTCCTGGAATATGTGATTAATAAGTAACATAAAATAAAAGGAGGCCGACTATTCTTGACTTTTATAGATCTGTCCAAGGCATTCGACTCCATTTCGAGATCTAGGCTTTGGCAAAAAATGAGACTGCTAGGGATAGGAGAAACCAGTTATCTTTAATGATTTATCCAAACTGCTTTTCCAGCCTGAGCCGGTTTCCAAATTTAATTGCTCAATCCAGCAAAGTCTTGGCAAACGTTCAACAAGGATATCTACAAGACAAAGCCAATAGGAAGACATGCAGTTCTGAGCCTTCATTTCCAGGCGGAATATACCCATGTCAGCCTGAACCATACATGATGGTGTGCACTGAGGCACACCTATAATACATCTAAGGATCTTATCCTGAATGGGTTCCATTCCTGCCTGTGAGGAATCTCCCCATGCCTCTGCACCACACAAGGCCTGGAGACCAAGCTTATGATCAATGAGTTTTAAAGTCCCCCCAGTGGTTCTCCAAAACCTTAGAATTCCATTGACAGTTTGAGAAGTTTTTTGTTTTACCATATTTAGATGATTTTGCCAGGTGCCAGAAGAAGTAAACATAATCCCCACATAACTGTTCATTTTAACTTGCTCAATACACACCAAGTTGAGCGATCATTTAAGAAGAGGCAGTTTTCTTGCAAAGAGCAAAACTTTGGTCTTGTCATAATTCACATGTAAATGCTAAGTTTTGCAGTATACACTTAGAGCCAACAAAAGCCTTCTCATATGTACTGCAGAGCTCATTATCTCTCCTTCTCCCTTTCAGGTATGTACATCAGGGTTGGTGCCCTTGGGCACAAGCCAAAGGGTGACACCAAAGGGTGTTGACCATTGCTGGGGCCATTGGTGGGGACGTGGCGGACGTAGCCATTCTGCAGAAGAGGCAGAGGAACATGGAGAGGGTCACACCCCAGGACGTGTACTAGCGGAGCTGAAGGAGATATGATGAGTAGGAGGTAGACTTTTGGCAAGGACATTGACTACAGTCAGCCCCCCCCCCCCCGGAGACCTGGCACCGAGGTGGTTGGCAAGTGAGATCCCCATCAGAGGATGTTTGGTGGGAAGGGGAATTAGTGAGGAGAGGGATGTACCCTTCTGGTGAGAGCAGGAGGGGAGGAGGGGATAGTAGGGTGGAGGTTGGACAATTTTGTTAGAGGTTTGATACTGTGATTGGTATTGGGACAAGTGAGGGAAATGTTTCATTGTATGCTTCATTTACTGTATGATTTAACTGAGTTTTTTTGACAATGTTCTTTTGTAGAAAGGGGCCCTCCTCTTGGTGAGAGCAGGAGGATGGGTGGAAAGTTCATCCCCACCCCCTGGTGGCAGCAGGGAGGTGGGGGATGGATGTAGTGATGTTAGCTGGTTGAACATGGGGAGGGTGTTATATTATGATTTGTTTTGTATAATATTGAACTTATTATTGTATTATTTCAATTATGCTGTTGATGAATTGTATTGGTCTGGTTGTAGACCAGTTTATATTATGTTTATATTATGTGATGGTCTATTGTGGACCTTATTTTGTGCTGTTGTGAGATGCATCGAGCCGCTGTAGGTGGGAGAGTGCGGGATATAAATTAAAATTGAAAAGAAATGAAATGAAAAAAAATCCAGAGTTGGACAATAACACCATGGCCATTTTTACATGAACACCACCCCCCCACACACACACACACTCAGTGTTCGGGCGGGTGTGCGGGGGGGGCAGTCCGTATACATGACCGGCAGTGGGGGGGGGGATGGGTGTGCACCGGGTGTGTGCCCGTGTAATCACCATGGGTGGTGGTTGTTTGTGCGTGTGCACACCCGCCTCCACCCATTGCACACCCGCCTCCACCCATGGAACCCTCCGGTAAAACAGAGGAGGCTCTGTGGGTGTAGGTGGGTGGAGGTGGCAAGGTGTCCGTGTAAACGAATACACACCCACCTCCACCCACCGTGCCAAAACACCGACCTCCTACCCATCCTCACCTGTGTATTAATAGCCCAGGTTGTCGGCATATAATAAATAGTACAGACAACCTTTTCCCCTGAATGCATAATGGAGAGTAGGAATCTCCCTGTAACTTAAGGACAATATCATTTTTAAAATATTGAACAAAAATTGGGCTAACACGCAGCCTTGTTTTACCCCATTTGAGTATTGGATAGACTCATCATAGACCCAGCTTGGGTGAACCTAACCTTCAAGGAAGTGTCACTACAAAGCATACGAACAAGATGGAGTAATCTACTTTCAATGTTGGTCCACAGCCAGTTTAGCCCATAAGAGATTCCTATTAACTGAATAGAAGGCGTCTTTGCGGCAAACACCTTGCCTTTTCTCACCTTTACATATTTATTAATTAATGAGCCAACACAAAACAGTGGTCGATTGTAGAGTGGCTGGAACGAAAACCAGCCTTCTGTTCAAAGAAAATGTTGTTTCTTTTGGCGCATTCTTAAAGTTTATTTAAGGGGAATATTTTGCATCGATCTTGGCGACAATGTCAATTAGGCTGATTGGATGAAAATTAGAGGGGGAGTTCCTTTTGCTTTTTTTATTTATGGGAATAATTAGGCTCATATTCCATTCAGATGGAATTATACCTGAGACATTTATGTAGTCAAAAAGCCTGCATAAGATAGATATCCCCCAGTCTGAATATTTACAGCATATTTCACGAGGGCTATCGTCCTCCCCGTGGCCCTTCTTACTGGGGATTTGCAGTAGAAGTGTTCTTATTTCCATACAAGAGACCGATACCCAAGATGGTAGGGAGTCTATGTTTGTGTCATTAAATTGATCTAAATATTTGTCTGGGATTTTGTTAAATATATCAGAAAATATTTCTGCCAAGTAGTACTAGAGATATTAGATTCCCTAGGGGAATGGCTATTCATAGTACCTTTATTGACCAAATTAAAAAATTGAGAATTATCATTTTGTCTAACAGCTTCCTCAGGACAAGTCCAAAGGAATTCTGATATGATAACGTTTTTGCCTTCAGTTTATCTCCGTATTGGCCCTTGCTATTTATACAGAGTTGTATAGCATCAGGTGAACTATCCATTTAAATACATCTAGCCACTTTGTTTACCGCAGACTTTTGGAGATTTGCACTCCAAGTCAAACCAAGGGGAAGAGAGAAAAGTCCTGCATGGGCCAATTTCTACAAGTAGTTCTTCCTCAATTTAACCAGTAACTGATTACAAAGTTCAGAGAGATTCTCTGTTGCAAAGTCTGCAGCCATGAAGGTCTCTTTAAGGAAGGACATTCGCTTGAGGTGAAAAAAGCTTGGGTCTTTTCAGCCACCCTGGCAATCCATCTCTAGGTTCCATGTCCCTGCAGATCCAAATGTACTAACCCTGGATTATCTGGATTCATCTCACTTGCTTCCAAATGGTCAAGTAAGTCACCGTAATGGGCTGATGGTCACTGCAACCATAGGGCGAGACCATAAAATCAACAAAGTGGTTACTCAGCTGTGAAGGAACACAAATGTAATCAATGACCTTGGCTCCGTTGCTACCTTTTTTAATTTGTGGAATATATTTAATCTGGGCTTCCAAGAGGGTATCTTTAAATAGTCTCCACGCCTCTCATAGATATTTAATTTTTGCACCAGCTCCTTTTAGTTTCCCTCTAACTAGTTTCCTCATTTTTGCATAGTTACCCCTTTTTAAAGTTAAATGTTACTGCAATGCTTTTATTTTGCATTCTCCCTCCTGTAACTATGTCAAATTTGATCGAATTATGATCATTATTGCCAAGCGGCTCCAGTCCCGTTACCCCTTGCACCAGGCCCTCCACTCCACTTTGGACTAGATACAAAGTAGCTCCTTCTCTCGTTGGCTCCAGGACCAGCTGCTCCAGGAAGCAGTCATTTATGGCACCTAGAAATTTGATCTCTGCATCCCTCCCTGAAGAGACATTGATCCAGTCAATATTAGGGTAATTGAAATCACCCATTGTTATTGTGTTTCCAACTAAAGTAGCCTATCTAATCTCCCTTACTATTTCAAAGCCAGCCTCACTGTCCTGGTCAGGGGGTCCATAGTATAGGCCCACTGCTATACATTTCCCTGATACACATGGGATTTATATCCATAGAAATTCCAAAGAACAATTCTCTTCCTTTAGCATTTTAATTCTGCTTGACTCAATGCTCTCTCTTACATATAGCACCACCCCACCGGCAGCTCAATCTACTCTGTCATTTCAATATATTTTGTACCCTGGTAATAATGTGTCCCATTGGTCATCCTCATTCCACCAGCTCTCTGAGATTCCTATGATGTCTGTATCCTCATTTAGTGCCATACACTCTATTTCTCCCATCTTACTTTTTAGATTTCTAGCATTTGTATATAGACATATATACAAATGCTAGGTAAAGCCCGACATATTGCCCATCCAAGGATTTACCGGAGTACTGGACAGAGTACCGGGCCAATTCTTCAGCTCCTTGGTACTCAGTAAAACCAAGGCAAATACTGAAATACTCACTAAAACCCAAGTAATTTAGAATACCGTGTTTCAGCACAGGTCTGAAAGCCTCCAAGGACAAAAGACTGTGGGATGTTGTTCTGTTCATTTTGACTCTGGGGAAATTGTAATTTGGTCCAGTTGACTGAGTGATTGGTCTGATTGTTCATTCCAATTTCTGATTTCTGATCAGACCAAACAAAATAATACGCCCATTTTCACATGCGCAAATATCAGGGCGGGGGGGGGAGGGGTTGTAATTCTTATTTTGACCAGAATTCCAATTGGAATGTTTTATGTTCTGGTTGAAAGACCAGACAGTTGTTCTGTGTTTGTGGAAAAGTCCATGAAAAGAGAGAATTTTTTTGTTTTAAATCACGCCTATTCTGTATTTGCCCCCTTTCAAGTGCACCCTGAGGGCTCCTACGATTTAGAAAAAAGCTTTCCATAATAAGAGGCCTTGGAGTTCGAGGGTGGGGAAGAATGGTCACACTGGGAGTGATCAGAAAGAAAATTCACAGGTAAGGAAATCAAATTTTCCCTTATTTTTCTCCTTCCCGTCCCGGGTAGCCATTCTTTACCAATCTGTATTCCTGATTTTGACTATGGCCCTTTTTACATGGTCCGCGGCATAGGAGGTTGGTGTTTGATCTGGTCCATATGTGGGGGGGGGGAAGGGTGCAGACGGGTGAAAACCGGCACACACTGAAGTCCACACATCATAAACATATGGAGAAATTGCAGTTTTTGCTGGTTGTTCCATGCATGTGCGATGGGTGAAGGTGGGTGTGCATGTGTGTTCATGGGAGCATGCACGCACACACACCCAAATGCCCAACACACCCTGTAGCAGGGAACAGTCCAGGGCGGTTGCTACCCTTTAAGAAGGAGGCTTGAGGGGGTCAGTCTGAGGACTGAACCCGCCTAGGGGTGTGGCAGGGCCAACCCCAGAGATGGGGAAGAGCCTGTGGGGTTAACTGGCTCAGAAACCCCTAAGGCAGAGTGGGCAGGGTAGTGGTCTTTTAAGGTCGGAGTGAGGAAGCCAAGCCACGCCCACTCTGCCTGTATAAGAGGAGGGTTGAGTGAGCGAAGAACTCAGTCTCTGCCAGGGAGCCAAACAGGCAACATCTCCCTGGAAGCCTTCGTGGTCTACGCTGTCCAGGGTGCTGACCACTAGGGAACCAGAGTAGGACCCAGGTTTTGCAGGAGGCTGTGCCCAGGAGGGACCCTCTAGCCTGGGGAAGGCTTAGCCAGGGCCTGGGAATTGAAGGCCTGGCTGTATGGACTTTGGGGGGTTGTTGGTGCCTTGCTCCTGGGATCTGGAGAGACCAACCTGGCGCTGTAGGGTGCAGGCGGATGAGCCGGCAGCCCAGGTACAGTGGACAAGTGAGTCCCAATAAAGGACTCTAAGGAAAGACCCTCTGGACTGTGCAGATTGTCTCCTAGGAGGGTACCCCCTGCCTGGAAGGAGGGGGTTCTGCCTTGGCTAAAGGCGGACACTGCATACAAGGGGGTGAGCTAATTCCCCTGAGAAACATCCCAGTGCCCCTGTGTGGCCCTGGGGGACCCCCCCGCTACACACCCACCACAGATTTTACTAGAGCTGAACTAAATAGCACTTCCAGGTACTCAGCCCGAATTCTGAAGTGCTGAATAGTCGGTATGGGTACCCGGAGGCACTTCGGCATGCTTTCCGAGTTTCCGAAGCTTCTGATTTTGGAAAATGAAGTTCGGGACATCAGAAAACTTCAGAAACTTTGGCGTCTCAGCAGGTGTTACCATGTGCAGCAGCTGCAGCTGGTGAATTTCCTAGCCAATCAGGGTGTGCACAATGTGCACAACAACTCATCCACCCCATCCTCCTTCCCCCTCCCTCTTAATTGCCTAGCCAATCAAGGTGCACAACAACACATGCAGGCCTTCTTCCCCCTGCTGTGCCTGCCGGCAGGATGAACAGTTGAGTGAAAGAGACAGAACAGAAGCCAGCACAAAAACCGCCACCACCACAACCACCATGTCATTAAAAACCCCAAAGGGTATGTGATCGGTAAGTTCCCCCACCACCAAGCATGCCCCATGAATAATACACATGCAAGGCTTGAAGCTAAAGGTGGGGGTTGGACTGGGGAGCCCCAACAAAAAAAGTCAAAAAACTACATTAGCAAACAAATCAATTTCAGCAATCAAATTTCAACAAGCTTTTTTTTTTTGGTCTGTGTGTGGCTCCATGGGTGTCACCAGCGAGACCAACAGCCATAACAACTACACACAAGAGACCAGACATCTCCCTCCAAAAAGCCTCCATTATGTGTGCCCAGTTCACCTGTACAAGGCAAGCCCCCCTCCCCCATATTATTAACCAGAAAGAAACTAGAAAGAATTCTCCCAGTGGCCCAGCTGGTCACATCTTGGCAAAAGTTCTTGAACCAACAGCCAAAGCACTACCCAGAAAAGCAGGCTAACAAGAGTGGGACAATCATTCCAGAAGAAAACCCCACAAAAGTGCAACTGTGGGCAGAAGAAATTAGTAATAAATAGTTTTTAAAAAACAATAGTGTGTGTCCCCACTAGGGATGGGAGAACAGATCATGGTTCAGGTTTGGCCATTCGGTTTGGTTGTTCGATTCAGCCATTTGGGTCTTTCGCCAGGTTCGGGTTCCGCCTTTCGGTTCAGCCGTTCAGTTCGGGTTCAGCCGTTCGGAAAAAAATTATCGCAAGAGCATGTGAAGCCGTAATCGCGCCAGAAACCGGAAATTCGAGTGCGTGCAGAGCTGTCTGGCGAGTGAGTGTATGTTTGGCTGGGTGGCTGTTTGGTTTGTGTGTTTTGGCTGGGTTTGGGTTGGGTTTGGCTGTGTTGTGGTTGTGGTTGGTGAGTGTTGGTGTGTGTTGTGGGTGACTGTTTTGGCTGTGGGTGGGGTGATTGTTTTGTTTTTTTTAATGAAGAAGGATGCAGTTCTTATTCAGCAGTTGGGGGCCAACTTGCTGATTGAGGAGGAGGATAAAGAGGTAGAGGTCATTGGCACTTCCCCTACTACACCTCTGGTGGTGGTGTTCAGCTCCTTGGCTGAGGAGCAAGCGGCGGACTCAGGAGGTGCTGCCAGCTTTGTAAACATTTTTTTAACTTTGAGGACAAAAAAGGCTCTATACATTAGAGCGAGCTCAATGGCGTGCGGGTTGGTGCGTGGGTGGGTGGTGGGCATCAGTCAGGCACAAACAGTGGGCATCAGCGGGTGGCAGAGGATGTCTGCCAGAGAGAGAGAGGGTACTGTAGTGTGGGTGTCTCTGGCAAGAGCAGCACCCTCACCCAAACGTGTGCCAGGCTAGTAAGGGTCTCCACTCTCCAGTTGCCATGCCATACCCTACACACACCCAAATAAGGGCAGGATTTGCACATGCCCGCCAGGGACTTTCTACCTGCAATCCCTATCATCCCCTATCACCCCTAGGAGGGCAGGATTTGCACATGCCATCCAGGGTCTCCCAAGCACCCCAGGGAGTGCAGGATTTGCACGTGCCATCCAGGGTCTCCCAAGCACCCCAGGGAGTGCAGGATTTGCACGTGCCAGCCAGGTACTTTCTACCTGCAATCCCTATCATCCCCTTGCACCCATGGGACAGCAGGATTTGGACATGCTTTCTAGTTGCAATCCCTAGCACCCCAAGGAGGGACGACTAGAGGCATCATCATCATAAATGCATGATATTACTTTGGTGTTCTTAATGTGTTCCCTTTTCAGAGAGGAATCGGATGCCGGCCCCAACGCTGCTGCCCAGACCAGGCCAAGGTTGAGGACCCCTAGACAGAGGTCACCATTGCCACTGCTAGTGACACCCCCAGACATTTGGCACCGGAAGTTGGATGTCTGGAGGTTTTTTGACAAGGACGACGGAATCGCCACATGCAAGGTATGGCACGGGGACTGGAACAACAGGGAATGAATTGCCCTATGACCTGACCTGTTAGGAAGAGGAGTCCCCTGCAGAGAGAGACTGGCCACCCAGTCCACTCACTTGTGGAAACAGAATGCAGGCAGGGCTTGACAGACCATTGGTCTGACACAGTATGGCACTTCTTATGTTCCTATCTTTTTCTGCTCTTTTTAGCACTGCAAGAAAAGATTCCACCAGCAGAGGGAGGGGACCACATCAGGGTTATTGCTCACATTGAGCGCACCCATGGCCTGAGAGTGAGGTGGCAGACGTAGGAGTCTGGTGCGGCTGTGGTCATGGAGCCTCAGTGCCAGAAGAAGGGGGGGAAGGCAATCCAGAAGCGAAGGCATGTACGCCCTCCCCCCCCCCGAGCCATGGGAGAATGAAGAGGCCAAGGCATTTAGGGCCCAGTTGCAGCAGCCCACCTGGGATTTCATGGCCAAAGTCCAGCAGTCTGCAGTCACCATGGAGAACGGCCTGGTGGAGCAGTTGCAGGCGGTCCTGGCGTACGGCCAGTATGTCTCCGTTGAGATGGACCACCTGCAAATGTACCACCAGGGGCTCTCCAGGTGGCATCGGGACATGGAAAGGGTCCTGAACTTTGCTGTCTCCCACGGCTATGAGCTGCCAGAGTCCCGGGTGGCTGGCTCTCAGCCTTGTGCTGCGCCCCAACAGCTGTTGCCTTTCCCCACAGGCCCAGAGACTCTTAGTTTCATTTATAAGTTTCCTTTGAATTTTTGCTTTTGTTTCTTAGAATGTTGTTGTTGTTTTGGTTGTTTTATTGTTATGTAAATAGTTTTAATAAAAGTTGTTTTATTTCTTTTTATGAGCTTCATGTGAACTGTCCAATCTTTTATCCCTATGTGCTGAAGCTGGTGGTAGCAACAGGTATAGGAACGCACACAGGCAGGCAGGCAGGTAGGCACATATAGAACATTGTGTGTTATATTCCATCTTATTACAGTAGGTTTGCTTTGTGCTGGATGTGGGCAATGGGCATTGGGTGCATGAGCACAGATGGGAGTTCTTCCTGGTTCTGGCAGGTGGCAGCTAGAGGATATACCTACTTCTCCCCCTCTAACCCCCCTCTCCTTCATTCTAGCTGGGAACCTCTCTCTTTCTCTGGCCATATAGTGCAGGTGACAGCATGGGTGGGATCGTGTCTGTCTCTCCTTCAAGCAGTGGGTGGACTTTCTCTCTCTCTCTCTCTCTTATTTCTCTCTCTCTCTTGGCAGCAACCTGGGCGCGCAGACAGGCACCTTGGCATGAGAGGCAGGAAGGCAGGCTGAGGCAGACTTTGAGCTTGGCAGCAACCTGGGGTACAGAACCCTTGGCACAGACAGCATATAGGCCTGGTAGCAGCAGCTCTTTCTTTATGCCATGGCATCAAGGCACAGATAGCATATAGGCCTGACCTGGGGGCTATTAGCACAGGAAGAAGCAGACATTGGTGGCCATGGTACAGAACCCTTGGCACAGATAGCATATAGGCCAAGGATCTCTTAGACAGTCGAACCTAACAGAGAGGTGAGCGTTGTTGTGAAGGGATGGGCGATTGCTGATAGCCTCCGTTCCATGAGGGGACAGGGGTAAGGGGGCTGGGCAGGGGCAGGGGCCTGCTGGTTGGAGAGGGTGGAAGTTCCCTTGCATTTTTGGGGTAACCCATGGTAAATTCACAGAACAATGATCCTGGACAGTTGGAGAAGTTTAAGATTCTTTTAGGATTGAGATCGTGCCGGGCGAGCTCCAAATCGTCAGAACGCAAGCATGCATCATCACTGCAGAAACCCTCAAAGAACTCAGCATTGAATGCAGGTTGCACAACCGGATATGTGTGCACTATCGGTCAAATCTGAAAAGTGGAGAGGATTCGGAATGTCATCTGTAGGGATGTGTGAAGATGGATAGTCGATCCTAAGAGACAGTCAATCCTAAGAGATAGGTGATATTGCAAAGGGACGGGTGATTGCCGATAGCCTCCGTTTCCCACAGCCGATCGAAAGGTAGTTGGGTACAGGATCATCCTGGGCCAGCTCCAAATTGTCCAAAGGCAAGCTTCTAGATACAGTGGATACAAAGATGGCTCTCTGTGAGTGGAATGACGGGGCCCAGAACTCTGATGGTGGATCCTGGGGCTAGAGTGGCAGCTTCTAGATACAGTGGATAGACAGCCCTCCCTGCCTGTAATGTAGGCCCCAGAACCCTGATGGTGCGTCCTGAGGCTGGAGAACTTTGAAGGCCAAAGTGGAGAAGGGTTCCATGTGAACATCAGTTGAACATGTGTCAGTCGATCCTAATAGATAGGCAAGCACCATTCTTTCTTCAAGGCCCTCACAGATAATGATTTGAGACCCATGATGGTAGGTCCCGGGGCTAGGCCTTCTGGTGAAACCCAGAAGTTCCCCGGAAGGCCTAGAGCGTCCTGACGCCGGCAGCCACAGCCGGCGCTGAGGCCTCCGGACCGCCCGCCGCCGCCGGAGCTCCCAAAGGTAAGCGGCAAGCGCACTGTAGGGGTGATCCCTGGGGGGGTGGGGGTGTTAAACACCCCACCCCCCCAGGGATCGAGTCATACTTACCGGCGGCTGCGGGGATGCCGCGGCCGCTGGTGCTGGGGGGTGGGCTCGCCTCGCCTCGCCTCTGGGTCTTACTCTGTTCTTTTTGAAAACAAAAATACAGGCTGGGCAGGGTGGGTGCGGGGTGTCCCCCCTTCCACCCACGCAGCCTGGGAGGGGGAGGGGGAGGGGAGGGATATTTCATTGGTTTCAATGGGGACACAGCGCCCCATTGAAACCAATGAAATAAATCCGGTACCGGCATACCGGATTTAATCTGGTAATCCGGTTTTCGAAGAACCGGTAACCGGTAAATCTGGTAGCCGGTAATGGGCCCGGGGTCCCACCACTAGAGGAGGGCACTGCCAGGAGGTGACGCTGAGCCGCTCAAGCCTGTTGCCCTAAAGCAGCCTGCGGAGTTTGGGGGGGGGTGATGTGCTTGGACGGCTGCTGCTGCCTGTTGCCACTCCCCTGGCATGGTCCCTCCTGCTTCTGGCACGTACCCCATTGCCTCCCCTACGGGCAGCAGATTGGCCTCTCCTTCCCTTCTCCATTTCTCCCTCCAAATAATGTTTTTAGATATTTTATAATGTTTTATTTAAATTTTTATCTAATATTCTCTCTCTCTCTCTCTCTCTCTCTCTATCTATCTATCTATCTATCTATCTATCGATCTATCTATCTATCTAACTATCATCTATCTATCTATTTCTGATAGATCGATATCGATATAGAGTTAGATATAGATATATATGGCATGAGGGGAATCACAAACGACACAAGGAGGGGTACAAAACTGAAATGAAACCTAAATCAATCTAATAATCCTTCTCTAAATGGAAAAAAAAGAGGGGAAGGGAATCAGGGATGGAATGGGAGAGGGAAAGGATTCAATGGAGGAGGGAGGGAGGAAGGAAGATTGGACACAGGGAACACAGGGGGGTGAAAACAAAAAATGACACCTAAATCTATCTAAGCTAAGCTAAATAAATCAGAATAATATGGGGGTAGATGGGTTGGATGGGGGAAATAGGAGGAGGATGGCAATGGATTAGGAATAGGATGGAACAAAAACTGCTGGGAGAGAGGGTGCCTTCTGAAATGCCTGCTGTTCAAGAACAGTGACAAGCTCAAAAGGTGTTGCCAGGGGAGAGGGCAAAAAGTTTTGTTACTTGCTGCGCCTGCCTCACCGCAAGCCCCATTGGCTCCGTGCAGCCTAGCCCGTGGCCAATCTCAGACTGCCAAGCCAGTGGTCTGAGGTGAAAATGGATGGTGATTGGGCAGGCTGGCTGGTACTCCAAGCCTCTGCACCCCTGGTGCCTGGAAGTCTGCTCCTCAGCTGACTCCCCGTCCCTGTCACGTTTGGCCTTCCAGTGACACCACGTTTTAGTCACCCGAAATCACCTGAACGCGATCCGAACTGACCGAACTTGAATTCAGTTTGGTCAGTGCGTGTTTGGATTTGGGTTTGTGTTCAGTCATCCGAACAGGCCGAGTTCAGGCCGAACTCCGAACTTCCGAACCGCGTTCGACCATCCCTATTACCCACAGCATGGCCACCTCAACAGTGAGGGCACTCACTGTAAAATCATCATCATTATGCCACCCAAGCAGTGCACAGAAAAAACAGGCTGGTAAGAGTGGGACATTCGATCAAGAAGAATACAACAGAACAGTGCAACTGCATGGAGAAATCCCACCAAAAGCCAGCCAGGCTAGGGATGGGCGAACGTGGTTCAGAAGTTCGGAGTTCGGCCCGAACTCGGCCTGTTCGGGCGACTGAACCAAACATCTGAACTGAACTCTCGAATGGCCAAACAGTTTGGAAAAAGTTTGGATGAGTTCAGATGAGTTCGGGGGTGGGAAAAGCGTGACTGGAAGGTGGGAAAAACATGGCTGGAAGTTGTGGAGCAGACTTCCTGGCACCAGGTGTGTAGACCATGGGTGGTTTCAGGCTCAAAAAAAAAAAATGAATTCGGTTTTGGTATCGATAGCGCTATTTTTGGTTGTTCGGCCAAGTTCGGCCAAACCGAACTCCGCCGAACCGAACAGCCATATCGAAACTCAGATTTGGGACTGAACGTCCAAACATCCGAACCACATTGTGTTTGCCCTAAGCCAGCCTGATCACACCCACAAGAAGGAAACCAGACATTCACACACACCCGCAGGCACCCTCTTGGCATGGCATTGGTACTGTGGCACTGGCAACTTGAAAAGACCAGGTAGAGAGATACCTCTGGCCTCATGGTGCCAAGTGTCAACCAAGCAGCAGGCAAAACTAGAAGCAATGTGGCACCCAATTTAAAACAAAAAACAAAAAACCCTGCATGGCTTGATAAAGGTAAGTTTAACGCCCATCTGCAAGAATTGACCCTATGGACAGGGCAAACCAAACCAGGCCAGTCCAGTGACTGCCCCCCATCCCCAGCTGATTACTTACAGATCCAGCATCCCTGTCACATGCAGCGAGCCACAGCCAAATTCACCAAAGAGAGTGTATAAAATGGCTCCAGTGCAGACACTTATTTTGCTCTGCCAGCCAATTCAAAAGCTTACCATCTGACTCGGCCAGCCAATCGAAACTTGCCACCTGACTCACCATCACTCAATTGTCCCCTCCCATAGTCCTGTCCTTCCTATTAGGTCCCGCTATGGACGGGCCCGTTTTCGGCTCTGCAGGGAACAGGGACGCAGCAGGCTCTCATGGCAGGGAGGACGAAGGAGGGGAGGCCCCGGTGGGAGGAGCAAAGCAAAAGGGTGACTGGGAATCCCTATGCAGTGCCGCATGATAAGGAGACGGGGTCTGCAGACCCAGACTCCTTGCACGTGCGGGCTCAGAATGGGGTGGGGTCTGGACCCTAGCGAGAAGAGACTGGAGAAGAATCATTGCGAGAGCTAAGTAGCGTGTGTGTGTGCGTGCGTGTGTGTGTGTGCGTGTGAGTGTGTGCGTGTGCGTGCACGTGCGTGTGCGTGTGCATGTGTGTGTGTGTGCGCGTGTGCGTGCGTGTGCGTGTGCGTGTGCGTGTGCGTGTGTGTGTATGTGAACTTGGTTGAGCAGTGAATGTTGGTCGGGAGAGTGTGCTTGTGAGTGAGTGAGAGACTGTGCAGGCATGACAGGTTTAGTGGAGAGAGTAGTTGTGTGATTGGAGTGCACCCCCTCCTACCTTCTTGTACAACCCCAGACCCCGTGTTCTATAGAGTGTATTGGATCCCCATTCCTTCCCCTATAGTCCCTGGGACCTTCCCTTCCTCGCCTCACCTGGGATTACCCCCCTTCTTCTCCCCTACACTTTCGAGGGTGTGTGTGGGGTGGGGTGGAGGGCTTGGGGCAGAATGTATTTGCTTGCTGTGGGAGAGTGGGGGCTGAGCTCAGGGCTGTGTTATCTCCCCCCCTATGATGATCTGGCCCGCTTTCAAGAGAAAGCAATAGGGTCAACTAAGAACCTGAGGGGTTGTTTTTTCCTACATAGAGCATATAGCCCTGAGTGCGTGCGACCAAGGGTGAGACCGTTACCAGCTTGCTTCCCCGACTCTCATTTCCCTCCGGTTCCTTCCTCTGTTGGTGCCTCTCTGGTTCCTGTCCCTTCCCTTGCCCCTCCCATAACACTGCCAAACATGGCACGAAGTTTCATTTCCAGAAGAAGATCAACTGTACATGGTGCTGTCCACATGAAAAAGGCCTTTGACTTGATTGCTCAGAGACGGCTAGGGAGATAATTCCCCACTTTTAGCACTGCTATGTTTTAAAACTTGTTTCATTACCAAAGTTTCTTGAATCCTGGTCAGCTACACAGGTATTTCTAAATGTTTTAGTAGCTTACCAAACAATCTGTCCCAAGATCAATGGAAACTAGAGATAACCTTGGGTCTTACTCAACGAGATATCAAACAAACCACTCAAAATGTGAATGCATAGCAGTTGGGCAGGACACGTGTTTCCTTCCTGCAAATTTCCATTTCAAAAAAGGCAAAGGAGAAAATGAGCTGCTCTGGAATATACATTTCCACCAATTGAAAGTCGATGTATAAGGATACGTTTCAACATGACTTGGTGGCCTAAGCACCAATGTTAAGGGAGATCTTATTAGATGGAAATACCTGGAATGTGTAATAAATATGAGGGGGGGAAGATAACAACCTTCCAAGCTATTATATTCCATCTTGGTGAAAATATTTACTTTTTACTTAGCCTACATAGAATTGCCTTTGCTTTCCTACAATAGGGGAAGAAATCACATATTGCTCAGAGGCCCAATCAAGGAAGGACAAAGTGTTTTTATCTGATTTCACTTGATTGGTATCATTGTATTTTGTAGACTTAGAGAGAGAAGGATGCAGAGGCAGGGGAGTTTCCCAATACCAATGTAATTTCTTGACTCTCACAATACCGCAAGATACTGTCCCAATTTACTGACTTTCCATTTACTGTGTACTGTTCCTTTACCACTTATCACATTGCTGCGGAGACCTTTTTACTTCCAGGTTTGTTGTTTCCACAGTTCTGAGGCTGCTTTTAGATTTCACTCGCAGTGTGAAATCACGCAACATGTAAAAAAAAGATCAAATACTGAGGTATTTAGTCTGTGGTTTTAAAAGAACATGCAAGGGGCTATAATGCATGAGAAGTCTCATCTAATCCCTGCCCGTGGGATTTTTACACACCGTCCATGTGGTTTAACGCATATCTAAAAGCCACCCGAGCTAAGTGCTGTAATACTAGCCCACTCCTTATCCTCTCCCTACCCTCCATCACCGATCCCCTTAAACGCCACTTCACGGCCTCCAGTAACAATGGTAACAAAAACCAATGAAGAAGCAAATTACATTCATTTTTGTTTTCATTTTAATTTTTTAATTTTTATTTTATTAAAATTAATAACCATTTAAAAAAATCACTACACATGTGCAAAATGGCTGCTAGGACCATTAAAAATATATATTTTTAATAAAATGAAAAACAAAAGACAAGAGAAATAAATGAATTGGTCATTCATGAAAACCCCACAAATGAAGGGTTGTTTCTAAATGAAAACTAAACCAGAAATGAACGATGCCCCTTCTGCACACCCCGATGAACTGATCCCCTGATCTGGGGTCGGGAAGGAAGGAATTTCGCTTGGGGGCAGGTTGGCAGGCGACTCTGAGGGTTTCTTGCTTCTCCCCACAGCAAGTGTGGGGATCACCTTTTGGAGGCATCTGGATCCCACCTGCCACTTCACTCTGCTTTTCTATCTGGTTTATGCCCCCATCAGTTTCATTTTCTCAGCAAAGGACACTCTTCCAAGTTCTTGATGGACCACCTTTCACCTGCCCATCTCAGAGTGTGTTCTCTTCCCGACTCCAGTTGTCTTTGTTGGATCTACATTTATTTATTTATTTATTTATTTATATTTATTTCAATGTACTTATAGCCCGCTCCCTCATGCTCACAATGGCAGCTCGGGGGCAGCTCACAACATACTTAAATACATTTAAAACAATTTAAAAACTTAAAAACTTATTAAAACTATAAACTCATTAAAAGAGCATAACTGAACACCCATACCCCCCCCCCCCAACCCATCTCTCTCCTCAAAGGCCTGGTGGATTATCAGGTCTTACATTGTCTTTAGAATGAAGGCCTGGGGCATGAGCCAGTCCCACAGGTATGTGGGGCCGAGGCCGTTTAAGGTTTTATAGGTCAACACCAACACCTTGAATAGGGACAATAGGCAGCCAGTGCAGAGAGTCGAGCACTGGCGTAATGTGCTTACATTGGCCCATCCCAGTAAGGAGATGGGCCACCACATTCTGCACCAGTTGCAGCTTCCAGACTGTAGCCCCACATAGAGTCCATTACAGTAGTCCAGTCTAGAGGTGATGAAGGCATGGATGATGGTGGCCAAATCAGAGTTTGAAATATGGCTGTAGCCATCGTACCAGATGTAATTGGTAAAAGGCACTCTAGCAACAGCTTCCAGCTGGGAATACAAGTGCATCTGTGAATTCAGACGCACCCCCAAACTACGGACCTGAGCTGCTACGAGAGGGCAGACCCCATCAATGGCAGGGGCCACCACTCCCCACCAATATCACCTCCATCTTGTCAGGATTCAGCTTCAGATGACTTCCCCTCATTCAATCCCCCACAGCCACCAGACACCAGGTAAACAGTAAAAGCAGAGACTGCCGGGCCTGGGTCCGCGGAAAAAGAGAGGTAAAGCTGTGTATTATTGGCATACTGATGGCAATGTATGCTGAACCCTCTCATGACCTTGCCCAAAGGCTGCATGTACACGTTGAACAGGAGGGGAGGCAGAATAGAAGCCTGTGGGACTCCACATATGAGGTCCTGGGGAGATGATGAACACTCCCCAAGCACTACCTGCTGAGTTATTCCAGCCAAGAAAGAGCAGAACCAATCAAGAACAATTCCACCCACCCCCATCCAGTCCCAGATGTGAGCCATCAACGTCTCGTGGTCAACGGTACCAAATGCTACCGACAGATCCAACAAAATCAAAAGAGATGATCTGCCCTGATCCATCTCACAGCATAAGTCATTGACCAAAGCCACAAGTGCAGTCTCCATGCCAAACCCAGGATGAAAGCTGAACTGAGAGGGATCAAGAAAACTGATCCAATCTAGATGCCCCTGAAGCTGCTGAGTCACCACCCATTCAATAACCTTCCCTAAAAAGGGAAGGTTAGAGACTGGCCGATAGCTGGCAAGGGAGTAAATGTCAAGCCATGGTTTCTTGAATAGGGGCCGTACCACCACCTCCACCACCTCCTTGAGGTGGCCCAGCACTCTGCCCTTCCTAAGGGAGGCATTGACAATCTCAGCAAGCAACAGTCCAAGTATCTCACAGCAAGTCTTAATCAGCCAAGAGGGTCAAGGATCTAATTCACAACAAGTGGATCTAACCACCCCAAGAATATCCACTGCATTAGCAGGCAACGCCCACTGAAACTGGTCCCACAATACCAGACAAGGCGGGGCATTCATTATCTCAGGTGCTCCTACTGCTATAAGCGCGGCATCAAAATCGTGGTGAGTCCGAGTGATTTTATTCATGAAAAAGTTGACAAACATGTCACAGGAAGCACTGGAAGATTCCAGTTCCAGGTGGAGAGATGCCTGGACCCATCTCCTGTCCTTCAACATGAAGCCCATCCTCACCTAGTACAGCTTTTGTTTACTTTTCCTCAAGGAGATCCTCCATTTTCTCCACCAGCTTCCAAGACTCATAACAATAAGTGACAATGGAGAGGATGCACATGTCGTGAACACGGGACTTGTTAATCCCCCCCCTCCCAAGAATCCCCCCACTAGAAATGCTCCAATCCAGTTTTGTATCTTGTACACATTAAATGATTGTCAGTTGTTGGAGCTCAACAGTACCAAGCATCAATGTCAATCCCTTTTTGTAATTGCAATTTCTAGGAACTCTTTTTCTTCTTCCAATTCTCAGACTTAATTGTTTGCAGCCTTGCCAAGGAAAGTGCTATCCATATTTTGATGCTAACTGTTTTTTCCTCTTCATTTGAAATATAAATTATCTTCCCTTTGCTGGACTGTCAAAGAGACATTTTCAAGAACCCCATCACCATACAATTGAGCTCTGTATCTGGGCGGTCAAACTTAAAAAGACACGTTTTTCTTTATTATCCTCATACCATCTTGACAGGGCTCTTTTTCTTTATGCTCTTCATTAACATACAAATATCTTCATGTTCCAAATGGAGACATTGTCATTTCTCATGAAGTATCACATTAATCTTAGCCTCTTTCTGACCTACAGACACCTCCGCTGCTTTCCTGTAATTTTGCTAACTGGGTCGATAGTATCTGTTTTGCATAAACACACAAGTAACGTTCATGTGAATTCTATCAATGGGAAGGCCCCCTTCTCTCTATCCCATGTGCATGTCAGGTCTCCGTTCCGTTATGCTGTTGTTCTCTGCCAGGAAGCCTGGGTGTTGAAGATAGGCCTTGGTTTGGTTTGGGGTTGTTGTTTTTTTCTTTTTTACTAAAATAACATTTTGTTGAAATAAACAAACAATGGAGACAATCACATGCCCCCTGGGATCCCCCACGCAACCCCCACGCACGCACATGTGCGCAACCTGCATGTACATCAGGAATGTGTTGGGCCACACAGGAACCACGCCGATCCCGCACAGATTGCACACAGAGGTGTCCACTGTTTGTAACAAAGTTCCCTCCCCTCCATTTCTCGGCCCATTTTGGGGAGATTTACACCCACAGGAATATCAAAATATGCAAATCTGTGAGAATCTGAGAGATGACCCGCTCCACCTCTGCTAAATGTGAACAGTAGATTGTCAAATAAATTCATTGTCTAGGGAGATATGAATTTGTTATACTCCTAGTTCCCCTTTCCCGTTTGACACATTTGTTCACTTGTTCCTTGCTAGCTTGGATCCAGACTGTAAACACAGAATCAAGCTACTTTAGCTGTTGTTATGGGTGTGCAATTGATTTTCATTCTTTAAATTACTAAAATGAAGGAAACCCTGTCCATTTTAGTAATTAACTTGTAGTGGCATTGATGCCACTTTGAAAAAAGGCAGGCATTTTGTGCATGGCCAGTGATTTTTTTGAAAAAAATTAGTTTAACTATTTTAAATAAAATTTAAAAAACAAACAAAGAACCCCACCACCACCACCACCAAGACGAACAGTTTGATTTACAAACCCCAACCCCCAAAAGGGACTTTTGTAAATGAAAATGAAAAGAAAAAGGTAATTAAACAAAAAGTGACTGCTACACCCGCTAGCTGTTGTCCGTTGCATCATTTGTGGATCGGGAGCTCACGCCAACCACCTCCATGGGAAACACTAATAGAATTCTTCCCTCTCTCAATATTTCAGGATGTAAGGAGCTGGGTTGGGCTTCAAAATCCTGACAGCTCGGGGCAGTGTGTGTGTGTGTGAGAGAGAATGTGCTGTGAGTTCCAGGTCGACTTTGAAAGAATGAATAGACAACAGACCAACGTGGAAAGGAAGAGCTGGTGTCTGATTCACCAGTTCTGCTAGCATTTTGTGTTTTTTCCCCAGCTAGCACTCTGAATATTTGAGCAAGGATTTGCATCAAAAGGAATATTTACATATTCATTGAAATTTCTGGTTTCCCTTATTTCCCTCCCAGTCATTTGTGCTCAGCGGTGTGATCAGGGCTCTGGCGGAATAACCAAATTCACTCGCTTCGTGTCTGGCAAAATGGGTATGAATCACCGTTCAGATATTTGTAATAAGGGAAAATTTGAATAAAAAAGAGCTGGAAAAAAACAGAATGTTCCCCTTAGTGTATCTCATCCTCTCTTTTTACCTTCCCCCTTTTAAATTGTTTTAAAGTGGATTTTAGAGTGTTTTATACAATTTTAATCTATGGCTTTGTTAAGCACCCCAAACATCATTTGGCGGGGAAAGCTGCAAGTCATGCAACGAAACTATAGGACTGTTTGAAATACTGAAAGAACAAAGACGGAGCGGGGCTGGGGAAGGGATGGAGAATGAAAACCTGCAATGTAACACGCGGATATGTGCAGAATACGAAACCTATGACTTGTTTCTAATCAAACCCAAAGTTCAGGGTGAGCTGATCCATCGGTGGCTGCAACCCACAGCTCCCTGGGCGCGGCGGCGCTTGTGAGCGCAGAGAGCAAGGATCCACACTCTGCGCATGCGCGGCATGAGGATGTGTGCGACTTGCTCAAACATCCATGCACACGCGGAGCGAGGGATAAGCCTCAAGGTGAGGGATGTTACAGAGTCCTACAGCTCCAGGGCTGGAACAGTCAGACCAATAGTCCAAGCCCACCCAGCATCCTGTCTCCGAAAGTAGCCCAGTTTGATCGCATGGGAGAAGTGTCAGCAGTCACAATGGACAAGCCCACCCTTTCCATTAGTGTGGCTCACATGTCAGCTTATTCACTTTAACAATTAACATTTTACTTATTTATTTATTTATTTATACCCCGCCCCTCCTAAAAACAGCTCGGGGCGGCTTCCAACAATTTAATCATTAAACTAATTAACTCAACTAGTATTCCTCACAACAACCCTGTGAGGTGGGTTAGGCTGAGAGACCTGGGATGGGCCCAAGATCACCCACTGAGTTCATGGCTAAGATAAGTCTTGAGCTAGGGGCTTTCCCTGTCTTCTGGTCCCAGTACCATGCTCTTAACCACTACACCACACTGGCTTGAAATGGTGTTCTGGGAAATGTTTGTTTGAGGAGGTTTAGTGGGAAGGGAATAATAAGAGGTGGGGAGTGGGAGTGGGTGCTGGAGAGCTAGGGCTCAGGGGGTTGGCATTGCCAGATACAGCTTTGGAAACCTTTAGGACAAAAGTCTTCAGAATTGCAGGAGAACATTTTTGGAGTCTGGAGAATCTGCATACCACCAATAATGAAGAGATGCTGCTGACCAGTTATGGTACTTCTGCCTGCACACCATGAATGGAATAAAATACACAGGAAGATTCAACACGTACCAGGGAGTTAGAAAAAGGAGGAACTTGCTCTTCAAAAGACAAAATGTTAAGAGGACATTGAAGGACATATTTTGTGTGTGTGTGTGTGTGTGTGTGTGTGTGTGTGTGTGCTTCTTTGTGGGAAATTAGAAGGTAATTTCTCCCTGGCTGAACACGTCCCTTTGAAAAATAGCATTTCCTAGCTTTTACATGAAGCCAAAAGGAAGATGGCAGTTTTGCTTAACAATGTACGTTTCTGTAGCACCGTGTCATGCTGAAGCATATTTGTTTATCTCTTATTGTAACTGATTGATGTCAAAACAGCTCTGGGGGAAGGAGCTTTCTTTGTTAGGTGCTTCCCTGAAGCTCAGAGTAGAGTCCAATCCAGTCTTTGTGTACTTGCATATACATTCATCCTTGGGACTTAATCCTGCACTGTTAACGTCAGTGAGAATAAAAATATTGCCATTGACTTCAGTGGGGGCAGGATCAAGTACTTAAAGGCTTCAGAGCTGTTTTTTCCCCTTTCATACTCAGCGTTGTAGAGTGACAGATTAAGCTTTAAAAAAACCCACAAAGTCACATTTGAGTGTAATATCTGTGGGAGTTTCACTTTGTACCTAAGACTTCTCCATCCTATTTGAGGATCAAAAATCACAGCAACCAGATGCTTCCTGACAAATCTCTCATTATTACAGGCCTGCACGACCCCTTATGGAGAACTGAAATGAGCACCCGCAAAAACAGGTCCATCCATCCAATTTCCAGTGCCTGAATCAACTTGAAAATGTCAGGGAGTAACTGGTACCCAATCGTGACCCGATGCAGGTACCCAATGTCTCAGAATATGACAATTTCCAGTCATGATTTTTTCAGTTTTCCATCCTGACTTTTGGTTTTCTGTTTGGATTTTTCTAATGGCAACCAGAAAATGGGTAAATCGCTAACCGAAATTACTGATTGCTCAGTATCCAGTTGGTAAATAGATACCACATACCTATACCCGATACAGTAGTCAACAATGCAGGTGTTACCAGTGGGTACCGATTTAGGTCCCTGATTCAGCTCTGCCTTAAATGGCAGTAGAGACAGCGTAGTCGAGTAAGATATTTTATTGCACCAACTACAGTGGGTGGAGGTAAGCAAGCATCTTGGCATCAGCTCTGGCTCATTGTTCAGTTGATCATGACCCTGTTCCATGCACAGAAGCACACCAGCATCAAGGTCGGATCAAGGGTATTTCAGGTCAGATTCCAAGAGTAATCCCCACCCTTACCGCACCTTACCCTGCTTTAAGAGCAACAAACAAACAAAAATCCAAAATGGTGTGTGACATTTCACGTCAAAAATGCTCGTATTTTTGTAGGCTGAGCCAGCTCTAATTGAGGCCACCGGGTGGCAGCCATTTGCTTCCATCTTCGTTACCTGTGGATCATTAGAATATACAACAATGGCGATGATAAATTTTAGAATTTTTATTATTACATGAAATGTATATCCCACTGTTCTCCAAGTAGAGTGGCTTACAACATATACAGAAAATCAGTAAGTACAAAATTGAATATCAAACATGCAAACCATTCAAGACCCTTTCCTGTACTCCCTGTCTATGTTCCCTTACCTTATTGACAAAGAATCAGCTCAGTTAAATAACTCCAACTCAGAAATCATTCTTAGATTCCGAATTCCACATTTTCCCTACTCCATATTCCCCATCAATAGCCTTCCTTACCCGTAGCCCTTACCCTTGCTGTGGCAACCTCACCCTTGCCTATACCCCCACTCAAAAGGGACCATGGCAACTTCTGCTCTCTCACATCCCCTCAACTCCCCCCCCCCAATGTCATACATATTCTTTTCCCACAACCCCAACATTATAAAAATTAAGCAGCAGCACCCGGTAATGTGGGGAACCAACAGCTTATGAGGGGTCTCTTCCACAGTTGTGTCTCTCTTCCACACAACGCAAGCCATCTGCCACCAAGCACTGACTCATGCTGAGGGGTCACCAGACTGAAAGCACTTTTAAGCTACCTGCAGACCCAGTGCTCTATTCATTCCTGTACGTTGGAGGAGAATGGCAATGACCAGTCAGAGGTATTCAGTTTTCGAATAGGGATGTGCAAACAGAACCGAGTTCAGAAATTTGGTTTGGTTCGGTTAGAAAATCGGGTTCGGTTAGAAAGTTCGGTTCGGTTGACAGAACTATTCGAGTTTGGTCAAATTCTGAAATTCCGAACTGAGTTCGTAGATTCAAAACCATGGGGTTTTTTTTGCCTTCCGAACTGGTTCGAATTCAACCGAACAGTTCGGTCGAATTCGAGTTCCGTTCGAAAGTTCGGTTCGGTCAACCGAACTATTCACGTTATATCCAAACTCCAAACTTCCAAACCGCGTTTGCACATCCCTGTTTTCTAAATATTTTATTCTAAAAATGTAATCCTTCCAGAAGAAATGTCTCCCTTGTTTATAGTTAACACATGACTTTCAGTCTTTATATCTTGTAAGATCTTCACTGAAGACAAGGACAAATTATTATTAATTTTTTTAAAAAAGTTGGTTTGACAGTGTTATGATGCTGCCCTCCTCTCTGGAGTGTCACACTGGTTAAATGGGGGAAATAGCTCTTTCCCTACCATAGCTCTAGCCCACAGCGCTCCTTAGGGGTGGGAACACTCCTGCAATTACTATTGGGCCTGGCCTCCAGCCTCCCCGTACAGTCAGTCTTATGCCCCCAGGAGTGCATAGCTCAGTCCCATCAGAGTATCAAAACCCTTCTGGCTATAGAGCTCCTCTCAGAGTTTTTCAGGCTGGGTCGCCTCTTCTGCCAGGAACCTATTTCCAAGCTCCCCACAGCCCACACAGTTCCCCATTACTGAGCCCCCCAGCTCTGCTTTATGCTCGGGGCAGGCTTAACCACCACGCGCTATAGTAACTGAGTTTCCTTAGCCGTTCAGTTACCCCTGGAGCCCAAAAGGGCTAGTAGCTCACAGTCACTCTGCCCTGCTACAAGGGATCTGACTTGCTCTTTATGGGCCTCCTGCCGGGCCGGGCTCCAGTGCAACTTGCACCGCCAGAGTAGGGATGTGTGAACATAATGTGGTTCGGATGTTCAGATGTTTGGTCGTTCAATTTGAAACCCGAGTTCGGGTTCGGCTGTTCAGGTTGGCGGAGTTCAGTTGGGCCGAACTTGCCCAAACATCAGAAAATAGCACTATCAATACTGATACCGAATTTGAATATTTGTTTTCGGTATCGGTAACATTTGGCCCTGAAACAACCCCTGGTCTCCACCGCTGGTGCGAGGAAGTTTGCTTCTCAGCTGCCTCCCCCTTCCAGTCACATTTTCCCCACCCAAAGTCATGCTTTTCTCACCCCCGAACTCATCCAAACTCACCCGAACATGACTGAACTGTTCGGTCGTTTTCGCATTCTGTTCACACGTTCGGTTCAGACATTCGAACAAACCGAGTTTGGGCCGAACTCTGAACAGCTGAAATGCATTCGCACATCCCTACTCCAGAGCTCCCTTTAGCATGGCCCTGTCCAGCATACAGCTGAATGTTTTTAGCTTTTATTTAGTTAAATGTATATGCTGCCCTTCCCCAAAGGCTCAGAGCGGATTACAACAACAGCATGAAAACACATACAAAAGTACCCCCAAACCATTAACTCTGCCACAACCCCCCCCAATTTCCCACACCCCAACCCCCCAACCCTACCTCAAACCACCTGTCAATACCACCCCTATCCCCACTTGCCAAATGCTTTTTCAAACAAACATGTCTTACATAGACTCCAAAAGATGCTGACGCTATGACTCAATTGAAACTAAAGCATAAGAAAGTTCTGTAAATTGTGGGACCAACCGAAAATGTCTCCCTGTCAGCTCTTGTTGCTTGAACAACGCTTAACATAGATGATAAGGACAGAAAGATGCTCCCGACCAATCCCAGGGACCACAAGAGAGTTCGGTTTCGACAGAGCTGCCATCTCCAGATGTAATCTTACCTGTATGTTATAGAAATGCAGCACTCTCCCTTTCACACACTCTCTGTCGCGCATGTGCAAACTCTAACATGTGTGTGCACTCTCTCTCTTGAGCATGTGTGCACTCTCTCGTGTACACACGGGTGAACTCTCGCGCGTGTGCACACTTTATCTCTCTCACATGCACTCTCTCGTGCACATGTGTGCACTCTCTCTCTCTTGCACGCGCACTCTCTCACTTGCGCATTCTCTCACGCATGCACACACTCTCTCATGTGCACTCTCTCGTGCGCACGCGCGCACTCTCTGGTGCACGTGGGTGCACTTCCTCTCGTGCACTCTCTTGCATGTGCATGCACTCTCTCCCATGCACTCTCTCTTGTGCGTGTGTACTCTCTTGTGCATGAGCACGTGAACTCTCTCTAGTGCGCGCTCTCTCTCTCACACTTTCTTTTGCACAAGTGCACACTCTCTCTCTCTCACACTCACTCTCTCTCGTGCATGCTCCCATTCTTTCGCATGTGTGAGGTCACACTCTCTCTTGCTCACTCCCTCTCGCACGTGCGCACACTCGCTCGCACGCGTGTGCCCACTCTCTCTCGTGATTGAGGATGCATTCTCTCTCTCTCACGTGCACTCTCTTGCACGCATGTGTGCACTCTCGCGTGCACGCAGGTTCACTCTCTCTCATGCACTTGTACTCTCTCACATACGTGCACTCTCTCTTGCCCGCACACTCTCTCGCGGAAGTGTGCACATTCTCTCACATGTACGCAGGTGCACTCTCTCACGAGCGCATGTGCACACTTTCTCGCGTGCACATGGGTGTACTCTCTCACGTGCACAGATTCACTCTTTCTCTCTCTTGCACTCTGGCACGTATGCACAGTCTCTTGTGCGCTCTCACTCGCATGCGCGGGTGCACTCTCTCTCTCATGTGCTCTCTCTCTCTCTCTCTCTCTCTCTCTCTCTCTCCCCATATGTACATTAACTGGATGTGAGGAACAAACATTGGAGCAAAAACATCTGTAACACCTGGCTCTATGTGAAAATTTCAGCTGTCTAGAAGAAAGGGAGAGAAGGGCCCATGCTTCATGGAGGGATATTATGAAAGATTGACAAGCAAGACTTGTTCTTAGTGACAGATGTGTCCATTTATTGAATTTATTTACACTAATTATCCCACCTCTCCCAAGGGCCCAGGGTGTGTCACTAGGCATAAGATATTTTATAATAATTAGACATAAATAAAATCTATTAAAATACCTTAAACCAAACTTCCCCAGTGCTATCCCTGACTGCCAAATCTTTGGTAAAATAGAAATATCTTACCATGGACATTTTTACACACACCTTCAAGTGCTAGACTTTCATTCTTCTGGGTTTACAAGTCCACAAGTAAGTGCTGAATTCATTCTTCACACACACACTGCCCTGAGGCAGCCTAAAGTAGCCACATCTGTAGACGCAAGGAGCTGCCATGGAAACCAAGTGACCACAGCTGCCTGGAGCAAAGCAGTTTACCAGGAGAACCTTTTACACACAAATGTTCTGGGAGAAGTTTCACGCAGAAGTTCAAAGAGCTCGATGTTTAAGATCTGAATGAGTGATTTAGACACACAGAAAGTTCAGGCTGTAACAGCAAACATGCAGGAGAAATGTGTGTGTAAAAACAACCAATAATCTACACATTAATCCCAGTTGTATGACTTCATTGAGGTGCTATAATTATTGCTTCAATCCAGACCCCTAATTAAAGTTAACTTTAGTTTACACCCCATTGATCAATTAAGGCCACCTGCAGCCTATTCTCAATTAGGGCTTTCTCTAACCTTTTTAACTCCAGCTTTCTGCGGGCAGTATTATTTAGCTTTCAGGCTTTCTTCAGCCATAGTTATACCCCTCTTGGAGTTGGGATTCTGTGGATGTAGCATATCTTGATATTAGCAAAGCATTTCACAAAGTCCCCCATAAAATCCTTACAAACTGGTTAAATATGGGCTAGATGATACTACTATTAGGTGGATTTACAGCTGGTTGAAGAACCATACCCGAAGAGTGCTCAACAGTGGGTCCTCATCAATCTGGAGGGAGGTATTGAGTGCGATGCCTCAGGGCTGGGCCCCGTCCTGTTCAATGTGTTTGTTAATGACTTGGATGAAGGAGTAGAGCGGGATGCTTATCAAATTTGAAGTTGACAGAAAACTGGGAGGGATAGCTAACACTTTAGAAGAGAGACACACGACTGAAAATGAACTTGACAGGATGGAAAGCTGGGCCAAAACTAAAAAATGAAATTCAACAAACAGAAACATAAAGTTCTGCATTTAGGTAAGAAAAAACAATACACAAATATAGGATGGGAGAGATCTGGCTTGGCAGCAGAACACGTGAAAAGGATTTGGGTTTTGTAGTTGATCACAAGCTGAACATGCGTCAGCAGTGTGGTGCAGCTGCTAAAAAGGCTAATGCAATTTTAGGCTGCATTAGCAGAAGTGTAGTGTCCGGGTCACACGGAGTCATGGGCATTTTTACACACCCCTTAAAGGGCTGGTCTTTCAATCTTCTGGGTTTACAAATCCACAAGTAAGTTCCAGATGTGTTCTTCACACACACAC